>OZ024880.1:48231336-48831336 GCA_964017185.1 Rugalucina vietnamica
CTGGTTTTTGATTCATCAGGATGTTTGTCATGATGTTTGTCATGATTTATTTGTTTGTTCTTGATGATTCATTGACAAGTTAGAGATTCACCACGAGGACCGAAGAACTAACTAAATGTTATGAACCACTGCAGAAGCTGAGGGTGAGGTTAGGTACCTGTAAAACTGGTTTAAGCCCGCCAGTAACTTTGTGTTACTGATCGTTCCAAGTCGATACTTCTGTGGTGGTTCTTTTTGTTTTATGTTTGGGTGTTTAAAATTTTTTGTGCTGTTGGCGCCTTATGTATGTTTTCATATTTTTAGTTTAGTTAAGGTAACTGAGTGGCCACCTATTGGGAAAATAGCTGCTCATTCGGCTTGCGATATGGTTCATGGTATAAGTACCTGATTGTTAGTTTGGTTTTTTCCCACCTCGGTCTTTGGAGTGGGAATCTTTTTCTGGTTGCGTCTTTTGCTGATCTTTGCCTACTTGTACCTTTTTATGTAATTCGGACTTTGACGCTCTTAATCTTACAGATAATGAACAATATGAATATACAGCCTCTTGTTGCAAACACTTTATTTGACATGTGGCAAAGAAGAAAATGAGTATTATAAACATTTTAAGAATATGATATTTTTATGGTTTTTAGTATTGTGAGATTTTACATATGCATAAAATTTACATGTATTTAGCAATATTTGAAATGGTCTAAATTGCATTGCGTGTCGCGTAAACTGGAAAATCCCAGCTGTGTGTCTTAATCTATTGTATTGATTTTATATCATGTTTTATATGCTTTGTACATAGACATGTGACACGTTAATTAATTATTTACTTACTTACTTACATACTTATTGATCGTGTTCTCACAGTCACGGTGTTACACCTGAGTAGCCCCGGTCTTGGTCCCGGTTCTATCACGGTGTCGTCACGGTGCAGGTCAGTGTGTCCCTGTTTTACAACGGTTCAAAGCCGAATCGGGAACTAAACCGGGACAGTGAGAACATAGCTTAATGTTACAAAATAGTGAATCCAGAAAAATAAAAAAAATCATTCATCATGATATCGTGTGCATGTAGTACGTGTTGGATCATATTTGTAACAAATCATATATGTAACACATTTGTTACGTACATGATGACATTCGTAACAGATAAAGTGTGTTACAAATGTGTTTGTCCGAAATGGGGGTTGACATGAGAAGCATATATGTAACAGGTTTAGTTGTCTATTTGTATTCAAACAATTAACAGCAATAGCAACATCATTATATTCTTTACACTATTGATTTTATTCTCGATTGCAAAACAATAGTTAGCACATTAAGCTAATCGCTCTCGAGACTCACTCGAACTTGAATCAACCTCAGAAAGAGAGAGAGAGAGAGAGAGAGAGAGAGAGAGAGAGAGAGAGAGAGAGAGAGAAAGGACGTGTGGAATAATGATTTTTGCCCAAGGTACCAGTGCATCTCAAGCGCGCACGTGAGTATGTCCAGCAACATCCAAACAGCAAGATAATTGATCTGCAGATTGGAACTCAAGGCAATACATACATCATAGTTTAACTTCCAACAATCTGCGCCTCGTACTGACTGTCGATCAATTGTTGAATAAAAGATAACAAGACAGATTTCTCATCTCAGTCGGCGTTCAACATCATTTGATGACAGGAAATCCCGGTTCTTCGTGCAATATATATTCCGTAACTGTGGTGTGATTCCGTTCACTATATGCGCCACATGTTTTTCAGGGTGTAACAGTCTTAAACTGCAGTCACACTGTCATGACTGTAGCGTATAACCCAAACGCGCGCCGGGCGTATGGAAACTCTCAATTGGACGTATAAAAATTAATTTGTTTCTTTAACTCGCATTAGCTGTCACACATTATCGCGTGACTGAGGCGTGTGCCGGACGTATAAACAAGTAGCCCAAGGGCAACGATAGCTCACCTGAGAGTCAACAAGTACAGTCACTGGACAAAGTGATTTTTTTCTTTTTTTACCCTAAATGGGTATGACGGCCATCTTGGTCATGTTTCAGGTCTATGGCTGCAACGGTTACCATAGGATCATTGGTCCTGTAAACGCTTACCTGAGACCTAGTTGTCACTTTTCCCCATGTTTCCATGTTTGCCAAAATTGACCTTGACCTAAATTAATGACATACCTTCATCTACTCTATTATTTGTTTGCATCTACCACTTTTCAGGTCTCAGGCTGCATTTAATTTACAAAATATCCATTGTTTTCACTTTTTCCCATGTAAAAGCCTATGTTTCCAAAATTGACCTTGCCGTAAAATAGGTCATGGTCATCCTAGGGTCATCATTTTATCACCCTATCTATGATGGGCTGGAGTCACAAATGCTACATACCAAGTAAAATCGGCCTGCCGGTTCTGGAGAAGAAGATATTTGAGTGGTTTTTACCATATATGGGCGCGGCGGCCATCTTGGTCATGTGACCTAGATTTCGGGATCAAACTTTTGTTACCCCTACCCAGGAATGCTCCACATAAAATTTCAGTTTGATTGGCCATGTGGTTTCAGAGAAGAAGATCTTTTAAAAGTGTGTATAGACGACAGAGCTGCCAAGGTCAAGAGATGACCTTGACCTAAATTAATCACATACTTTCATTAGTTGTTTTGCATCTACCACTTTTCAGGTCTCAAGCTGCAATAGATTTCAAAATAAATCCATATTTTTCACTTTTTCCCATGTAAAAGCCTATGTTTCCAAAATTGACCTTGACGTAAAATATGTCAAGGTCATCCTACGGTCATTATTTGATCAAACTACGATGGGCTAGAGTCCCAAATGCTACATACCAAGTTTCGTGAAAATCGGCCTGATCGTTCTGGAGAAGAAGACTTTTGAGTGGTTTTTACCATATATGGGCGTGGCGGCCATCTTGGTCATGTGACTCAGAATTCGCGATCAAATTTTCTTCCCAACTACCCAGGGATGCTCCAAATAAAATTTCACTTTGATTGGCCAAGCGGTTTCAGAGAAGAAGATCTTTGAAAAGTGTGTATGGATAACAGACCCTTCAATGTCAAGAGATGACCTTGGCCTAAATTAATCACATACCTTCATCTACTCCATTATTTGTTCACATCTACCACTTTTCAGGTCTCAGGCTGCAAAAGTTTTCAAAAAATTTTAATTTTCCGCTTTTCGTCTTATAAGTCAATGGAAACTTTAAGTTGCCATAGCAACCAATGTAGTGGGACAATGACAATAAAAAACATAAACTTTGTAGAGGCTAATATCATAAGCATGTACGCAAAGTTTCAGCTTCGTCCGCCTTACAGCTTCTGAGAAGAAAAATTTTGAATATTTTTTTTCGAAAATTTACCCTTTACGTTGCTATAGCAACCAAACGAATAAAGCGATTTTGACAAAAGTTGCCTAAAACGGGGAGGACTCCTCAATAAACATTTATGTAAAAGACAAAATTTTAATATCCTCAATGAAACGGCAGAAATTGCAAATTTCCACTTTTTGCCTTATAAGTCAATGGAAACTTTTAGTTACCATATCAACCAAAGTAGTTGGACAAAGACAATAAAAAACACAAACTTTGTACAGGCTAATGTCATAAGCATGTATGCTAAATTTCAGCTTCATCCCTAATACGGCTTCTGAGAAGAAGATTTTTGAATATTTTTTTCGAAAATTTACCCTTTATGTAGCTATAGCAACCAAACGAATAAAGTGATTTTTACAAAAGTTACCTTAAACGTGAAGGACTACTCAATAAACATTTACTGTAAAAACAAAATTCAAATATCCCCAGCCTGACAACGGAAAATGCCAATTTCCACTTTTTCTCCATACAAGTCAATGGAAACTTCAAGTTGCCATAGCAACCAGAGATCTTATCCGATCGAAATTAAAAAAACACAAATATTCGTTCCCCCCACCTGTAGAAGCTATATGTGAAATATGAAAAGATTTGGCCTGGCAGCTTCAGAGGAGAAGTCGTTTGAAAATGTTGACGACGGACGACGGACGACGACGCACGGACGCCGGCTCGACTACTATGCTATAAGCTCACCTTGTGAGCCTTCGGCTCAGGTGAGCTAACAACCTCAAGGTTTTGGAGTATGTTTGTCGTACGTCCCAGACACGCTAGGCACGCGCTACAGACGCGCTGTATGCGTTTCATGCGCGCTCCAAGCACGCTTGGCACACGTTACGGGCGCAAGTGAAGCTCAGTTTTTCTTAGCGCTATCCTCTAAATGCTGAGCAACAAGCAAGGGCTGCTTGTGTCATTTTAACGTCTTCGGTAAGGCTCGACCGGGGATTGAATCTCCCGCACTCGGAACGGATGCTGTACCACTGGGTTATTAAATTCGTAACAAACAAGACAAAAACGCAAAAAAGAACATACACATGTACATGTATAAGACTACTTTCGTTGCATATTCCATTTGTAACGTGTTATGTGATCATATATGTAACATGTGTTACATATATGATCACAAATGTGACACGTGTTACATATATTATCACATAAATTATGTAACACGTGTGTAATCACACACACACACACACACACACACACACACACACACACACACAAACGCATGAACCTCAACGTGACAAAATGTACCGTCGGACATTCTGTCATCACTAGTAGAAAGCTGCAAAAAGAGGAAAAATCATGTAATATAAATGTTTTAAAAATATCACTGTAATTGTAATCATTCAACGGAATGAGTTTTAAAACATATTTATTTCAATACTTGGAGTTATCTGCCCTTGTCTCAGCCCATTTTATATATATTTTTCCTATATCTATCGTTAAAAGGTAACCATAGCAACCACATCGCAATAAAATACACAAAATAATTTCAACATATTGCCGTAACAATACGGGGCTGGATCAGTGCTTAAACAGTTTTAAGTAAATGCATCGAGTTTTGTAGGTTCTACTAACACGCAGAAATGCATTGCGCAACTTTGACTTCATTTTTCAGGTACTGAATGACGTTTGTAGGGTTCATATAGTAAATTGGTCATAACTCATAAAATAACCTGAATAATCTGTTCAAATAAAGACTAACATACTCCAGAAATATTATACATTCAAAATAACGTTGCTTATCAAATACTCACCAATTGTCCGAAGGTACATTTTCTCACGTTGTGGCCCATATATGTATATGTTTATATAAATAAGTTTATATAAATAAACAGAGAGCAGCCACGATACCGGACATTATATTTGAGCCGCCTCGTGGGAAAACCAACAATGTGGTTTCCGAACAGGTCCGACACAAACTAGCCTGTACAAGCACAGAAAAGAGCTAGAAGCTTGAAATTTCGGATTTAGGAAGTAGAGGGATTGTACTATCCGTGTAGCGAAAACAAAGGCGCTGATCAGCTTCGCGGTTACCGCGAAGCTTATCTGCGTCTTTGTTTTCGCCTATGCAGATTGCTGGTTTTCCCACGAGGCGGCTCATTTATGAATATCTTTTAAAGAGTTGAGGAAATATGGAGCGGACGTCGACGTCACCGCCGATGACGACGGTGGACAAAGTGACACAACAAATCAGTATCAAGATATTGGCCCATCTGGTGAATAAAACCTGCTACAAATGTGTTTCAGATGTAAATATGCATTTTTTTGTACTGTTTTTAAATCAAAATTGACCTGTGACATATTTGATTTCATGTCACATCAAAAACCGGCATCGATCATATTCGTCACAAAATATGTTACATTTATGCTTGATTTCCGAGTCATATATGTAACACATGTTACATATGTGATCATATATGTAACAGGTGTTACATAAATGATTTGTTACAAATATGATCCAACACTTCGTTATTGTGGGTACATGATAGAGGCGGTTCTAAATTGACGATTGTCCATTCCCGAAAAATAATGGACAGTTTCTATAATATGATGACGTCATTGGTGTATTTCAATGATCGTTCCAAGGCAATACTTCTGTTATGGTTCTATTTGTTTTGTGCTTTGGAGTCGAATTTTTGTGCTATCCGAATCGTGTATACGATTTTTTTTTTTTTTTTTTTTTTTTTTTTTTTTTTTTTTTAGCTAAGTTCGGGTACCTGAGTGGCCGCCTGTTGGGAAATTGTCGCGGCTTACGATATGATCTCTAAGTATTAGTATCTAATTTTCAATTTAGTTTTCCCACCTCGATTTTTTTCTGATTGTGGCTTCTCCTGGTCATTGCCTACTTGAACCTTTTTAAAACAGCAGTCGCATACTGCTAGTTGCAATTGTCCCTCTTGATTGTTATCGTCAGAAAGCTTGATTTTAGCTCGGCAGGGCAGGACATGTTCTGTTCTAAAATTCTTGTATTCACTGACTTCACTGACTTCGATGAATTTGTTAAAACAATGCAAACACTGGAGTCTTTAAGTCCTTAAATATGGGATACATTTCGGGTTTTACACGCTAAAAATACGGAGGTACTTAAAGCTTTGAGAGGTACATTTCACTAGCGAGTTCTTGAATAATGGCATGACTATTACAATGAGATCTGTGTGTCGATGATTTTTAAAATAACTAAATCATTAATCGGGTTTGGTAAGTTGGAATCTTGGACCAATTCAACCCTTTGTGGAATCGGATCTTAATTCAATTCGGACATACAACGAATCTCATGACAGCTAATTCGGATCTAAAACCTATCTAAAAACTAATCTGGACCTTGGCTAATTCAGACCCTATTTTTTTTTTTTTTTTTTTTTTTTAATTCATTGATCAAATCGGACCTCAATTGCTGCGGGGCCCGAATAAACCACTGGTCAAGGTATGCAATGACCAAGGTCCGAATTGTCCAAGGTCCGAATTGACCACACCCCGAGTCCGAATTAGGTCTGAATTAACCAAGGTCCAAATTGTCCAACATTCTTGCTAATACTCTGAGATTTATAATAGAAATACATTTTTATTCATTCATAACACTTTAATACTAGGACAGAGCTAGACATCATATGAAGTAGAAGATAAAATGACCATTACAGCGCATGTGATTACCTTGTGCGTTATCAGGGACAAATTCTAACCACAGCAGTAACAACAGATAAACCGTCCGATCCATTTCTCTTGTGGAGGGTATGGCTGAAAAAAAATAACCAATTTATTTAAGAAATAAATGAGCTATATCAGTAATTTGTGGACAAGTGATTCTCAATTTAAAGAAGATCAAATTACGCGTAGGGCGAGTGATCTAAATGACCGACAAATAGAGAAATTCACTTGACAAATCATTGAGTACTAATAAACAACAAACTGAGACCGTTGATATCGTCGGCATTCTGTCGTTGCACAAATATACCGCCAAACATTGATACAATTTATTCTGCGCTATAACGCCGTTACGCTGTCAAATGTCAAGTTTAAAATGTATGATGGGATAGTTGAAGTGGTAAGAATTCTAAATACAGTCCAACCTGTCTTAAGCGGCTAAGGGAAACACTAAAATCGCTTGCTTAAGACAGGTGCTTGCTTAATAGAGGTAATGTTCTGACACTAGGGTGGGCGTCCTAACCAAACCATGTTGGCCAGAAATAAATAGTAGCACTGCCCTGTCTGCAGAATTAAAATATAAACAGATGCAGACAAAAGGCAGTTTCATCTTCTTGATTAGCTTTTGGTATGTTTTTCCTCTATAAAAATGGTAGCATATTCTAATAAGAGCTGTCGCAGGACAGCGTAGCTCGCCTGACTTGTGCTATGCCACTACATCTGTTAAAATCTATGACCCATGACCTTGACCTCAAGGTCACTCAGGTGGGTCATGATGGTACAACATAAAACTTCAGACCAATGCAAAGTATCAACTTGATCAATCTACATGTTCAAGAGATATAGACTTATAAAAACATTAACCAAAACTTAAACACAAAACTTCCAAGTCCGTGAGCATGACCTCAAGGTCATCCAGGTGAGTTGTGATGTACAGCATAAAACCTGAGACCAATATCTATCAACATACAAGTATCAACTTTATCCATCAACATGTTCAAGAGATTTAGACTTTAACCAAAACATTTAACACAAAATTTCTAAGTCTGTGACCTTGACCTCAAGGTCACCCAGAGTAGGTCATGATGGTACTGCATAAAACTTCAGACCAATATCTACCAACATGCAAAGTATCAACTCGATCAATCAACATGGTCAAGAGATATAGACTTACAAAAACTTAAATCAAAAACTTATACACAAACTTTCTAAGTCTGTGACCTTGACCTCAAGGTCACCAAGAGTGGGTCATGATGGTACTCCATAAAACTTCAGACCAATATCTAGCAACATGCAAAGTATCAACTCAATCCATCAATATGGTCAAGAGATATAGACTTACAAAAACTTTAACCAAAAACTTAAACACAAAATTTCTAAGTCCGTGACCTTGACCGCAAGGTCACCTAGGGTGGGTCATGATGGTACTGCGTAAAACTTCAGACCAATATCTAGCAACATGCAAAGTATCAAGTCAATCCATCAATATGGTCAAGAGATATAGACTTACAAAAACTTTAACCAAAAAAAACTTTAACCAAAAACTTAAACACAAAATTTCTAAGTCCGTGACCTTGACCTCAAGGTCACCCAGGGTGGGTCATAATGGTACTGCGTAAAACTTCAGACCAATATCTAGCAACATGCAAAGTATCAACTTGATCCATCAACATGATCAAGAGATATAGACTTCTAAGAAACTTTGACCGAAAGTGTGACGCGGACGTACACGTAAACGTACACGTAAACGTAAACGTAAACGTAAACGGGGACGACCGAGGTGACTACAATAGCTCTACGCACTTCGTGCAGGCGAGCTAAAAATGTTCCATGAGTTATAAATCATGAATAATTTGGCCTTTTTGAGAAAGCATTTTTATAATTGAATATATCAGAAAATTTACATCATATTGAAACAAACAGTTAAGACTTTTGTTTCCTTTGATTGAAAAGTAAATCATAAATGAATGGAGATGAAATCTTTATGAAAAAGTGTTGCAAATGAATGCATGGTCTGTTACTACTGTCACTAATTTCTCCCAGACAAATTGTCTAGGATTATCTTTTGAGACAATAAACAATGAATTATGCTATCTGGAAGGTGTAAAGACAATTTTGACACCTGGCAGAGTTTAAATACCCATGTGAAAATATTTCTTTTTTTATGCAATTGAAGAAATGAGTGGCTGCTTAAAGCCAAAATTGGGACAGAAACTAGTGGTCTCTGGCCAGGTAAGACAGGTGCTTGCTTAATAGAGGTTCATTTACATGTAAAATCAATTGGGGGGAAATGAAAGTGCTTGCTTAAGACAGGTGCTTGCTTAATACAGGGCTTGCTTAAGACAAGTTGGACTGTAACGTCAAATTAGTGCAAATTCTAACACAAAGTTATCGTTTTTCCCATTGCAAGTAACGAAAACGTCACCGTTTGCAAATTAACAATACTTCACTGTAAATAAAACTACGCGCGTAAGGTGGCGTTTTTGTGACGTCGCACGTAATGTAGGCGTCATACCTAGCAGATTTTAACACGCGATGGACACGCGATTATAAAAAGTTTCAATTTCGGCGGGGTTCGTGAAGACACCGGGCCATTCGTGAGTGCATCGTTACCCATCGTATGTCCATCGGGAAATTTTTAAGCCTTCGGCATCACCATGGCGAGCGGCACTAAAATCTTTGACATGCAAAAAATACAGGAAGGACACACGATGGTTCAATTTCGTGTTGCCTTCGCGAGTACATCTTGGCCTTCGCAAAGCCATCGTGAGGCCATCTTATCACATCGGGACTACATCGTATTTCTGTCGTGTGGTCATCGGCACCATCGGCTAGGTTTTGCTACACGAATGCAATACGAGGGACATCGCAACACCATCGTATAAGCATCGTATTTGAAAAATATAGAGCACGATGGCATCAGGATGGAAACACGATATTAACAAAAACACTGTTCTAATATTTCCCGGGGTAACGTGGACATACAAAAAGAAAAAATCAGCACCCACACAACATTTTTCTCAGAAGCCTCAAGTGGAATACTTTTAAATCATGTCGTATTTCGAAGAAAAAAACAACAATTGTTGAAAAGAAGGCTGCAGCACTGCTTCTACACATGCAGCTGGAGCATGACAAAAATTTTTTCACTCCAATCCACTCCAATACGACAGCTCATGACCACTCCAAAACTCCAAGCCTTGACTCCAACCCATAAAATACACAATGCCCCTACAGTATACATATATAACTAATTGTGGTTAAACATGAGATATCACATCAATGCTCAACCCACATTTATTTAAATGATTTTTATAACATCAGGTAGTCACGTGATACCTTCGAGACACATTCGGGAATACATTTACACCTAACACGATGTCGTCAAGCCATCATGAAGCCATCGTGAGGCCTTCGAGTACCATTTGCAACAACATCGTAATACTATGCAAAACTACCAGTTCCTATATCTTCGTGAGTGCTTCGGGTATAATCGTAAGCTATTCGTGTGTCCATCGTGTGACCATCGGTAGGCTTCGTGTATGCGTCGGCTCAATCTTTGCTTTTTACCAAATTCGTGACGAAAATCGCGCGAAATTCAAAATTTCATATTCGTGTGGCCATCGTGTGTCAAAATCGGCTAGGTATGACGCCAGCTTAAACATTCATGTCCGCTGAGAATGAGTCCACGTAAAACATTTTAAAATGGAAGCATTTATTCATTCGAAATGATTTTACTTTACCGGTGAATTATCTTTGATTAACGCGTGATGTTGTCGGGCAGATGCGATATTTAATTCACTCCGGCTGTGCCGTCGTAAATTAATACATCGCAATCTGCCCTCCAACATCCCGCGTTAATCACGATAATTCACCGTAAATTATTTCGTAATAAATATTCAAGCATTATTTTCTCTAAAATCGCTAGGTCAATTAAATATGTTTGACATGCTGCTTCCTTGGTATGAGAGGAACAAAACTTTTATTTTATGGTCATGAATAAGATGGCCGCAATAGCAATTAGTGTTAAAACACTTAACTAGTGTTAAAACACTTAACTTACAAAAGCTGTATGAACTAGCACTAGAAATGTTGTAGGCGATGAATTTCACTACCTGTTTGAATGCGATTTCTTTAATGATACTAGATCAATTTACTTACCTAAGTATTATCAACGCCATATTAATATAATTAAATTTGAAAAAATTAATGTCTGTTAAAAACGTAAAACTATTGAAGCAATTAAGTAGGTTCCACTGCTGGGAATCATGTGACCGCAAGTGTTTCCATATACACCAAAAAGTAAACAAATGACGTCATCAGTTTTGTTTTCTTTCCAAATAACTTCAAGATACGCTTGTTGATTTTTACGCCACCTAGTGCATTCCATGGACAACCCTATTTGGAAGAATTTGAGCCATAGTTTGTGGCATTTCACCTGGCCAGTGTTTCAAACACTTCAAAAATTCACTTAAAATACGCTGTTACCCTACACACATAAGCTTTATTTCCTTCAATATCTTAAATATTAAATGTTAATCATGACATTGAAATTCATTACATACTGCTGTGGTATTACAAAAACGTGGGAAGTTGTGTCATAACGGATAAAACCAAATTCTGCAATTTTACGAGTAGATTACTTTGCTAGATACCATGTACACAGCAAACCAAATTGATTCCTTTCAACACAAATAAATTGTGTTCTTATTTTCTGTCAGTTTAATATTTAAATAGATTAATTTTGGCTCTCTAAAATTGATTAGGTCCAATGCAGTAACGGACAAAGCCATGTTTTTCGCTAGTTCAGAAAGTACTAGATCATACAAACTGTTGGAAGCTTTACCACTCATATCCATCAATGGTATTTTAAATGTTTCACTCTTTGCATCTTTTATTCACATTTTGTTCTAACATGGACTCTTAAAGGGAAAGGCAAGGTTAAAACACAATGCATCTTAAATGAAAGTGGTTGCCTCTCTTAACAATTTGGTACAAGTTTTATTAAAATCAGATGGATATATTTAGAAAGTTGTGTTGGTTTGAATATACATTAATTTCTGTTAAATGCTTGGATATTCATTAGGCTTAATGCCGTCCTAAAGTTCTACTTAAATATGCATAATTATTAATAATGAAACCTTATTAATAATTGTCTGTTAATTTTTGTTACACTTTTTTGTACTATTGATTTACTATGTTACGCGTAGCTTTTAGCGTCGTTTTATTTTGATTTTCAAATGACGTTTCAAGCTGTAGAATCTTATTTTGTTTGTTTCTGCATAATTAAGTCCTAAAGCTGGTAAACATATTGTTCATTTTTTATTTTAAATTATTTATGCGACAATTGATATACCCTCATTCTTGTATAAGGTTAATTACATGTGAAAAACGGTTATTTCGCTGTTGATGACGTCGCATTAATATACGCGACGTCAGTGCAACGTTTGACATTAAAACGAAAAAGAACGGGTTTTTTCTAAATCTTCCAACGCAATTCGATGACCCCCACTTTTTATTTCAACTTTTGAATGGTTACATCGTTTTATATCTATTGGTTTAATTTAAATAAAATCATATGCGTAGTTAAGGAGATATCGCAAAAAAAAAAAAAAAAAAAAAAAAAAAAAAAAAAAAAACATATTTTTTCCAGGTTTGAAAACATGGCGGGAAAGTTAATTTTGCTTGTAATCTCCTCAGTTTAAAAGCAAATAGTATCAAAATATAAGAAAATATCACTGATCGTATGTTTAAGTTGTTTATGCAAAAATAACACATATATTAAAACACATGTCCGCTACGAACGCGTTTTTATGAAATGCACGAGAAACATTCAAAAAGTTCTGATACCATGGAAACGAGGCCGGTGACATCCCACTTTTATTTCGATTTTAGTCCAAGGATACAATTATCTTGAAGCATGTGAAGTTTCATGAAAATTATATGCGGGAATTTAATAATTATGTTTCCCTTTAAGCCGAATGAGCAGCTATTTCCCAATAAGTGCCAAACAGTAACCCGAACTTTACCAAAACTATGAAAACGTACGTAAGGTTCAAACAGCACGAAAATTCGACTCCAAAACATAAAACAAATAGAACCACAACAGACGTATCGCCTTGGAACAATCAGTAATACAAAAAATACTGGGGGCCTTAAACCAGTTTTTAGAGTCTCTCAAAGACAAGTTCACACGCTTCTAAATTAATGCAAAAAGTATGCAAAAAGTATCAGTTACCTTTTTACACATATCAAAAACTTCTCCTTACCTTTTTGTACTCACTTTTGACATGTAAAAGCATAGACTTTTCTACCGTCAAGAGCGCCATGTGCCCCAGAAAATGAACATACGCACAGTTTAATTCAACAGTTCTTGACAGAAAATTTGCAGAATACGCACCAATTCTTTACATGTCAAAAATTCACACGTGAATCTTGGTACCGTTTCTATATAAAGTTCTTCACAGATGTGATGAATACGTACAAATTCTTCACACGACAATGATAAAAACGTATTAAATTGGAGCATACATGATACCCAAAAACTTATCGAAACTGGCATATGCAAAATAAATGTCACATTTCTCATAATTAATGTGGTGTACATGGGTGTAAAATTTGCGATATGTTAAATGTGCGTGTCCGACAAACCTGCATTTTATCTGTCGCAGTGCATCTAGTTTGAAAGTAGCTTGTCTGTTTCAGGTCATGCTTAATTTGCATGTTACGCGCATGGAACTTATTCGAAACGTATAAGACACACACCCGGGACACACCGAACTTCTAGAAAGTTTTTAAGCATGTTTGATTTTTTTTGTGGGGGGGGGGGGGCAAACGCGCCAAGAGCGCGCAGCGACTTACAGCGACGTATGCAACAAGCGTACACCAAGCTTAAAAAAACGCGCGTTTAACGCGTTTCTAACGTGTCTCCAACGTGCTCCTGGCGTTTTTTGATTTTTACATTTTTGTCGACACGCCCGGCGCGCGTTTGGATTATACGCTAGTGTGTGACTGCTGTTTAAAATAGCAGAATAAGCCAACGCGCGCCGGGCGTGTTGACAAAAATGTAAACTTTAAATGATTCAACCTACGTCAGGAGCACGTCGGAGACACATTAGAAACACGCTACATGTGCGTTTTTGGTGTACGCTTGGTGTACGTTGATATACGTCGCTAAAGGTCGGTGCACGCTCTAGGCACGTATGTGTTTAATCATGCTTAATTTTTTTCCAGAAGCTGGGCGTGTCTTGTGCGAATGTCTTTTACGTTTCGAATAAGTTCCATGACAGACGCGTTGAATACGCTATGAACGCATTTGGCGCACGTGTTATGCACGCTAGTATACGCCACATGCGTTTTCACATTTTATGAGATATTGCTTCCGTAGCGTGCCCTAAGCGTTTGTGAGACGCGCGTTGAACGTTTGCTGTGCGCCTGTAGCACATGCTTAGCGCGTCTGGGAAGTAACACAAACGTACTTTAACACTTTGAGATTTTTGTACGTCCGGCACACGTCTCAGTCAGGCGCTAATGTGTGACTGCTAAAGCGAGTTAAAGGGACAAATTATTTTTATACGTCCAAAATCTTAAGCATGTTGAGAGTATTCATACGCCAGAAGCGCGTTTGGGTTATACGCTAATGTGTGACTGCTGATATATAATAAAGCCAGGAAAGCATTCAAAGATTCGTTCTCAATATTGAACAGAACCGAGAATGGCTATTTTTTTTTCTTTTTTTGATCATATTTCAGCTGCAATTGTGCACAAGTCATTTGTAACCACTGCTCATCCACCTACGGGGAAGGGCGGTGATTGTGGCATTTCTGCTTTCAGTGCCCTGCTATAAGCCGCACACACAGGGGGCAAACTGGGGGAGGGTCAAAACTTTGATCTTTGGCCTCACCTTAGAAATAGAAAATTGCCCTGGAGTAAGGATCCTAATGCATAAAACACCTCGTCATACCCCCTGCACTGCGGATACACTCGACAAGTAATTGCTCTGCACTTAAGCCCGGCTATCCCCACCCTTCACCGTAGGTATGTGTGAGGGGGGGGGGGCAATGGTTACAAAGGACTGGTGCATTAGCAATCAATACATTTATCGACGAAAGAATAGAAACATGATGACTATTGTTTTAGTGTGGAGGGTATCAATCCACATTGCATGTGTATAGGGATGCAATGTCAATTATGTTGATTATCTTTTTTTATGTGGCACTTAGCATATTTCTGTAAAATGGAGGTAAATGTCCTTTGAAAAAAATGTTATTTTACCTCTAAGAAAGGACGCATTGTTGCTGGAAGAATGAATAAGGCCCAAAATAAATATTTGGTGTACATGGCAACAAACAATTTTGATGATGGTAATGAAGTGTTTACACAAACAAAACACTTTGAAAGATTAGCTCGCACATGGTTAAATAAATCTGATGTATCTGCATGGACTGGGCATATTCATCCATCATTATCCCTCAGAATTTGAAACAAAACTCGATAGACTTACCTAGACCCGGTGGAAAATGGCGGCTTCTTGTTTACAATTTGCACATATCATAAACATTGCGTATCACGTGATTCCCAGCAGTGGGTTCATTTACTATATTCTAAGTAAATTTTAGTGCCTGTAAACTGTGCACGCACCTTTATCATTTCATTTCATTCACCGTGTATTATTTGATCAGTGTTTAATACCTCATGTATTGTATTATACAGTTTGAGAGAAATAAAGTTATGTTATGTTATGTTTTGTTAAGCAATGCGTGTTTGTAAAACACTATGCCCCCAACTGTATGCTTGTCCCTAAACTGGCAGTTTGCATGATCCATTTATTTCATTCAAGCGAAGTGAAATTTAATTTACTGAAGTTCGGTTGCCTCTGTTTTCACCTCGATCCAGAAACACAGAATGTAAGCTTTATTGCAGTTAAGTTTGAAATGGAGTAAAAATTTCAAAATGGAGTTTGACGGAAAGTCCTCAAAAGTTAATCAGGTGATCCAACCAGTATACCAAATATGAAGGATCTAGCTCAAATACTTTTTTTAAATATCTTGCACATACGATTCTCACATTTTGTTTTCAAAGGGACATAACTCCAAAAAGGAGCATAACTCGGACATGAAACATACGGGTCAACCATTTTTCATGAGGAATCTGTAAATGAAATTTCAAAACCCTAGCGTTCACCGCTCAAAAGTTTCAAATTTCACCGAAAAGTGGGAAATTGATCAAAATTTCAAAATTTTGTATTTTTCTCAAAAGTTAACCAGGTCATCTACTCAGCCCCAACTAGTATACCAATTATGAAGGCTCTAGCTCAAATACTTTTTGAGATATCTTGCGCACAAAAGTTTCGAATTTTGTTTTCAAAGGGACATAACTCAGAAAAGGGGCATAACTCGGACATGTAACAAAATACAGGTCAACTATTTTTTCATGAGGAATACACACATGAAATTTCTAATCCCTAACAAGCACCATTCAGAAGTTAACACACACACACACATACACACACACACACACACACACACACACACACACACACAAACACACACACACACACACAAGACAGACAAGCCGAAAGCAATATGTCCTTCCAACTTTTTCAAAGTTGGGGGCAAAATTAAGATATTGAAATGACCTGGACCTATTTTATGACTAAATCAAATGTGGTGTTACATGTATATGCATTTAAATGGCGGAAAATTATAACAGTGGCGAAAATTAGAAGAAAATCTTATATATGATAGATTTATGTTGGCATGAGATTTGTTTGCCCTTGCCAGAGCTGAACTGAACTTTATTCACACCTTAGATCTCACAAAGGTGATATAATAGGAAAATACAAATAATAACTTGCACTTTTTTTTTTTTTTTTTTTTTTTTTTTTTTTTTTTCGTGTGTGTAAGATGAAGAGAGAACTGTCCTCGGCAGTTCTGTGGTTTTATTTGACTCATTTACTGACCATCTTCCGTACCCCAGTACTATACATGTAACTGTAGACGGAATATTTCCATCCGTATTCTGTTAAACTTCTCCATACCGACGGAAATGGGATATATTCAGCCCTTGGTCGAAAATGAAAGTTAAGCAAAACTGTAAAATTGTGTTATTCTAACTTATGATAGATTTTTTCTAGCATATATGACATAAATTATAAATATTCTACTTGTTCAAGTACGCAAAGTCTAACAAATTTTCAGTTTTTTCTATGGGAAATATAAAAGATTTCGATAGATCTAAATAGATCAGGAGAGACTACTGTAGAATTAGCGGCTCAAAGTCGAAAATCGTTTGTTTTTCTACACTAATTGAAACGTTTTAGGCAATTTTATGTGTTTACTGGAAGATCTTCGGCACTGGTACAAATATATAACAAAAATTATACGATACATAGCAAAATAGATAGCTGCAAGTCGCTTACGAAATCCGCAATCAGTTCGACATTCTATGCTAAGCTGTCAGGGAAGTGGAACGAGATACCGAAGTGGAGCGGGGTGACAGTTAGCCAGCTGATCTAATGTAACGGTAGTTAACATCCATCAAAGAAAGTTTCAGGGTGCCACTCTGACACAAAAGTGGTCGATGGCTGATAAGTGATCTGTTCAGCACAAAAAGGTTGATAAAGACAACCAACGACTTGATCGGATGCAATCAAAACAATTTTAGATGATGGAAAATCCTTATATCCGTCATAGCTTAGCTGTTGGCCTGTGTGTATAGATACATGTGTAGCGCGTGTTCATCAAAGTGCTCATTTTTACCTAAACATTTCGTCTTGTTATGAAAGTATGTTTGTTTGTTTGATCTATGGCTTAGCAGCCATGTCAAAATCAATGGCCCCATCGGGACGTTGCCCGCATTTCATGGAATTTTACCCATTAGGTTGTCATTACATCCAAAATGTGCTTGATAAATATAACTATTGATTAATAATTGATTAAATTGATGCTTGAAGTCCCAGTCAACAGCTATGGTAATGTTGGGAGGTTGCCTCCATTTTATGGGACTTTTACCCAAAATGAGGATGTCGTGTCGGCCGTGACATCACGATGTTTTTTTAAGACCGCTATGTTTAAAATTTCAAAAAATAATCTATAAAATTGTAGTGTGAAGAGAAAATTATTTAATGTCATGAAATTTTGATTCAACAAGTGGCGAGCTTCAAAATAGTGTATAATTCTTGCGGAGGACTAGCGTAGTTTTAAAGATGTTGGAGAATCTGTGCTTAATACGATCAGCGATGGACGCCGCCATGATTGAATTTTGACGGAAATCATTTTAAATTAAACTTCTCTAGGACAGTGACTGGGTAAGATACCCCCAGTCTTCAACATTCTGATTAATTTTATATATAAAAACAATTCAATATTTTTTGAAAATAAGATCATATATATCACTACTGACAATCACGTGGTATATGCAAACGGATAAATGATCGGGTTACACACACTACAATGAGAACGCAGTTGAAGTTATATTTTCGAGTTTTCTCCTACAGCGTTTCTTCTACTGACGGATAGATAGCTGCAGTCAATGCAGAAATTGAACATTAATTGAAAGAAAATAACACAAGAAATCCCGGTTATTTCGTTTTCGCAAACACTTCAATGTTACTGTATTGGAAGTACTACAGAATCATGGGGCGGAAGTGTTTGCGAAAACGAAATAACCTGGATTCATTATGTTAGTTTCATTCAATAATTGCTCAATTTCCGAATTGACTGCACCTTTCTATCAGTCAGTTGAGTAAACGTTATTGGAGAAAACTCGAATTTATCATCTCAACTTTGGACAGAATTGCATTGTGCGTCACCCGATCATTTATCTGTTTGTATGTAAACAATACCACGTGTTTCTCAGCTGTGTATATATCAGCATTATGGAATGCGGGCCGTCTCCGCGTAGCTTGAAAGACTGTAGTTTGGAGGAGTTCAGAAAGTCTGTATTAGCCGCTGTTGCTTTCAGTTTGGGCTCTGAATGTTCAGGTACATGTATGGATGGTAATGCACGGGTTATAGAGTCTACAGGTAGCAGTGAGGGGAGTACGACCCGATTGGATAGCAGCGATGTGAGTACCAGGATTGAAAGTAATAATGAAAGCAGAGTAGCATATGAAAATCCTACAATTTCCTTAGACGAGTCAAAACCTCCGGCATTTGGCGATCCGTTCGAGGATATCTTTTATCGGACGGAAACTGGGGCTACTCGGACTGTATTCCACTTTGTATCTAAAGTGTTTTATCTGCGCTTTCGGGACAAAATCATGTCCGACTTTTCACTCTCTATGAATGAGGATATGATACGGTGTACGACCCATTTCCGAGGACTGAGGTGTGACATGAAAATTGACAACTCAACATCAACCATGACAGTTTCCGGTGTAATATAATATTTTGACCCGCCTAAAAAGTGACCTGCGGGTCATAATATAATGACCCGCGGGTCACTTTTTCCCTAAAATATATTGATCCACCCTATAAAATATTGACCCCCATATTTCTTTTTTCTGTCAACTTCTTAAAACAGCATTGGGATACTTATGTATGAACTCAGTAAGAATATTTTAATATATTTACTAAGGTCCGTTAAAGATTAAATTTCATAGGTAGGCGGGTCAAAATATTATACCATAATATATTGACCCCCCCACCCCCAGATCAAGTTACTTTTCTAATGATAATAGTTAGCCTTTTTCTCTTGTTATCACAAACGAAACGAAACCAAACAATATATTATGGTATAATATTTTGACCCCAAGCCCCCCCCCCTACTAGGTGCATGCCATTTTTAGATGATTATTAATGTTGTTTATAGAAAGGTGCCTGCAGATAACGCCAGTCCTCAGGTAGATAATGCAGCTGTAACAAATCTTTTTCAGAGACATTTACAACATTTTATTTTAGTAATTATATGTGTAGTTTGTCCTGTACGTTGGTATATGTCTTATATGTCTTTGAAGTGTCTTTTATGTTTTTCGGTCATGATTCTCTGTTAAGGATCAATACTGAATAAATTTTGACTTTGACTTTGACTTTGACTTTGACTTTTAGATGATGATAAATGACCACTTTCTCATTAAATTATACATGAAATTCAAAAAATTCAAACATCTGTTTGAAATAAAACAGCTTCACTTCATTAAATTCACGGACACCACTAAGTGTGTGTGTGTGTGTGGGGGGGGGGGGGGGTCAAAATATTATAGGCAAAAAGTGACCCGCGGGTCATAATATTATGACCCCCCCCCCCTACCCTGTTTATGCTATTTATTTATATGATGATAAATTTCTTTTTCTTCTGTAATTACACTTGAAATTCACACAAATATAACAGCTTCAACATGCATCTAGTCTTGATACCACGGGTACAAGGGGGTGGGGTCAATATATTATGCTATAATATTTTGACCCCCCCCCCCCCCCTGTTAGATGTATGTTATTTGTTTAGATAATGATAAAAGATCAGTTTCTCCTGTAATTACGCATGAAATTCAGACATCTGATTGAAATAAATATTATAGGCAAAAAGTGACCCGCGGGTCATAATATTATAACCCCCTACCCTGTTTATCCTATTTATTTATATGATGATAAATTGCTTTTCCTTCTGTAATTACACTTGAAATTCAAACTCTTAATCAAATATAACAGCTTCAACACGCAAGTCAAGTCAAGTCAAGTCAAAATTTATTCAGTATTGATCCTTAACAGAGAATCATGACCGCAAAACATAAAAGACACTTCAAAGACATATAAGACGTATACTAATGTACAGGACAAACTACACACATAATTACTAAAAGAAAATGCCGTAAATGTCTCTGAAAAAGATTTATTACAGCTGCATTATCTACCTGAGGACTGGCGTATCTGCAGGCACCTTTCTATAAACAACATTATTAAGGTCAATATCTCTGTGTCATTTGTACTTAACAAAAATTTAAATTGTTCTTTATGATAATACAAAGAAATATCATAAACAGGGTAGCGGGGGGAGTCATAATATTATGACCCGTGGGTCACTTTTTGCCATACACCTAACAGGGGGTTCAAAATATTATAACATAATATATTGACACCCCCCACCACCACCACCTGTTCCAGTATTATCGAAAATAGATGCATGTTGAAGCTGTTATACATGTATTTGATTTAAGTGTTTGAATTTCATGTGTAATTACAGGAGAAAAAACAATTTATCATCATACAAAGAAATAGCATAAACAGGGAAGGGGGGGGTCATAATATCATGACCCGCAGGTCACTTTTTGCCTATAATATTTTGAACCCCCCCCCCCCCCCGGAAAGTAGTGTATGTGAATTTAACCTAGTGGAGCTGTTTTGTTTCAATCAGATGTCTGAATTTCATGCGTAATTACAGGAGAAACTGGTATTTTATCATTATCTTAACAAATAATATACACCTAAAAGGGGGGTCAAAATATTATACCATAATATATTGACCCCCCCTCCCTGTTCCAGTATTATCGAAAATAGAAAAATAGAAAAAAGAAGGTTGCTTCCCTTGACTAGTTGGTGGGAAAAAACAGTTGTGGAATATAATGACTATTGTGTGAATTTATAAAAATCTTTATTAACTGGAGTTAGTTCCAGTGAGAGACTTTGTTTTAGTGAAAGGAAATTAACTGTCAGTTATGTTTTAATGTAACTGATGACCTAGTTTTAACTGGAAAGATTTGTTGACAATATAAAACACATATATTTGTGTGTAACATAAATTCGGACAAATGTAATTTTTGACTTTAATTGTGATAAATTTGGAATATGAAAGCAGTCAATAGGCGCAGGACAAGCAAGTATACTCTCTGATCTGCTAGAGACAAACTATGGCCTATAAATCAAAAGTAATCACTCCAACAAAAGGAGTCACAGTTGACTTCATAAGAAGACAATATGAACTTCCTGCTGCATATAAACCTAGTTTACAAAAAACTAACTTAGGAAAGCCACTACCATTCGAGGCAATTGACTTGTCCCTATATAATGAAAAAGCATTCTGTACAGTGTTTGTGACTGATGTAAAAAGAATGCACTTTTGGTTGTTTGCCTTGGCTAAGCGTTTATATTCAATGAAAGATCAAAGTGAAAACTATGATGTTGAATGGTATGACCTCCTTGACAATGGGACACCTCAGCATACTGAGTTCATCGTGTCACGGACCAGCAGTGAAGGAAATACCCCGGAAAATATTGAATACAAAGTAATAGTATACATAACAAAAGGAAAAAATATGATACAAGGGGCCAAGTATTCCATATGGTGTCAGGAAGAATTTAATGAAACTCTTAAAATGGTTAACGATATGGCGCAGACAGGGAGTAGCTCCATCATGTCACCTGTGCGTGACACCCACATGTTGGCATCAGCTTCAACAAGTTTAGATGATTCTGTTACCTTCAAAAAACAGACATTTGCTTCAAGTTTTGACAACTCAGTGACATCCAAAGAACACCCAAAATCAGACGAGAGCCAACCTTCAGAAACACTTGAAACAGACTGTGGTGAGACCACAGTAGTTCATTCCCCGCAAACAGAATCCATGAGACCCAAACAGCCAAAAAAAGTCAGCCGAGAGTAATTACAAACATAATGATCTTGAAATATTAGAGGAGGCAGAAATTAAGGAATTGTGCTCTGAAATACAAACATTGAAGTCAAGATTTTCAATATTTGAATCAAGCTTAACAAATGTCAGTACTGACGTACTCTCAATTAATGTCGCAGTGCTAGAACTGCAGAAAGCAATGAAAACTGATATAATAAAAGTTGTAAAATCAGCTGTGTCTGAATCCTTATCCAAGCTAAATGTAAACACAGCTCCACAGAGTGAGAATCAGGAAGTCATCAGACTGAAAAAGGTGATCGAAGACAAAGACTGCCTCATCAAGTCACAACAAGAAACCATATCAACTCTAAATGTCAAAATTCAAGACAATTTTGAACTTCATGAATCAAAAGTTGCTGACATAAAGAGAAATTATCAACTACAAATTTCATCTCTGAACTCTAGAATTGATAATCTAAACAAAGAGAACAACATAACTGAGGAAAAACTGGCTTCATGCCAGTTAGAAAATGACAAACTTCGCAAAGATCTAGACTTAAATTCCACAAAATTAAATTGGAAAGATCACCAAATAAGTGAACTCAATGATCGGCTTGAGACTATTCGGCTAGACTATGAGGGAGGACCTTGGGCCTCCACTCCAATTAGAAATAGAGCCCCTGTGCCAAATATGTCAAACCCTGCTACCGAAAACATAAACGATCAACAATCAACAGTATGCAAGACATACAAAATGTGCCATCTGACCTACAACAAAGAGAGGCAGCTAGTATGATTATTATGGAAGACTTGAAAGACACACCACCTCCAGCAGAAAGCAGAAACAATTTGCCGAGTCATGACATAGTATTCATTCATGACTCTATCCATAAGCACATAGACTATGATCAACTAATGAAAAACACTAATAAAAACATAAAGAGTGAATTTGCTGCCAACCTTGAGCAGTTCGAGAGCAAGCTCTCGGCCATGAAAATCAAAGACGATGGAATACTTATTTCACATATTGGGACAAATAACATTCGTCACGGAGACAGTGCAAGTGAGGTTTCAAAGAAATATGTGAACATGATTCAGCGTGTAACCAGAAAAGGCCATAAGGTCATTGTTTCTCTTTTGACTCCAGTTAGACAAAAAGACCTTGACAAAGAGATAACAAAATTCAACCAGCTGATAACAGAGTTTTTGGGGTCCAACGATAAAGTAACCCTCTGTGACAATAAAAACATTAGAGGAGCAAACTTCTTAGAGAAAGATGGTGTGCATATAAACAAGTATGATGGCACTAGAAAGCTAACAGGAAATCTGAAATATACTTTATGTACAGTCCTCGGCATTAGGAGACATGCTGAGAAAAAACGAAGAGGATATAACTACTACTATGACCAACCAGACTCGAATAACATTGACAGAATGACAAACATAGGCTGCCATTAGGGCAGCCACACAGGGAAATAGGCAGCCATTTTCCCATAGAAGAAATGGCTACTGGTACTGATAGTCATGTCTTCTTTGGGGAATCTCCAGAATGACGTTTTGTCTCGGTGTGTTTTTTGATGTCAGGGACTGTTCAGTTCATGAAACGTTAAATACTGCTTTCTTCATCCTTATAACATTATGGTTTTATGTAATAAACTTACAATTAGCGCTTGGAATGCGCATGGCCTGTTTTACAGGCTGAATAATGAGAGACGCTACAAACTAAATGACCCAGATGTAATTAAATATCTCGATTCAGACATTATTGGCATAGTTGAGACAAAGGCATGCGAGACTGACAACATATCATTAAATGGGTATACATTATTAAGTAAAACTAATAGACCAAGGATTAGCAAAGGCATCTATGGAGGAGTAGCCGTTTTATGCAAAACAAGCATTTCGAAAGGCATTGCTAAACTCCCAATCACACACTCAGAATACATATGGGTAAAACTAAAGAAGTCATTTTTTAATTTTCAAAAAGACATTTTTGTCTGTTTCATATACAACTCCCCCAAAGGTTCAACATACTCTAAAGATAAAAAAAATGAACCTACAGTTTTAGAATCTGTTGAGAAAGATTTGGCTAATTTTCAGTCTTCTGGTGCTACAGTCTTAATGGGTGACTTCAATGCTCATATCAGCAATGATGATCAAGATTTTATTTCCAATGATTCATTTATTCCAGATATTTTGCCAGCCTCATATGTCTTTGACTCAGTGGTCAAAAATAGAAATTCTATAAAAGCGCCTCAGAAATCTGATGAGTACGGTCAGTCATTGCTCGACCTTTGTATTGCCAGCCAATCACGAATTTTAAATGGAAGGACTCTTGGTGACACGATCGGAAAATGTACATCATTTCAACACAATGGAGCAAGTACTGTTGATTACTGTATAGTTTCATGTTCATTGCTTAGTCATATTAGATATTTTAAAGTCTCTGACCTCACTCCTCACTCGGATCACTGTCAAAGAACTACATGTTTTTCCCTGAGTCATACTGTAAATGAATTTAAGACGAACAGACAAGCACCTAGCTCAGTAAAATGGAATCCAATAATATCTAAAAAGTTTGTAGAGGCTATCCAGTCACCTGAAATCTGTACAGATATCAATTCTTTCTTAAATGACAACTCTTTAACATGTAACACTGATTCTGCCACTAAGCAGATTTCAAATATTTTTAATAAAGCAGGTGCAATAGCAGGGGCCATAAGGCACAAAATTACACACAGAAAAACAAAGAAAAAGAAAAATAAATCTTGGTTTGATGGTGATTGCATGGCCTTGAAAAGATCAATACGCAACTTGGCAAGGCGTATTTCCAATGGCCAAGTAGATAACATGCTATTAAAACATTACTACAGTGAAAAGAAGAGATACAACACAATGGTTCGTAAAAAACACAGGCAATATAAAGCTAAGATTTTGAACAGTCTTGTCGATATGGAAAAAACAAACCCAAATGAATTTTGGAAATTAATTGATAAATTTAAAAATGAAGGTGGGATTCCGAGTGAGAAGTCAGGCAATATTTCTCCTGAGGACTGGTCAGTGTATTTCAGAAGATTGTTGAATAGTAATAAACAAAGTTGTACCATAGATAAGTCTGAATTTTTACAATTCAGTTGCACCACTATTACAGATGGTCCAATAACATTTAACGAAGTGCAGGCTGCAGTGAAAACCCTGAAAAATAATACCAGTTCTGGATTAGACAGAATCAGTAACGAAATGCTTAAACAGTCAACTTCACAACTGAAGGAATGCATCTGTAAATTGTTCAATATAATTCTTAATAATCAAATATATCCATCTGGATGGCGAGAAAACATTTTAAAGCCCATTCATAAAAAAGGAAGGGACACAGGTCCTAGCAACTACAGAGGAATAGTGATATCAAGCTGCCTAAGCAAACTTTTTTCGAAAGTTTTGCATAGCAGAATTGAAAAACATGTGAGTGATAATAATATTTTGCATGAAAACCAAATAGGCTTTAGGAAAAAGTATAGAACATCAGATCACATTTTAACACTTAAGTCAATAACTGAAAAGATGTTCAAGAAAGGCTCACATCTATATGCATGCTTTTTGATTTTGAAAAGGCTTTTGATACAGTCTGGCGAGATGCTTTATTCAAAAAACTAGAATGTATGGGTATTAGAGGTAACACTCTTAAAATTCTAGAAAGTATGTATTCTGATGTAAACTACTCTATTAAGTTACCATATGGTCTAACTGATTCTGTCCAGTCTAGTACAGGGTTGAAACAGGGCTGTGTTTTAACCCCCTTGATGTTCAATTTGTATGTTAATGATTTACCATTTTGCTTTAATCAAAGTCATGATCCTGTAATAGTTGGAAAATATTTGACCAATGTATTGATGTATGCAGATGATCTTGTTTTACTGTCTACATCTAAAGAAGGTTTGCAGAAATGCCTTGATGATTTGAATATCTACTGCAGAAAATGGAAGCTTAGAGTCAATACAAGCAAAACGAAGGTTTTAATATTTAACAAAGGCGGAAAGTTTATTAAAAAGCACCAGTTTGTGTTTGAAAATAAAACATTAGAGATTGTTCAAGAATTTAAATACCTGGGGATAATAATTAAGGCATCTGGCATTTTCACAGAAGGAATATCAGAATTAAGTAATAAAGCCCTAAAAGTGCTCTTTATGATCAGGAAAAAGTTTCAATCTTCTTTTATTTTCCCAACACTTCAGTGTAGGCTATTCGATACATGTGTTAAACCAATATTATTATACTGTTCTGAAATCTGGAGCCCCTATTGTATCAACTTCGTAAAGCTGGCATCGAAGGAAAATAGATATTGTTTAGAAGAATCATATGAAGATTTCTACCCTGAGAAAATCCACACAAAATTCTGCAAGTTTCTTATTGGTGTTAATAAATATTCATCAAATCTAGCCTGTAAAAGCGAAGTAGGTAGATACCCTTTGGCCATATCTGCTTCATTGCTCTCATTGAAATATTGGCTTCATATAAACGATGAAGAAAACAATAAATCTCAAGACAAATTTGTTTTTCAAAGTGTATCAGGTGAATATGAAGAAAAATCAAGTTTTGGTGACCAAATTAAAAAATTCTTGAATTTGATTGGATTTGAACACGTATGGGAAAATAAAGGAACTTTTTCAAAGAAGAAGCTTATAAAAGCTGTTAAATGCAAATTGTTAGAAAGATATAATTTCTTCTTCAAAAAGGCTATATCTGGTGAGATCACTGTTAAAGGCAGAACACTTGATAAACATAGAACATTTAAGACATTTAAAAACAATTTTCAGTTGGAAAACTATATATGTATAAAGTTAGATAAACATTTAATTTTCAATCTATCAAAATTAAGGATTTCCAACCATCAACTTGAGATAGAGACTGGTCGTTACAGTAAAAAAGCTGTTGACCAAAGATTATGTAAACTTTGTAATGAAAGTGGTTGCGTTGAAGACGAATTTCACTTTTTGATGATCTGTAAAACCTATCAGCAACAAAGGGATGAGTTTTTTACAAAAATAAATACATTCACAGTGCCTTTTGAGACCCTAACAAGGGAAGAACAATTTATATTTTTGTTAAGTACAAATGACACAGAGATATTAACCTTATTAATGTTGTTTATAGAAAGGTGCCTGCAGATACGCCAGTCCTCAGGTAGATAATGCAGCTGTAACAAATCTTTTTCAGAGACATTTACAACATTTTATTTTAGTAATTATATGTGTAGTTTGTCCTGTACGTTGGTATATATCTTATATGTCTTTGAAGTGTCTTTTATGTTTTTCTGTCATGATTCTCTGTTAAGGATCAATACTGAATAAATTTTGACTTGACTTGATTTGACTTGCATGCTGAAGCTGTTATATTTGATTAAGTGTTTGAATTTCATGTGTAATTACAGGAGAAAAAAGAAATTTATCATGATATAAATAAATAGGATAAACAGGGTAGGGGGGTCATAATATTATGACCCGTGGGGTCACTTTTTGCCTATAATATTTTGACCCCCCCCCCCCACCCCTCTAAAAGTGGTGTCGATGAATTAAACCTAGTTAAGCTGTTTTATTTCAATCAGATATCTGAATGTCATGCGTCATTACAGGAGAAACTGGTCTTTTATCATTATCTAAACAAATAACATACACCTAACAGGGGGGTCAAAATATTATACCATAATATATTGACCCCCCCCCTGTTCCACTATTATCGAAAATAGATGCATATTGAAGCTGTTATATTTGATTAAGTGTTTGAATTTCATGTGTAATTACAGGAGAAAAAGCAATGTATAATCATATAAAATTTATATAAATAAATAGAGGATATTTGCTTTTTTGAGGTGAATACCAAATATATTTCATCTCTTGAGTTGAAAACATCAGAATTTTCACGAGTGCGCAGCACGAGTGAAAATTAATATGTTTTCAACTCACGAGATGAAATATATTTGGTATTCACCGAAAGAAAGCAAATTTTCTTTTTATTTTATACAATGCACAGGCATTTTCCAATGCACAAGGTAGGCGGTGAAAATGCAAAAACAAAAAAAAATGAAAACACGAATAATTTTGGTACCACGTTGTTCCTTATGTTCTAACTAAGAAAATGAATACCCACACTTTATGTTTTCGTTCATAAATAACGGAGTTATAGGCGTTTGAATTTCTGAAGTGAGACACATTTAATGACGTCAAGTAAATGGAAACGTCAGAAGTAATCCAAAAAATCTGACGTCATTACAGTGACGATATAGGCTGTTATCACATACTTAGACTTATATTTCCAGCGATAACCTCGAGTTTGCATATGTGATAATGTGTTTCCCACCCTCTGGTTATCAGCATGGGCGGGCTGATAACCGGTAATCATGCATTTTGAACGGAGAGAGGTTATAATGCCCGCATGCGACGTTGTCGCGCCACGGTATAATATGTGACGTCAAGTTTAATGACGATACGTCATTGTAACGTCATTTTTATGGTGCCATTTTCTTTTTCAACGAGGAAATAAACGTTTTTCGCATTTCTAAACACAAATCTTTGGAATAGAGGATTGTGAAGATGTGATAAACAGATTATAACATGGGCATTTTGGTCATCGCCCTTCGTATCAACCCTCGACCATTATCAGCCCTCGAGCTAAAGCTCTCGGGCTTGATAATGGAGTCTCGGGTTGATACTGCGGGTTGCATTTCACCATTAGGTTTTCCATAGGTGACAATGTTAACGTTTTGTCACCTAGCTCGAAAACTAGACATACAAAATTCACAAGACTGGTCTCATTTTAAACGTTCATCATAGCCCATTAATTTCAATGAAAATTAATAGCATGTTTACCTACTCAATTCAAAGCTATGTCCCGTTAAACGGAAGCACCCTCAGAAACCATGTTTCGTAATGCGGGTGGGTCTTCAGAGGGGTTCATGCAGAAAAGTCCGTCCCGTTCCCATCCGATACCGGGATTTATCGACTAAAACATGGCATTCGAAACGGCGCATGTTTCAAGTTTTAAAACAAACACTTCACAGCGGAAATCAATCAACGATTATTGACAGGTGACGTCATTTTTGTCTCTAATACAAAGTAAATGCTCTCCCCGAAAAAGGCGGGGCGAGTACTCATGAATATTTAGTAGTGTGTACCCTAAATTGATTCCTTAATTTGCTGTATTCTATCAAAGGAACGTATTTTGTGCAAATTTACTATACGTGTAGCATTTATGCAAAGTTTGAGTGAGATCGGTTTAGTTGGTTTTCCGATTATGGCCAATTAAGCATGCCCACCCACCTCATTTTTACCAAGTGGCTTGAATTTGCGATTTTGAAAAATACTGATAAGAAAATCGACCCTAATTTGTATTGTATTCCATTTATGCATCATGTTATTCTTCAACATGTTGCATAAATATGTGTACAACACAAAACATCAGATAAAATGTTCAAAACACGCATGTGCACAATAATTAGCATACATTTTCTAGGTATACCCCCAATTTATCGAAGAAAATTGGAAATACGAATTTTCCATAGCAACCATGCGTTATGACAGGTAAAACGATCCACATAACTGTCTAAATGCGTAAAACACACATGATTCCTTGTAAAACAGCACATACACTCCTTACAATACAAATCATTTACTCGCAAACATGCTCACCCACCTCATTTTAGCGTATTTGTTCTAATTTGCGATTTTGAGAAATAATGATGAGTAAATCTAACCTAATTTGCATTGTGTTATACTAATGTATCATTTTATTCTTCAGAAAGTTACACGAATATTTAGACAATGCAAAATGTCAGATGAAATGTTCCAGCCACGTATTTTTGGTATTACAGACATACTTTTTCTAGGTATACCCCCATTTTATTGTGGAAAATTGTAAAACAACGAATTTTCCATAGCAACCATGCATTATAAGGGGTAAATGAGCCATGCGACTGTGAAAATGCGTAAAACTCACATGAATCATAGTAAAGCAGCGAACCCAAGCTTTACGAGACAAATGATTTACTGGCAATATGACATTTTATGTATAAGTAGGCCACGAATAAGCCTGTTCTCAGTAGATGCTTGATTCTGCTTGAAGCCGAGTTTCGACATCAAATTAGTTTCTACGTTACCAAGTCGCATTTTGTTACAGCCACATGACACTGCTTTCGTTCCAGAAAAACTTGGCTGTTACATAGTATTAACAACAAGAGCCACTTTGCAAATTTCTTTATCCCCACCCCCTTCCCCAACGTTGAAGACTGTAGGACCACAAAACGAGTGCTTGGACCCCATTACAAAAATGACACTAAAATCAATGAATTTTTCGCTTTCTTGTGGACTCTGTGTATGGATTTCATTCAGAAGAGAGTGTTTTCCAGAAAAGAAGAGATACATACCGGCTGTAGTCAGTAATTTTCGCAAGAGAGAGGAAAAGCCAAGCAATAGTCTGTCTCGTCAATCTCCCTTTAGGTTGCATTTCACCATTAGGTTTTCCATAGGTGACAATGTTAACGTTTTGTCACCTAGCTTGAAAACTAGACATACAAAATTCACAAGACTGGTCTCATTTTAAACGTTCATCATAGCCCATTAATTTCAATGAAAATTAATAGCATGTTTACCTACTCAATTCAAAGCTATGTCCCGTTAAACGGAAGCACCCTCAGAAACCATGTTTCGTAATGCGGGTGGGTCTTCAGAGGGGTTCATGCAGAAAAGTCCGTCCCGTTCCCATCCGATACCGGGATTTATCGACTAAAACATGGCATTCGAAACGGCGCATGTTTCAAGTTTTAAAACAAACACTTCACAGCGGAAATCAATCAACGATTATTGACAGGTGACGTCATTTTGTCTCTAATACAAAGTAAATGCTCTCCCCGAAAAAGGCGGGGCGAGTACTCATGAATATTTAGTAGTGTGTACCCTGCGGGCGATAACCAAAATGCCCATGTGATAATCTCTAAATATCAGTCACTAGTGACTTTTGATATCAGTGAGATTTGATATCAGTGAAATTTCATATCAATGAAAATACCAATTTTATCAAGTTTTGATATACATTGGGTTTCACTGTAAAGTATAAAATAAATAGCATAAACAGGGTAGGGGGTCATAATATTATGACCCGCGGGTCACTTTTTGCGTATAATATTTTGACCTCCCCCCCCCCTCCCCCGCCCCTAAAAGTGGTGTCCGTGAATTTAACCTAGTGAAGCTGTTTTTATTTCAATCAGATGCCTGAATTTTATGCGTAATTACAGGAGAAACTGGTCTTTTATCATTATCTAAACAAATAACATACACCTAACAGGGGAGGGGCTGGGGGTCAAAATACTATACCATAATATACTGACCCTCCCCCATGTTCCACTATTATCGAAAATAGATGCATGCTGAAGCTGTTACATTTGATTAAGTGCTTCCAGAGGAAGACAGTAAGGACAACAAGATAAATGAGCTTTTTGCTTAACATACATGTATTTTGTTGATTTTTGCGATATTTTCCGCCATTTGTCGGTCATTTTGATTTTTTCAAAATGCTCAAAGTACTCGTTCCTTCATTTGTACATACTCTCTGATCTATACCCACAACATACCTGATCTGTGCCCAAATTTACCCGTGTCTTCTAATCAATAGCCACACATTTCTCTAATCGTTACCCACAAAAAACACATCAAGGATATTCATTCGTATTCATAATTAAGGAGTAATGGGGACTGCATTTGGGTTTGAATCAGAGGTAATACAAATAATGTGTACATATCAGTGATGAGGGTACAGATCAGAGACTGAATATTATGGGTACAGATTAAATTTAGTATTGGCTGAGTACAGTTTAGTCATACATATATGCAAAGCTAACTGCGATGATTAAGGAGATCACAGCTCTTTGTTAGACATGTCCAAGACATAAAAGTATGTGAAGGTTGGAAAGTACAGGTCAGTCAATTGTCTTTAAAATCGTCAACAAAATGTACCCACTCCCATTATAATGCCAACTGGTCTAATTTGCAAATTTGCACATGATTGTATGGCTGATATTTGATCTGTACTCATTGGATGGCAACTTAATGAAGCTCCATACAAAACAAAAAAAGATACAAGCAAGGTTAGTTCATTTTGGAAGGGTGACACTATCATGAATGAAGAGCTTTGGGTAGGCTTAGGAATTTCGGGTTCATTGATATATGCATTCTACTGAGAAAATACACATTCTGTTAGTCATCATAGACACCACCAATGATGCAAACGTCAAGAAAAGATACATCAACCAGAAATACTGATGCTTTTCATAGTCAAATTTGTGAACAATTACTGAAAATCCATTGTCATTGTTTTGGCAGCAATTTTGGATGCCATCTTTAAAATTTAAGTCTAGACAGGATAATGTAGCTTCAGTCCAGATATGTTGATATTTACATTATTTAAAGGAACACAATGCACATTTCATTAATTTTGGAGTAATATGACAACATGAATACTTGTATTATATTGTAGAACACATGGTCGCCATCTTGATTTTCTCAAGTGATGGCCAGATGACATCAATGTGATTATTTTGAGACAATGAATCAGTGAGAAACAAGAATTTAAGAATCAGTGAGAAACATTGTCTAGTTGTATCTCACTAGTTAAAATCAAATATTTTGTTGCTGTACTATTTGATGCCATGATGATAATCTGGCGGCCATGTTGGATACCATCTTAAATATTATGACAAAAACGTCTTTTCCATTGACTGTTTGTGTTACATATTATACTTATTTGATCATTTGACGTGAAAACAATGGAGAAAATGTCATTTTGAGTTCGTTTTAGTCTGTAATATAGTAGGAAATGATATCTGGTCAACACGTTGGATGCCATCGTGAATTTTTCAAAAACCCCAATGATGACAAAGTGTCATCAGCCAGATTCTTACAAAAAAAGCCTATACTACAAGAATCCATCAAGAAAAAAACTTTAAACCCAATTACCAGGTCCATCAAAAATCCACCAAATTCCTGCTGGACTAGTGCAGTCATTGCCGAAATTGAATATTTAATGAAAGAAAGTAACGAAATTTTGTTTTCGCAAGCAATTCAATGTTATTGCGATGGAAGTACTATATGTTCATTGGGCGTAAGTGTTTGCGAGAATGAAATTACCTGGATTCCTTATGTTACTTTCGTTCAATGAATGTTCAATTTCTGCATTGACTGCACCTATCTATCAGTCAACAGAGCAAACGCTATAAGAGAAAACTCTTAACTTCGGACAGAATTTCATTGTGCGTCACCCATTTCGGACCACTTGTAAATGTTAAAGAATTCAATTTGCATAAAACATATTGTTGAAAACAGCCAATGAGGATGTGTTACCATATATAGGCGCTATAAAACAGTAGAACGATCCATTGTATTTCATTTTATTGTTTCATGGGTTTCATATCACCGCTTTTTAAGTGTGTTGTACAATGATATACAATAATATAGCGTTCACAATTTATTACCCTGTATGAAATCTCACATTTTCACTAAAGTATTTTCTTTCATTTTGCTCAACTGCTGTTCTTAGACGTTTGCATATGTATTGTCATGTATGTCATGTATGATCACTAAATTAATGTGACCAAAAGTAAGGTTAAGAGAGAGAGAGAGAGAGAGAGAGAGAGAGAGAGAGAGAGAGAGAGAGAGAGAGAGATCAAGCGCGGACAGCTTCGTTTTGGAAGATCTGAATGCAAACAATCAAGTACGTCACGGCGCGGGAAAATCGGTTTGCGGAGATTTCGACACAAACTGTCCTTGACAGTCACAGAAGAAGGCCAGAAGCTTTCAAATTTTGGATATAAGAAGAATATGGGCTGTACTATCTGTGTAGCGAAAACAAAGGCACAGCTTGATCTGCGCCTTTATTTTCACATAAAAGTCCGATTACCTCATGGCGCGGCTCAAGTAATCAGTCTGGAATACTTTCAAAAGCCTGCTATTTTAGATGCTTTATATTATGCGGCTTTCACAGTTACGAACGCCACGATTGACAAATCGCAGCTAATCGGGACATTTTGCGAATTAGACGTTCTGTCAGTTGTTGCGTTTTGATGCAATATGTTCCTATCTGATACGATAGGGTGAGAATCTGTCAAAATTTGGTGACATGATATTGGTCTGCCGGATAGATACGATTAATATTTGCGTTCCTATAGGATTATTACGATTAAGTCCCCGATTCTAATGCGATCTGATACGATTATCACCATACTTGACCGCGATTTGATACGAACTGATACGCGTAGATGCGTTCTGGTACGAGTCCCAAGAACTGATACGATGTGTTGCGATAGTTTACGATTGTTGGCTTGACTTTTTGATTGTGGTCACGATTGTGTCACGATGAGACCGCGATTGGTATATATACTTCGAAAACAAACATATACACGGCTACCAAACAGTTAAATGCGTAACCGCGGTTAAGAAAAGAAATCCGATGATTCACGTCCTTCCGGTTTTGCGTGTGGGTGCATTAAAAGGTAAACAAACTTTCGCAGCTCGCGTTTACAAGTAATTTATTTTCACCTGGAGAAAGTTATTAAAATTTTCTCAATGCAATTTTGTTAGTTATAAATTGATCTTATCATATCTCAAAGGATTTCCAGATTTGTCGCCTTATAATCGTGATTTTTATTCCCTCCTCCAAAATGCATGTTGAGATTGCATTGTACATGAAGAAAATGTGGGTCAGTCCTAGGGATATTTTTAGATCCCCGCTAATTGCGTCATTATAAACGGACGGCAAGGCAGCGAACAGATGATTTTAACATTGTATAAGTTCTGTGAACACTTTCCTTGCCATTGACCGCTGCATTCTATGTATATGTGGCTAAAAGCTGTTTGTAAATTTCGGTCACGCATTTAATCATTAGAATGATAGCAAAATAATCGACATTAAAAGCACCTGTATTTTAGTTTCTCTCTCGAGTACGTTTAACAATTTAATTATCACAACTTGTCTCGTCATCTTTGTATGGTTTTTACCTCTACAAATCAAGTTTTATTGAAGGGTTTTTGACTTACAGTGGTGTGCAAGAAAAAACAAACAAACGACATTCTGCATATACAAAAGCCTTAAATATACCTTGGTTTTCCTTTTGCTCATGGTTTTAGTGAGTGATAATGTTAAAAGTAATTAACCCAGTTAATGCATATAGACAACCCCTCTCAAGGAAAATGAAAAAAAAATCAAAAATTGGTTTATTTGTGATGTTTGCAGTGAGAATACTTGGTATATATCAAAATACAAACATTTTTGCAACAAACATGCAATACAAAACACTGTAATTCACATGTATGGTATTCCTGTTTATGATAAAACTTAGACTTTAAAACATTGTGAATACTGTAATTTGCTTTTTCTTTTCGTTTGCTTTCATCTAAAACGCTGTACAGAGAATGTTAAATATCATAAAACAGGCAGAGGTTTTCAAACATATCTTGAAATAAATCCTTCTTATTTTAATGATTAAATGCTTAACCATTTTTTTCTTCCCTTCGAAAAATAAATGTTGAACCCTAAGAAAAGTGAATACTGTGGCAGACATCAGTTGTAATTAATTTGATATATAACTACAAATTGTCGCGGAACAATCACAAAAACATGATTTTTAACAGCAAATTGCCCAATTTTTAGTTGTATTTTGCCGTCATGCCCAGAAATGGAGCACAAATTTACCTGGATATCGGATTATTATACCGACAGGTAGAGTGCTCAAAATATAATGGGGCGAAATAGGACCTGCTATTTAAAACCCATTTTACGCTATTAAATATTAAAATAAATTAATTTTCCTTAATAGTTCATATATCTACAAAATATCCTCTTTATGAAGATATATTTTTTTAAAAAATTGCTTCAGAAAAAGTTGAGTCAAACTCAGTTACAAATGTTAGACCCATGTTCTATTAAATGGTAGTAAAAGAAGCACCCCCTCATCTAGACGAATGCCTAGAACAACATCATTTCTTAATCAAAATGCATTTTCCTTAATGGTTCCTATTAGGGGATAAAATTATCTTTCTATAGATATAAATTGAAAAAAACTTCTATAAAAATTAATAGGGTCAAACTTCAGAAAATCCTAATGTCAGACCAACGAAATTTTATTTTTCCGCTTTAAAATCGGGCCCGAAATTCACAGGTAACTCCTATTGATTTTACTGAAAATGGCTACTACATGTATGTTTCATAATATTGTAAATTACTTGCGTTAGTTTATAGTGATAATTTATTTATTATTTTCATTCATTTATTTGTTTTATTAAATTTCATATATATATATAACAAGAAGAACCCCCTCATCTAGACGAATATATATATATATATATATATATATATATATATATATATATATATATATATATATATATATATATATATATATATATATATATATATATATATATATATATATATATATATATATATATATATATATATATATATATATATTTTTTTTTTTAGTATGGGTACCCGACATGAAAGGCAATGAATAAAATACAAGTATGACCGTGTTGAAACACACATTTCGAAGGAGGGAACAAATAACCCCCCAAAACATCAAGCAATGTTGCAAACTGTTTTGGTGCTAACAATGATAAATAAGTGACAAAATAGCATTCTTAGATTTTTGATACCGTTTTGTACTACAAAATAATTATCGATCGAAACGGGTAGTGTATGTTTTGTTTACATTTTGTTGCACCTCACACGCAAAACCGGAAGGACGTGAATCGGATGTCTATTCTTAACCGGCGGTTACGCATTTAACTGTTTGGTAGCCGTGATATACCTCATTACGTTTTTAATCTCTGAAAACGAAACAACATTGACGATGGAAAGAGCTGAGAATGCGACATTTGCAAATTATTAATGTATGCTTATGATAAAGCCTTATCCGTCCCCTTTCTACCCCTGCATCTGCTGCCTTTTCCTGGCATCCTTCAGATTTCTAATTAATACTGAAAAAGACCCGATTGATGTTTATTTTTCTATTGTTGATCAAAGCATTGAACCCATTTATCTTGCCCGAATGATAATTCGTAACAGATCGTAAAGCCCCTGTCACACCAGGGTGGCGTTCTCGTGGCGTTCTCGCGGCGTTCTACATAAATGCAGAATGCTAAGGTGAACGCCGTGAGAACTCCATGGACACCGTGGCCACGCGGTGGGAACTCCATCGAACGCCGTGGGAAATCCTAGAACGCCAAGGGTCGGCGTTTCTTTTGGACATGCTCAAAACAAACGCCATCATTCGGCGTTCTAATAAGAGCGCCGTGGGGACGCCGTGAGGACGCCGTGGCAACGCAGTGAGAACTTCATCAACGCGGCGGGAACTCCGCGGGCGCGCCGTGAGATCGTAGTGCAAACGCCGTGGTAGCCCATGGAGTTCCCACGGCGTCCATGGAGTTCTCACGGCGTTTCCACCGCGCTTATACGGCGTGTCTATGGCGTTTTCACGGCGTGTTGTTTATCTTACAGCGTTCCCGTGGCGTTTGCAAGGCGTTGTCACGGCGTTCATGGCGCTCGCGTGGCGCTTCTACCGCGTCCTACGGCGTTCTTATGATAAAAGCACTGAAAAAGATGAATAAAAAGATATGCAAATTTTATCACAAAAGCAAACAAACCACTATTTAAATGGGATGCGCATACATGAATTCTTCCACAAATTTCTTTCAATATGTCTGTCGAGCAGCAAGCTGGTTTACTACTTGTGTGTATACTTCTTACCCTCTTACCAGTCATGCTGTCTTCTTGAAAGCAAACGTACAAATGAGTGAGAATTTGTTTCTGTTTTGCCTACAAGCCGTCAGAGCAGTGCTAGAACGCCGTGGAAGCGCGGTGCAAACGCCGTGGAAGCGCTGTGCGAACGCCAAGAGCGCCGCGCAAACACAGTGAAAACGTCGTGCAAGCTCCATGGAACGCCACATAGAACTCCACAGAACGCAGTGAGAACTCCGAAGGAACGCCTTGGACGCGACGAGGACGCCGTGAGGACGCCATGGCTTGCTTTTTTCACAAATAAAATCATTTTTTCTTTGGAGTTCTCGTGGCGTTCTAGAAAAATTAAGAAAATTTAAGAACGCCACGCAAACGCCGCGCGAACGCCTTCTGGTCTGACAGGGGCTTAAAAGCATTCGTAGCAAAAGCGTGTCTTGTCGTATCACATCGCATTTACTCGTATCAGATCGTATCCTATCGCGAGTCATTCGCATCGTCTCGTAGTTAATCGGCCCAAGCAATTTTTCTCGAATCGTAACAGACCGTAACAATTCGTAGGAGATCGCAACTCATCTCAACAGATTGGTATCGTGGTCGAATCGTGATAAGTGTGAAAGCTGCATTACTGAAGACACATGAAGTTTTAATCGTAAATAATTGGGACACTGTTTCTGACTCTCTAAAAACAACAGCGAACAAACGACATTCGAATGATCCACAACTCTGAAGTGCCAAAAGAATTTGAAATGTAAATAAAAAAAGGGGGGGACCAATGGTCCTGTAAACGCTCACCTGAGATCTGGGATATGCGACCTCAGCTGATCTTGCCATAAAATAGGTCAAGGTCATCCCGGGTTCATGATTTGTACAAACTTTGTAGAGCTCCACTCAGTCACTGATGTTTCAAAATCATAGGTCTCCCGGTTCTGAAGAAAAATATTTATAAAGGTTTTTGCTATTCATAGCTATGGCGGCCACCTTGGTCATGTGACCTGGACCATTTATATTAACTTTCATTACCCTTTCCTAACGATGCTCCAAATAAAGTTTGGCTTTGATTGGCTAAGCGGTTTCCGAGAAGATGTTTGAGTATTATGGTCATATGCATGTATATAGCCCCGCGCCATGGGCAGACAACCCCCTGGGGACATTTTGTTTTTCATAAACATAAATCTTCTGTCTATTTGCATCTCCCAGCAATATTCGCCCCATTTAATTACATCTTACTAATTTTCCCCATTCATCTGTATGGGCAACCTAGTCCAACCTATGTTGGCCGTGCCATACAATAGGTCAAGGTCATCCCAAGGTTATGATTTATATAGACTTTGTAGAGCTCCTCTCCCTAATGCTTCATGCCAAGTTTCAAAATCATAGGCCTTCTGGTTCTGGAGAAGATTTTTAAGGTTTTTTGCTATTTATAGCCATGTCGGCCATCTTGGTCATGTGGCCTTGGCCATTTATTTAAACTTCCATTCTCCCTTCCTAAGAATGCTCCACATGAAGTCTGGCTTTGATTGGCCAATGGGTTTCAGAGGAGAGGATCTTTTAATTTTATGGCAATATACATGTATATTGCCCCAGGGTGGGGCAGACCTGCCCCCAGGGTGGGGCAGACCTGCCCCTGGGGTCCTTTTTTTCAGAATCATAAATCTTCAGCCCATTTGTCCATTGCATATGGGCATGATAGGCCAGAGTCCCCGATGCTACATACCAAGTTTCGTTGAAATCTGTCCACCGGTTCCAGAGATGAAGATTTTTTGTGTTTTTTTTAACATAGATGGGCATGGCGGCCATCTTGGTCATGTGACCTTGGCCATTTATTTAAACTTCCATTCTTCCTTCCAAAGAATGCTCCACATGAAGTCTGGCTTTGATTGGCCAAGGGGTTTCAGAGGAGAAGATCTTTGAATATTATGGCAATATACATGTATATTGCCCCAGGGTTGGGCAGACCTGCCCCTGGGTTCCTTTTTTTCTTTTTCAGAGTCATAAATCTTCAGCCCATTTGCCCATTTCATAAAGTTGTTTCCTTCCAATGACAGTTTGACAATTTTCCCCATTCAAATGCATGGGCTATCTATGGTGACCTTGTCGTAAAATAGGTCAAGGACCTCCCAAGGTCATGCTTTATTTAAACTTTGTAGAGCTTCTCTTTACTTCATGCTTCATGCCTAGTTTCAAAATCGTAGCCCTTCTGGTTCTGGAGAAGAAGATGTTTAAAGGTCTTCGCTATTAATAGCCATGGTGACCATTTTGGTCATGTGACCTTGACCATTTATATGAACTTTCGTTCCCCTATCCCAAGGATACTACATATAAAATTTGGCTTTGATTGGTCAAGCGGTTACTGAGAAAATTAAATTTTACATTTAATTTGTAAATGACCTCTGGCCAAGGTCAAGAAATGACTTTGACCTTTAATACTCACAACACTTTATTAGCTTAACATGTTGTTCATATCTACCAACTTTCAAGTCACAGTCTACAAAACTTCCTGAAAAATTCAATGTTTTCACTTTTTTCCATTGAAAAGCCTATGTAACCAAAATTGACCTTGCCATAAAGTAGGTCAAGGTCAACCCAAGGTCATGATTTATATATACTATGATGGGCCAGAGTCCCCGATGCTACATACAAAGTTTCGTTGAAATCTGTCCACCGGTTCCAGAGAAGAAGATTTTTTATGGTTTTTACCATAGATGGGCATGGCAGCCATCTTGGTCACGTGACCTGGATCATTTATATAAACTTTTGTTCCCCTTTTCTAAGGATGCTCCACATGAAGTTTGGCTTTGATTGGCCAAGCGGTTTCAGAGGAGAAGATCTTTGAAATTGTGGACGACGGACGGACGGACGCCGGAGCATGGCCATCTATAAGCTCACCTTGTGAGCCTTCGGCTCAGGTGAGCTAAAAAAAAAAAGCCTGACATTAATTAAACATGAAGAAAACAAAATTCATGGTTACATGATCTGCACAAAAGTATGTGGTATTTATTTCGTTATCCAGTGATATATGATATTGCCTTAAACTAAGGTTTGCAATAAGAGTTTGTATTCTAATGTCAAAGACGGGAAGGAAGGTTACAATTTGAGGCGTGTTATGGGAAAACACGCTTTCTGACCTATCCTCACTGTTCTGGTGACCCAAGAAGCGGAGCGTCAGTTACAGACGAGGACTGCATGTATGGTGTAGCCTGAGATGATATAAAACATATTCAAGAAATTGTTATTTGACCCAATTTACTACTTTAGCTGTAGATGTGTTGGGTGTTTTATTTCCCACCGACCCCCCCCCCCCCCACAACGGCTATAGGACGTCGAATTAAAGTCTCAACCTCGGGACCAGACCCACGACTCCTGGCTAATAAGGTGAGTGGCTTAACTACTAAGTCACGGGGGCTTCTGCTTCACATTTGGATCTCCAAAAAAAACATTGTTTAGACTGTATTGGTCTGTGTTGGTAGGCGTTCGAGTAGGAAATTCTGACGTCAATTAAGGGCCGTGAAACAAGTTATTTTCGAAGCCGCGAGTATCAATCGGTACAGTACAAAGTATTCAGTATAGTACATAGTATACTTTACTTTACACAAAAGTCAATCAAGCTTAACACTGAGGGGGGGGGGGGGGGAGGGGGCGGTGCAGTTTGTCAAAAGTCTTCAAAGTGGCATGACTAGGAACTGGAAAAGTTCGTGTTATATTCGTAGACGTCACGTAATTGAGATTTAGTCGGAGAAATTTCAGACATATTTACGAAAGAACCTTTACGTCAAGCCAACTTTCCTTGATACCCTGCTGCCAAATGTATTTTTCTTTTTTCTTTTTCTTTCTTTTTAACAAGAGGTGCTTTATATAGTTATTCGATATTGCGTATTTGGCATTTGAAGGCGTGATCAAATATCTTTTTGTCATTTATACTATAGAGATTTTGACACCTGAGCCATGATCAGCCATGACCTCCAGGACGAGTCCACTGTAATTGGTAAAGCGCGTTAAAAGCTCCGTTTTTACGAAAGTAGTTACCTACCTTTGGAACAGAGTATCGCTAAAACCTTCAAATATATTTCTGCAGCCATTGCGCAGTGGATGTGATATTGGATTGCAAAGACGAAGGTCCCAGGTTCGAATCCCATTAATCTAATTTTGTTTTTGGTCAAAGAAAGCCATTCACTGAAACACACCTTTGCTTTCAATTTTTCTACAGTATTATTTTATTTTGAATTATCTTATTATTGTATTTTATTTTTTAACATTTTATTCATTTTACAATACGTTTTTATTCATTTCATTTCGGCAGAAACAAATCAGCGAAACTTAGTCGCTGGATTTAGCCTCGGAGTCTTTCCTAGACAAAGAGAAACTGGCTCTTGTATTTCGTAGACGGCAATGTCGATTTGCCAGGATTGCCATTCAAAACCAAGGTTGTGACGCACGCAGTTTGCCACTCAACTGCTGTTATAGATCGCATGCTTTCGTTGGTCTTGTCTTTGATGTTTCCAATTTTAAGTGGCAATGAAATTATCGGGCCTTGTTATGAGTTGCATTATTCATAAAATATAAGTATAATTTGTATTAAATAAAAGAAATTTTAAAAAAGTGGCAACGCTTGGATTCGAACCTGCAACATTCGGGTTTCTAGGCAGGAGCCTAACAATCACGGACATAGGGACTTGTAATGGAATACTGTTATTATAATACATTATCAAGTAATTACCAGCAAGATGATTTACCTTAAATAAGGAATGGACAAAACCTTAAAAGTATATACGGCTCACTGCGTGAAATCGCACTATAAATACCTTTTAAATTTTCTTACAATTTTCAGCGTATTTTGTAATTCAAGACGTTGATTCATATGCTGCATGTGTTTAATTTTCATTTTAAAGATATATGATATCGCCTTTTTAACCAAGTATAGCAATAAAATCCTGTTGTCTGTTTTCGACAACGAGCTGGAAGGTCGCAGATGCAATTCCAGTCACGTATTTGCATTACGAAAAAGTGCCCATGCAATATACAGAGATTTTTAAAGTTGTAAAAATTAAAAATTTCAGTATTTTTTTTTTATTATTATTATTTTCTTATTTTTGCTCAAAACATTGGTTGTGGTATACGCTAGAGCTGCCTCGGAGCCGCCTCTCCGAGGCGGTTCTAACGTGTAACATCAATCTATGTTTTGGAGCAAAAATAAGAAAAATAGATAATACCCCTGCAAACCCCAGTTTTTTATATGAAAGTAGGAATCAAAGGGGTATACTTTAATGGACATGTTTTCCAGATGGAGAACAAAAAACACCATGATCCCATTAAAACACACATATACAATGAAAAGTGATCTTGTTAGCTGTACAGTGAAAATTTTCAGCTAAAAATCATGTTTGTAATGATTTTGCTCAAACATAGATTTTGGATATACGTTACATGTAGAACTGCCTCGCAACGAATTCCCACAATCTATGTTTTGGAGTGAAAATGAGAAAAAAAATGTGTATACCCCTGTATACCTTAGTTTTACTAAACAAAATTGGGGTTAAAAGGGGTACTTATTTCATATTTTGCTGATGCAGGGACAGCCTCGATAACCTCGTACCCGATTCCCTGTACATTTTAGACACAAACAAAACAAGTCTCCGGTATCTGGCTGTTTAGGTCGGACGAGACAGTACCCATCATAAATCAAGGTATAGGTAATATAGTTGACAAAAGCCAGTATTTCAAAACAAAAATGATTGATCTTACGTTGAAATTATATTAAGCTTATATGCACCTTTTTCATCTTACAAGCAGAAACGTTTTGCAAGTAATCAGAGAAAACAAACCTTTGTCAAATATGAAGTATTGGCATTATCAAAGGAAGCGCTTATCTATTGGTCCATATGTAGCAATGCAGAAACCCAACCGTATGACGCTCCCACCCACATGTAACTCACAGTCCTATCTATTTGTTTCATTGACTCGAACTCATGAGTAGATTTAATGCAGCGCATGCTTTCCTGATTATTGAACATTTGTTTGTAATATATATATATATATATATATATATATATATATATATATATATATATATATATATATATATATATATATATATATATATATATATATATATATATATATATAGATTTTGCTAAAATTCTATAAATACTTTAAAAAATGCTCAAATATGTACACTGTAACCAAGAGTGTGTCGTCATTGCCTGGTTGAATTTTATACTACCGTGAATGGGAAAATTACAGTTTTAATTTTGAATTTCTATGGACCTACGGTTTTCAGAATAAAAAAAAAATGTCCTGCTAATACCATGCACCGAAACACTAGCATATATTTTTATTTGCGAATTGCAAACGAAGCACGCTTTTCAAATTCACAAAGTTACAAATATTATCGCATGTTCGTTTTTGCCAGCATGATCGATCACTGATGAGGCGAAGCTTTAGTAGCCAAAACTCCGGTATGGCCCATTCCCAATTCTCATTACTTTTGTATATTTTACTGCTCTGCACAAGAATAGATCCTTAATCTTGATTGCTGTCTGTGTGTTTCTTAAAATATTTAGTGCAGTCATTAGTTTCATTTTAAATAAACCGCCGCATCAGAAAACAAACAATCTGCATCTGCGAAATCAAAGGTACAGATGAGCTCTGGAGTAACTGCACAGTTGATCAACGCATTTGGTTTTGCTCCATAACTGGTATGATGTCTCTTCTTTCTAAATCTAAAATTTCAAGGTTCCCTATTTCGGGTGGATGCACGGTGTGTTTTGTGTCAAATCTGGTCGTAAACCACATTGTTTTTTGGTTCATAAAGCAGCTCAAATGTTGGTCGCTGAAAAGAAATATTTAATGACAATAATGTTTTATTCCACAGAAATGCTTTCTTCTCTATATGTTTTAGAATTTAGCTCTATCGGTACCAAAATCGCGCAATTTTATAGCGAAACTTTGTGTTAACATGCCTTGCAGAGGAAATATTATGTTTTATATTTTACAGAAGAAAATATAAGTTATTTTATGTATACGATAGTTGTCTTAAATACATTTAATTTTGAACAATTATAAATAAAGGTGGTCGGGTGGCAATATGATGGGCTCCTAAGTTATGCATCCAGTTACTCACTTCTGATTGACCATCTGATTACTGATTAACCGCTCAGGTCTGAGCATGCCCAGGAAAAGTGATCCACGTCAAACCATTCATACATACTTAAAAGCAATAGTTGCCTAAATGGCTGGTTATATTTTCAAACATATTTTGTGTCATGGCATCCTAATGTTGGCTAGTAGTCTCATAAAATGGAGGGAACGTCCCGACATGACCATAGCAGTTGACTGAAACGATTAGCCACAAATCAAACAGACAAAAACTTAAAATGCCAGTGGTTTACAAGCAGCTTACTCGTGATACTTATATACAGCTTGGTACTCTAATGTTAAGGTTGTGTACCGGAAACAGCATCGTATACAAATTGTTTAAAAAGAAGCTTGCAAATGTTAATAGCCATGTTTTAATATACTGTATATTAAAATTTATATTTGGGAGCGCGGTTACGTAGTAGAAAAGCATCGAACTCCGAATCTACAGGCCCTAGGTTCGATCCCCACTGTGTTGTTTTAGCAAGGCACATTAGCTAAGTACAAAGAGTACTGGTTTATACTCATGAAATTGGGGCTCCGTCTCGACATGCCTGAAAAATTGTCGACTTGCACGTTAACCCTCAATACAAACAAAAAAAAACATATTTGTATTCAAATAAATGACAACACGAATGTCTTAAAATTTTCCGAGTGCACTATGACTTACCCGAGTCCAGCGAGACGTTCCCGTGAACTGGATACTGGTCTCTTCCTCCTTGTACCAGCTACTCCTAATCACTACACACCTGATGCAACCGTGTTATCTTTCCAGAGCATTGATTGTTTGATACCTTTTTTTGTTTTATTGTTTAAGTTAATAATCACGGTCATCCACGTTGAAATACGATGAACACATTGAGTAACAGTGCGCTAGGACTTACTGTCTGAATTACATGCTCGATAAAACATGGCTGAAATTTGATATTCCGGGTACCTCCTATTTTGCCGTGAAGCATGCAACAAAACATACAATGACAAAATGCTATTATTGTCGCTGTATGCAAATAAAATGGGTCGATGCAATGAAACTTAATAAGGATCTTTTTCATACGGTAGCTGTTTTTCATATAAACCAACTTAGGATACACAGCGTTCAATGACGCAAATCAGCCGCCATTGTTTCCGCTACGTGTACAGTGCAATCTATCTTTGTGTGGAGTCGCGCGCCATTTATACGTGTAACCTTAGATGGTCGTAAAGTCCATTTTATTTAGGGGCTGTTCGAAAACATATATGGCATTTTTTTTTCTCTCGATGCCCAATCACCATCACGAGAATGTCAGTTTTCAGTGACTGTCGAGCAAATGGCTCTTAATTCGGCCCCGATAGCTAGAACAACAACAAATTGGATCTGAACTTTTAACATTAGGACTATATAGACTTGAAACAAAACGGTGTTATCCGTTGCATCAGGAAAACATGTCCGTGAAATAAATACCCCCTCAAACCCCACTTTTATATAGCAAAACTGGGGCAAGCAGGGGTATACCTATTTTTCTTATTTTTGCTCCAAAACATAGATTGTGGGTACTCGTTAGAACCGCCTCGCCGAGGCGGTTCTAACGAGTACCCACAATCTATGTTTTGAGCAAAAATAAGAAAAATATCAAACATTTTCAGCTGAAAATTTCAATTTTAGAACTAAAAAAAAAACTGTTTATTGCATGGGCAAGTTTTCGTAATGTTTTGCTTTTTGTCTTGTGTGTATTCTGATTGTATACTGTGTCGTGAATAGACTCATTGGGATAATTATTCTCTTTTAAATACCTGTCAATATGTTACCTATTCATTTATTCGTTTCAGTGAATAGTGTGAGAAATTGACTTTGCTACAGACAGAAAATATTACTTTTGATAATACCTATAATGCAATAAGGTTTACAAAAGACAAAATTATTGAATGTATTTCGCCAGGTGATTATTGCAACAATATGCAATCGATGCATTAAACTATTATTGAAGCACTGAATATTTATTTATATATATATTAATGGATTTGAGATTAAGTACCACAGTTTTCCCGACAATGAGAGGCATCAACACCTCAGTAAACAACTTGTGCACTGGCATAAACACTATGGGGCTTATCTATGTGCCGTAGGAAGTTGCAGGGTGCAAAGCATTCGGCTTTTGCGGCCAATTGTTTCGTTTCTGGTGATATATGTTCCCAGCGGGCACGTAACGTCAGAACGACGTCATATCAACGTCGATGTGACGTCATTCTGACGTCATGATGTGCCTGCTGGGGTTTATTTTATATTGTTGTTCAAATTCCGACGTGAACTTCCGTTTGATTTGTAATACTACATATTTTCTTCCTGCCTACCTCGTTCTCAGTTATTAGATCCCTTTAGCATGTTTAATGGTACCCGGAAAATAATAACAATTTTAAAGTAAGAAGAATGACATCACAGCGAGAGTGCAATTTCCAGAATAGGATTCCGAGAATATTTCAGATGAGCCTGTGCGTGAGAAAACCAACAATTTGGTCTTCGACCAGGTCCGACACAAACCCAACTGTACAGTCACAGAAGATGGTAAGAGGTTGGAAATTTTGGATTTACTGACTTTAGATAGTAGAGGAATTGGACTATCCATGTAGCGAAAACAAAGGCGCTGATCAGCATCGCAGTAACGAGCAGTTCTGCGCCTTTGTTTTCGCCTATGCAGATTGTTAGTTTTCCTTTGCGGGGGCTCAGATATAAGAATTTACAGGTGGTTAATACACAGTGACAGTCATTTACCACCACAATGGTACAGTTTAATTTTTCAAAATAGTACAAAAAAATATGCATAATAAAACAGAGTGAGATATCGTCTAAACTTAAATAAATGTAAGAATGTATGCAGACCCCTATAATTTTCAGCTTGTAACTACACCGAATCGTCATTATTTTAATTCTCATATAATCTTAAAAAAAGAGGCATGATATACGTATGTACCTCATTCTTGTGTAGAGGTTAATTACATTCTCGCGAGATCACACGATACCTCATCTTGATCTCTCGCATTTGACGCTTTGAATTGTGGGATATAGCCGATTTTGGCTACAGACGACACACGAAGAAAGCTGGGGCATCCCGCATGAATCTCCCAGATCCCATTGGCCAACTGCGACAGGTCAGTGCGCGAAACGCTACCTGTCAGAGACAATGGGTTAATTACTATCATCAGTCAGAGCACTTACTTAAACAAGTGATCGTAAAATCACGTTCTCGGGTGATTGTTTGGGTCTAAGAGAAGACTGCAATAGCATGAATAAATGCCTACTGTTTTTGTTTTGTTTTGAATTTCGCACTGTTTTACCTAATTCTAAGCTATCCCAGCGGCCAATTCAAAGACGCGCCATTCAGTAACATGGTCAGAGGCAGCCAAAGTGTAAGCATCGCAGAGAAAATCGAGAAAAACTGTGGATTTTATGTGAAATTTTTGTAATTTTCAAGTTCAGTTTTGAAGGATTTCCTATTTTTTGTGAGGACAGCGCCTATTTTTTCTGATTAGTTTGGAGTCTTATTCGTTGAATAGTGAAAAGAAAGTGTGGTGCGCGCATTCAAATAAGTACTGCGCGCAGTGGGTTAAAAGTTGAAGGGTAACCCCAAAAAATCACTCCGCATCGTGATCGGCCATTGACCGAATTGGCTGATCACTGTTTCAAGTAACACTTTCTCATAAAATGTGAGGGGACAAAACTCGACATGGCTTCTATGTTTATTGGTTTCATCTTAGCTGACAATGCTCGTCATCTCCCTTAACATGTTGGCATTTGTGCCTGGCAAAATGAACAGACCGCACCGTCCCTTTTTCTTATTTACTTAAATCACCTATGCAAGTGATTTGATAGAGCAAAATAATCACCTGAGGAAGTGATATTTAAGATAATTATTTCAAACAAAGGGAAACAAATCTTATATCTTGTGACTGAATTATAAAAATTATACTGCACAAGGTGATTTTCATAATCACCTGTTTAAGTAAGTGCTCTGACTGATCATGTTTTGTGAAACCACCAGTAGAGTGTATAACAGCAACGGCGAAAGCAAAGCGATTTACCACTGAACTCGCTTATATTGCATCCCATGACATCGTGACAGAACTATAATTAATGGCACAGGTGGATCATCTGATAGCATGAAGGCAGGTAACATATTGCATACTGTTTGAGCCGTTGTGTAAGAAAACAAAGAAAATGCTTACGCGAAAAAATAGGCGCTTGTAACAGTAACTGCACAGCTGATCATGCAGCGCCTTTGTTTTGGCTATACATATATATAGTACAATTCCCCTTCCTTTTAAATCCCAAATTTCAAACTTCTAGTCTGCTTTTGTGACTGTACAGGCCGGTTTGTATCAGACCTGGTCGGAAACTAAATTGTTGTTTTACTCATGCATATGCTCATTTATATTATAATTGCCCATAATGTCTTCGTATTGACAACACAATGTTTGTCCCAGCATATTCGGAGCAGATCAGCTGTACAGTGATTACACAGTGATCAGCGCCTTTGTTTTCGCAACTCGAATAGTACAATTCCCCTTATACATTTAGCCAATATTTCAAGCCTCTAGCCTGCTTCCGTGACTGTACAGGCCGATTTGTGTCGCACCTGGTAGGAAACCTCAAAGATCGGGTTTTTCGCGTCGCTGCACAATGCATTTTTACTATGTACTCACTGCCCGTATTACATATATGCACTCATTTGACACCCTTTCCAACCACAATTGCATACCGGTGATAAACCTTATAAACTGCGAAACGTTAATGAATCTCTGATACGGTCATGGTACGGCCATGGTCGATCAGATAGCAGTTCACTGGTTCAACTTCACAGGCTTCGAAAAAAACTGAAATTTGCAGCTTACAGATAGAAACAAATAACCGAAACATGAATTGTTGGTACTGTTGAATAATCACTTGCCGGTTGCATTGACGTCTTTCCTCTATATGTTTGTAAAGAAAAAAAGATATTTCAGTACTCTAAACATTAACAAGTACGATTTAATGAGCCGCGACGCGAGAAAACCGGTCTTCGGAGTTTCCGTCCATGTCTGACACAAACCGACCTGTACAGTCACAGAAGCAGGCTAGAAGCTTGAAATTTCGGATTTACGAAGAAGAGAGATTGTACTATTCGTCTAGCGAAAACAAAGTCGCTGATCAGCTTCGCAGTTACTACGAAGCTGATCTGCGCCTTTGTTTTCGCATAGGCAAAAAACAATGCGGCTCATTTTGAAGACGAACTTAATGAGGAAAATCTCATCATTGCGTTTCTTTTTGTCGGGTACAATTTACGTGGGTTGGGATTTAAGTTCGTAGACTTTCTTTATAAAAATTCAGATGTTTGTCACACAGAAATAAAAATGATATCATCTGAAAACATATTCTTTTATCTATCATATAAGCTATTAAGCATAGCTCTACTCATAATAGTTTCAACACAACAATTAATTAAACACAATGACCTGCCATCACCCGGGGCACGTCATGGGAATTTTGACGTCAAAACTACGTCAAACTTCAATAAATGTCAGCAATAAAATGCCTTGTTTGGAACCATACAACACACCATACCTTTACTAATTTGCAATATTTCCTTCAGGGGTTAGTTAGTTACTATTGTTGAAATACTACATTCACCAGATATAACAAATCTTATGTGTATCATGCATATTTTTGTTTTAATAAAGAATGTTGACGGCAGCATTTGTAGATTAGTTGAAGGTGTGTGCTTTTCTCATCAATTAAAATTCAAATGCGTCCATCTGAAAGTTTTCAAACCATTTAAATATCTCTGTAAGATCTGTTCTACAACTGTACTACAAATCCCTATCATTTTGAATGTTTCTGTGGGCATTTATGCTTCTCAAACATAAGATTTGATCATTCCTCTTGTTTCGACATTGCTTGTTAACGCCATTTTTCTTTCCAAGAAGCGCGACTAGCATTACATTTTCTCCAATAACAAATCAAGTCGTCGACATAATGCTTAAAAAAAATAATATGGAATTAACAACATGATACTAGAATGCCTGAAGCTGATTTAGCCCAAGTTTTGGTATACAGTATGTTAGATAGTGGTTTGTTCTTCAACGCCATAAAACTTCGGAAGTATTTAAAATATGACGTGCCCCGGGTAGCGAAACCTACGTTACTATGGAGACCAGTTATATGTGCACTGCGCAATATTACTTGAGGTTTTATGCACATACACCAATAGTGTACGTATATACCCATTCGCATTTGTACCCATTGAATTTAAAAGATTTAATAATATACAGGTACCTGACATCCATTCGTCAGCATATTCAAAAGACTTCTCAGAAACTGAGAGAGCGTTTTTAATCTACCCGTAGTAAATGGTTGTTCATCTCACAGATGAGAGAATGACCGTCTGTGTTTCTTTAAATGTTCTTGTGTGTTGGTGAGTTCTGTGATGGTTGACTAGACCACCGGTCGGTTGCAAGAGGAGCAAGCCAATGTCAAAAAATCTGATGGAATTGACTTTGCGTTCTCTGTGCTTTCTTTCAGCGCCACAGATTATCTTTTCTTCGTATCTTGACGAGACAGCGCTATTTCGATCACTCTTGTACAGCCTGTTCCCAAGAGTCGATTGGTATGTCGAAATCCTTCAGAGAGGGCTTAAGGGTGTCTTTGTAGCGTTTCTTCTGGTCACATTGAGAACGTTTTCCCAATAGTAATTCTCAACAGAAAATGGAAGTCGCTCATCAAGCATTTTAATGCATGGTCAGTCCATCTTATCTGCGATAGCTTCAAGACCATATGCGTGCTTTTGCATCCCTGCCTTCTTCAGGACCTATGTGTGACATGTGTCTGGAATCCTGTCTTGCCACTTGATTTTAACAGCTTTCTCAATCAGCAAAAAATGTTAAATGATTACGATTACGTCTCTTTGTACGAGGTTGGCATACTTTCCAATATTCATATAAGAGGGTTGGCAGTACCAAAGTCTTGTAGACAGTCAGCTTGCTGTTAAGCTTAATTCCATTTTGCTTCCAGGCATTTGCACGGAGTCTCCCAAATACCACACTGCTCTGGAGAGAGTACTTCCCATGACATGTAGGTGAAATTATCTTGATCCATACAGACAACGTATTCTATTAATGAAGTTTTGAGAGTATTCAACGTCAAGGCCCTTTCTTGACCTTTGCCAAAAGTCCTAAACCAATTTTAGTAAACACTTAAAATTCTTTGTTCGGCATAGGAAAGCCAATTTTTAATGTGTAGCCTCCTAGGGAAGGGGAAAATAAAGTTTATATGAAGGCTCAAGGTCACATGATCAAGAATACGACTGATATATTTTAACTTACCTTTATTGGTATGCTCTTGTATGCTCTCAATGCTCTAGGCTCCACAGAGACCAAAGTCACATGTTGACGGGCTGAGAGCTGGGATGTAAGAGAGAGCGAACGGGTTCAGCAGGAAAACATGTCCGTGAAAAGAATACCCCCTTGAACCCCACTTTTATATAGTAAAACTGGGGTATACAGGGGTTTACCTATATACCTATTTTTTTTTTTATTATTATTTTTGCTCCAAAACATAGATTGTGGGTACTAGTTAGAACCGCCTGGCCGAGGCGGTTCTAACGTGTACCCACTATGTTTTGAGCAAAAACAAGAAAAAAATCAAACATTTTCTACTGAAAAATTTCAATTTTTACAATTTAAGAAAACCGTCTGTATGGTACATGGGTATGTTTTCGTAATTTTTTCTGTTCAGTCATCCGTGTAACTTGTCTTTTATTGAGCTGTTCAATTATCAGACCTGGTGAATGTTGTTGGTGTACGGCATTTACAGCCAGAACTGTGCAACAGTACCTATAAGGCGAGAAGTGCTATTACAACACTCTACACCATCTTTGGTAAGACCGAATGCATATCGAATTGAACTGGTGCGTATGATAAAATGTTTAAACGATATATTTTTTTTCCCTTAAAGTGCATACTAATGTTTTAGAAGTAATAAGGGCTGACGAGGAGAAAGTATTCATCCGTATGTTTTCATGTATTTTAGAATGACTAAGATGGATGGCTAAATTCTAGCTGCAATATAACAGGAATGAAAATATATACTCAACAAAAAAAAAAGTTAAGGAAAATGTGTTTGAGGGCCTGTAACAAAGGAACTATTATATTTCATGAAATGTGAACTCCATATTATTATGAAGTGTCTTTTTATCTTTCAAATGAGGGCTTATTTGAGAAGATAGCACTTACAGAAGCTGGGAAAATCAATGTCAAAGTTGACTGGTTTCACAAAATTGCCATATTGTTCGATTTTCACACAATAACCTGTCTCCATAGACACATATTCCTACAGTGTACACACTGAGGCCTGCAGACCTGTTGTAAAGCATTTTCAGCACGAGTACCATTGTTGGTACAAGGAGGATAATGTCAGACGAAATCGCCCAAGTATCACCCTAGATTACCTACGTCGGAACAACGTTGAGGTCAAGGACTAGGCAACCCATCCACTAGACATGCCTCCCGCTGAACAAGTATTGCACATTCTGTGACAGCATGATATGGTCTGGTGTGGAATACTGGCACCAAAAAACTCTCTAGGCTCTTGCTGTGGTGCTTCAGGAGGAAAGGATACTGGTTTCTCAGCACTAAATTCGGCATACTGTTGGTCAGATTAAAGAATTGTCGGTTGGCTGTGGTGCTTTGCAGCCTGATATTGCCATATTGGAAATGATGCTGTTGCAGGAGAAGCAGTATGACATGCCTCAACATCTTGTCTTGTGCATTGATCTGTTGTCATGAGAAAACTTGTCTTCAAGTCTTTGCTTTTAAGGCAAGAGTCTGCATTGGCAGTTTGTACTCAAACCAAACAATATTGCAATTTGTGAAAACTGGATTGATGACTAGTCAACTTTGACATTGTTTTTCCCAGCCACTGTCAATGCTACAAATTCAAATGAGGCCTCATTGGAAAGATAGAAAGACACTTTATAACATACTAAAGTTTGAATTTCTAACTCTTTACTAGATTTATTGCAATAAGTATTTGAACACATTTTGCTTAACTTTTTGTTGAGTATATCAAGTGTTGAAGAAAGGTGCAAGTAGGCAATGATCAGGAAAAGGCGCACTCAGAAACAAAGTCCCACACCAAAAACCGAGGTGGAAGAAAACTAAATTAACAATTATGCACTTATACTAACAAGCATATCGTAAGCCACCGGCGTCAAGTTGGATGAAAATTTCATCCGGTGAAAATTTCATCTAGCAGAAGAAAAAAAAAGTTGGATGAAAATTTCATCTGGACCTGCCCAGTAAAAGTGGTTCATGTCAAAACAAATCCTGCTCCCGTACTAGCTCTTATTTAGGCAAGCAGCTTATACTGCAATATAGATACATGTTGTATGAAGGTTTGTGGTAAGCCTCAGTAGTCTGGGCGACAAAAGTCATAGGGGGGGGGGTCAAAATGTTTCTTTCAATATTTCTCGAGATTCTGTTCCGAAACCAGCTCTTGTGCCAGCAAGCCGCTTATACTGCGATATAGATAAATGTTCTATAGAGGTTTGTGGCAAATTTCATCAGGATTGAAAGAGGATCCGAAGGGTAGTCAGGTCGCCAAAAGTCAGAGGGGGGTGTCTAAAATGCGGTTTTTGATATTCCTCGGTCTCCTGCTCCCAAACCAGCTCTTGTGCCAGCAAGCCGCTTATGCTTGAATATAGGTATATGTTCTATGAAGTTTTGTTGCAAGTCTCATCAGGATTGAAAGAGGATGAGATGGATAGACAGGGCGCCAAATATCAGAGGGGTGTCCATAATGCTGTTTTCAACATTTCTCGATCTCCAGCCCCCAAACCAGCTCTTGTGCCACCAAGCCGCATATACTGCGATATAAGCGTATGTTCTAAGAAGGCCTTAAACAAGTCTCCTAAGGATTGGAAAAGGATGAGAATAATAGCCAGGGCGCCAAAAGTCAGTAGAGTGTCCAAAGTGCTGTTTTAAACATTTCTCGATCTCTAGACCCCAAACCAGCTCTTGTGCCACTAAACCGCTTATACCACCATATAGGTAGATGTTGTATGAAGGGACGAGGCAAGTCATTATGATTGAAAGAGGATTAGAAGGGTAGGCAGGGTGCCAAATATCAGAGGGGTATCCAAATAATGATTTCAAAATTTCACTAACTTCAGCCCCCAAGCCAGCTGTTTTGCCAGCATTCGGCTTATACTGTGAACGTGTTGTACAAGATTTTTCTTTGTTTTCGAGTTTAAAATCTTAATTATTGATTTTCTATTTAAAGCAATAAAATTTTGTAAGACATTTTTTGAGCGTGTCCACATAGAAACGTTCTGGCCATCCACGATTTTTAGAATAAGGCAAACCAAACCATCCGGACATTATGGTTTGTGTCTATGGTTCTTTAAATGATGATATATGAATGTATGTGGCAAGTCTCATTAGGATTGAAAGAGGATGAGGAGGGTAGCCAGGCCCCCCAACGGCTCTAGGGTCATATTTTCCTGTACAGAACTGGCTATTTTCGACACTTCTAGGTCTACTGCTCCGAAACTAGCTCTTGTGCCAGGAAGCCGCTAGTACTGTGATAAATGTATATGTTATATAAAATTATGTGGCAAGTCTCATCAGGATTGAAAGAGGATGAGATGGGTAGCCAGGGCCCCCAATGTCATGTGGGGTGTCAAAAAATTCCATTTTCGATAGTTTTCGGTCTCCTGCTCCCAAACTTCCTCTTGTGCCAGGAAGCCGCTAGTACTACGACATAGATGTATAGTATATACAAGTATGTGGCAAGTCTCATCAGGATTGAATGAGGATGAGATGGGTAGCCAGACCCCCCACTGTGTCAGAGGGGGGTCGCAAAAAAATTATTTTCGATCTTTCTCGGTCTCTTGCTCCCAAACCAGCTCTTGTGCCAGGAAGCCGCTTATACTGCAATAAAGGTATATGGTATATGAATGTATGTGGCAAGTCTCATTAGGATTGAAAGAGGATGAGGAGGGTAGCCATGCCCCCCAACGGCTCTAGGGTCATATTTTCCTGTACAGAATCGGCTATTTTCGACACTTCTAGGTCTACTGCTCCGAAACTAGCTCTTGTGCCAGGAAGCCGCTAGTACTGTGATAAATGTATATGATATATAAAAGTATGTGGCAAGTCTCATCAGGATTGAAAGAGGATGAGATGGGTAGCCAGGGCCCCCAATGTCATGGGGGGGGTGTCAAAAAATTCCATTTTCGATAGTTTTCGGTCTCCTGCTCCCAAACTAGCTCTTGTGCCAGGAAGCCGCTAGTACTACGACATAGATGTATAGTATATACAAGTATGTGGCAAGTCTCATCAGGATTGAAAGAGGATGAGATGGGTAGCCAGGGCCCCCAATGTCATGGGGGGTGTCAAAAATTCCATTTTCGAGAGTTTTAGGTTTCCTGCTCCCAAACTAGCTCTTGCGCCAGGAAGCCGCTAGTACTACGACATAGATGTATAGTATATACAATAATGTGGCAAGTCTCATCAGGATTGAAAGAGGATGAGATGGGTAGCCAGACCCCCCCACTATGTCAGAGGGGGGTGCAAAAATTATTTTCGATCTTTCTCGGTCTCTTGCTCCCAAACTAGCTCTTGTGCCAGGAAGCCGCTTATACTGCAATAAAGGTATATGATATATAAATGTATGTGGCAAGTCTCATTAGGATTTAAAGAGGATGAGGAGGGTAGCCAGGCCCCCCAACGGCTCTAGGGTCATATTTTCCTGTACAAAATTGGCTATTTTCGACACTTCTAGGTCTACTGCTCCGAAACTAGCTCTTGTGCCAGGAAGCCGCTAGTACTGTGATAAATGTTTATGTTATATAAAATTATGTGGCAAGTCTCATCAGGATTGAAAGAGGATGAGATGGGTAGCCAGGGCCCCCAATGTCATGGGGGTGTCAAAAAATTCCATTTTCGATAGTTTTCGGTCTCCTGCTCCCAAACTAGCTCTTGTGCCAGGAAGCCGCTAGTACTACGACATAGATGTATTGTACATACAAGTATGTGGCAAGTCTCATTAGGATTGAAAGAGGATGAGATGGGTAGCCAGGGCCCCCAATGTCATGGGGGGTGTCAAAAAATTCCATTTTCGATAGTTTTCGGTCTCCTGCTCCCAAACTAGCTCTTGTGCCAGGAAGCCGCTAGTACTACGACATAGATGTATAGTATATACAAGTATGTGGCAAGTCTCATCAGGATTGAAAGAGGATGAGATGGGTAGCCAGACCCCCCACTATGTCAGAGGGGGGTGCAAATAATATTTTCGATCTTTCTCGGTCTCTTACTCCCAAACTAGCTCTTGTGCCAGAAAGCCGCTTATACTGCAATAAAGGTATATGATATATGAATGTATGTGGCAAGTCTCATTAGGATTGAAAGAGGATGAGGAGGGTAGCCAGGCCCCCCAACGGCTCCTGTACAGAATCGGCTATTTTCGACACTTCTAGGTCTACTGCTCCGAAACTAGCTCTTGTGCCAGGTAGCCGCTAGTACTGTGATAAATGTATATGTTATATAAAAGTATGTGGCAAGTCTCATCAGGATTGAAAGAGGATGAGATGGGTAGCCAGGGCCCCCAAGATATACATTTATCACAAGAGCTAGTTTGGGAGCAAGAGACCGAGAAAGATCGAAAATAATTTTTTGCACCCCCTCTGACATGGTGGGGGGTCTGGCTACCCATCTCATCCTCTTTCAATCCTGATGAGACTTGCCACATACTTGTATATACTATACATCTATGTCGTAGTACTAGCGGCTTCCTGGCACAAGAGCTAGTTTGGGAGCAGGAGACCGAAAACTATCGAAAATGGAATTTTTTGACACTCCCATGACATTTGGGTCCCTGGCTACCCATCTCATCCTCTTTCAATCCTGATGAGACTTGCCACATACTTGTTTATACATTACATCTATGTCGCACTACTAGCGGCTTCCTGGCACAAGAGCTAGTTTGGGAGCAGGAAACCAAAAACTCTCGAAAATGGAATTTTTGAAACCCCCATGACATTTGGGGCCCTGGCTACCCATCTCATCCTCTTTCAATCCTGATGAGACTTGCCACATACTTTTATATAACATATATATTTATCACAGTACTAGCGGCTTCCTGGCACAAGAGCTAGTTTCGGAGCAGTAGACCTAGAAGTGTCGAAAATAGCCAATTCTGTACAGGAAAATATGACCCTAGAGCCGTTGGGGGGCCTGGCTACCCTCCTCATCCTCTTTCAATCCTAATGAGACTTGACACATACATTCATATATCATATACCTTTATTGCAGTATAAGCGGCTTTCTGGCACAAGAGCTAGTTTGGGAGCAAGATACCGAGAAATGTCGAAAATATTTTTTTGCACCCCCCTCTGACATAGTGGGGGGGTCTGGCTACCCATCTCATCCTCTTTCAATCCTGATGAGACTTGCCACATACTTGTATATACTATACATCTATGTCGTAGTACTAGCGGCTTCCTGGCACAAGAGCTAGTTTGGGAGCAGGAAACCGAAAACTCTCGAAAATGGAATTTTTGACAACCCCCATGACATTGGGGGCCCTGGCTACCCATCTCATCCTCTTTCAATCCTGATGAGACTGGCCACATACTTGTATATACTATACATCTATGTCGTAGTACTAGCGGCTTCCTGGCACAAGAGCTAGTTTGGGAGCAGGAGACCGAAAACTATCGAAAATGGAATTTTTTGACACCCCCATGACATTGGGGGCCCTGGCTACCCATCTCATTCTCTTTTAATCCTGATGAGACTTGCCACATACTTGTATATACTATACATCTATGTCGTAGTACTAGCGGCTTCCTGGCACAAGAGCTAGTTTGGGAGCAGGAAACCGAAAACTCTCGAAAATTGAATTTTTGACACCCCCCATGACATTGGGGGCCCTGGCTACCCATCTCATCCTCTTTCAATCCTGATGAGACTTGCCACATACTTTTATATAATATACATCTATGTCGTAGTACTAGCTGCTTCCTGGCACAAGAGCTAGTTTGGGAGCAGGAGACCGAAAACTATCGAAAATGGAATTTTTTGACACCCCCATGACATTGGGGGCCCTGGCTACCTATCTCATCCTCTTTCAATCCTGATGAGACTTGCCACATACTTGTATATACTATACATCTATGTCGTAGTACTAGCGGCTTCCTGGCACAAGAGCTGGTTTGGGAGCAGGAAACCGAAAACTCTCGAAAATGGAATTTTTGACACCCCCATGACATTGGGGGCCCTGGCTACCCATCTCATCCTCTTTCAATCCTGATGAGACTTGCCACATACTTTTATATAACATATACATTTATCACCGTACTAGCGGCTTCCTAGCACAAGAGCTAGTTTCGGAGCAGTAGACCTAGAAGTGTCGAAAATAGTCAATTCTGTACAGGAAAATATGACCCTAGAGCCGTTGGGGGGGGCCTGGCTACCCTGCTCATCCTCTTTCAATCCTTATGAGACTTGACACATACATTCATATATCATATACCTTTATTGCAGTATAAGCGGCTTTCTGGCACAAGAGCTAGTTTGGGAGCAAGAGACCGAGAAAGATCGAAAATGGAATTTTTGCACCCCCCTCTGACATAGTGGGGGGTCTGGCTACCCATCTCATCCTCTTTCAATCCTGATGGGACTTGCCACATTATTGTATATACTATACATCTATGTCGTAGTACTAGCGGCTTCCTGGCACAAGAGCTAGTTTGGGAGCAGGAAACCGAAAACTCTCGAAAATGGAATTTTTGACACACCCATGACATTGGGGGCCCTGGCTACCCATCTCATCCTCTTTCAATCCTGATGAGACTTGCCACATACTTGTATATACTATACATCTATGTCGTAGGACTAGCGGCTTCCTGGCAGAAGAGCTAGTTTGGGAGCAGGAAACAGGAAACTCTCGAAAATGGAATTATTGACACCCCACATGACATTGGGGGCCCTGGCTACCCATCTCATCCTCTTTCAATCCTGATGAGACTTTCCACATACTTGTATATACTATACATCTATGTCGTAGTTCTAACGGCTTCCTGGCACAAGAGCTAGTTTGGGAGCAGGAAACCAAAAACTCTCGAAAATGGAATTTTTGACACCCCCCATGACATTGGGGGCCATGGCTACCCATCTCATCCTCTTTCAATCCTGATGAGACTTGCCACATACTTGTATATGCTATACATCTATGTCGTAGTACTAGCGGCTTCCTGGCACAAGAGCTAGTTTGGGAGCAGGAGACGGAAAACTATCGAAAATGGAATTTTTTGACACCCCCATGACATTGGGGCCCTGGCTACCCATCTCATCCTCTTTCAATTCCTGATGAGACATGCCACATACTTGTATATACTATACATCTATGTCGTAGTACTAGCGGCTTCCTGGCACAAGAGCTAGTTTGGGAGCAGGAAACCGAAAACTCTCGAAAATGGAATTTTTGTCACCCCCCCCCCCATGACATTGGGGGCCCTGGCTACCCATCTCATCCTCTTTCAATCCTGATGAGACTTGCCACATACTTGTATATTACATATACATTTATCACAGTACTAGCGGCTTCCTGGCACAAGAGCTAGTTTCGGAGCAGTAGACCTAGAAGTGTCGAAAATAGTCAATTCTGTACAGGAAAATATGACCCTAGAGCCGTTGGGGGGGCCTGGCTACCCTGCTCATCCTCTTTCAATCCTTATGAGACTTGACACATACATTCATATATCATATACCTATATTGCAGTATAAGCGGCTTTCTGGCACAAGAGCTAGTTTGGGAGCAAGAGACCGAGAAAGATCGAAAATGGAATTTTTGCACCCCCCTCTGACATAGTGGGGGGTCTGGCTACCCATCTCATCCTCTTTCAATCCTGATGAGACTTGCCACATTATTGTATATACTATACATCTATGTCGTAGTACTAGCGGCTTCCTGGCACAAGAGCTAGTTTGGGAGCAGGAAACCGAAAACTCTCGAAAATGGAATTTTTGACACACCCATGACATTGGGGGCCCTGGCTACCCATCTCATCCTCTTTCAATCCTGATGAGACTTGCCACATACTTGTATATACTATACATCTATGTCGTAGTATTAGCGGCTTCCTGGCAGAAGAGCTAGTTTGGGAGCAGGAAACAGGAAACTCTCGAAAATGGAATTATTGACACCCCACATGACATTGGGGGCCCTGGCTACCCATCTCATCCTCTTTCAATCCTGATGAGACTTTCCACATACTTGTATATACTATACATCTATGTCGTAGTTCTAACGGCTTCCTGGCACAAGAGCTAGTTTGGGAGCAGGAAACCAAAAACTCTCGAAAATGGAATTTTTGACACCCCCCATGACATTGGGGGCCATGGATACCCATCTCATCCTCTTTCAATCCTAATGAGACTTGCCACATACTTGTATATACTATACATCTATGTCGTAGTACTAGCGGCTTCCTGGCACAAGAGCTAGTTTGGGAGCAGGAGACGGAAAACTATCGAAAATGGAATTTTTTGACACCCCCATGACATTGGGGCCCTGGCTACCCATCTCATCCTCTTTCAATTCCTGATGAGACATGCCACATACTTGTATATACTATACATCTATGTCGTAGTACTAGCGGCTTCCTGGCACAAGAGCTAGTTTGGGAGCAGGAAACCTATAACTCTCGAAAATGGAATTTTTGTCACCCCCCCCCCATGACATTGGGGGCCCTGGCTACCCATCTCATCCTCTTTCAATCCTGATGAGACTTGCCACATACTTGTATATAACATATACATTTATCACAGTACTAGCGGCTTCCTGGCACAAGAGCTAGTTTCGGAGCAGTAGACCTAGAAGTGTCGAAAATAGCCAATTCTGTACAGGAAAATATGACCCTAGAGCCGTTGGGGGGCCTGGCTACCCTCCTCATCCTCTTTCAATCCTTATGAGACTTGACACATACATTCATATATCATATACCTTTATTGCAGTATAAGCGGCTTTCTGGCACAAGAGCTAGTTTGGGAGCAAGATACCGAGACATATCGAAAATAATTTTTTGCACCCCCCTCTGACATAGTGGGGGGTCTGGCTACCCATCTCATCCTCTTTCAATCCTGATGAGACTTGCCGCATACTTGTATATACTATACATCTATGTCGTAGTACTAGCGGCTTCCTGGCACAAGAGCTAGTTTGGGAGCAGGAGACTGAAAACTATCGAAAATGGAATTTTTTGACACCGCCATGACATTGGGGGCCCTGGCTACCCATCTCATCCTCTTTCAATCCTGATGAGACTTGCCACATACTTGTATATACTATACATCTATGTCGTAGTACTAGCTGCTTACTGGCACAAGAGCTAGTTTGGGAGCAGGAGACCGAAAACTCTCGAAAATGGAATTTTTTGACACCCCCATGACATTGGGGGCCCTGGCTACCCATCTCATCCTCTTTCAATCCTGATGAGACTTGCCACATACTTGTATATACTATACCTCTATGTCGTAGTACTAGCGGCTTCCTGGCACAAGAGCTAGTTTGGGAGCAGGAAACCGAAAACTCTCGAAAATGGAATTTTTGACACCCCCCCCCCCATGACATTGGGGGCCCTGGCTACCCATATCATCCTCTTTCAATCCTGATGAGACTTGCCACATACTTGTATATACTATACATCTTTGTCGCAGTACTAGCTGCTTCCTGGCACAAGAGCTAGTTTGGGAGCGGGAGACCGAAAACTATCGAAAATGGAATTTTTTGACACCCCCATGACATTGGGGGCCCTGGCTACCCATCTCATCCTCTTTCAATCCTGATGAGACTTGCCACATACTTGTATATACTATACATCTATGTCGTAGTACTAGCGGCTTTCTGGCACAAGAGCTAGTTTGGGAGCAGGAGACGGAAAACTATCGAAAATGGAATTTTTTGACACCCCCATGACATTGGGGGCCCTGGCTACCCATCTCATCCTCTTTCAATCCTGATGAGACTTGCCTCATACTTGTATATACTATACATCTATGTCGTAGTACTAGCGGCTTCCTGGCACAAGAGCTAGTTTGGGAGCAGGAGACCGAAAACTATCGAAAATGGAATTTTTTGACACCCCCATGACATTGGGGGCCCTGGCTACCCATCTCATCCTCTTTCAATCCTGATGAGACTTGCCACATACTTGTATATACTATACATCTATGTCGTAGTACTAGCGGCTTCCTGGCACAAGAGCTAGTTTGGGAGCAGGAGACCGAAAACTATCGAAAATGGAATTTTTTGACACCCCCATGACATTTGGGGCCCTGGCTACCCATCTCATCCTCTTTCAATCCTAATGAGACTTGCCACATACTTGTATATACTATACATCTATGTCGTAGTACTAGCGGCTTCCTGGCACAAGAGCCAGTTTGGGAGCAGGAGACCAAAAACTCTCGAAAATGGAATTTTTGACACCCCCATGACATTGGGAGCCCGGGCTACCCATCTCATCCTCTTTCAATCCTGATGAGACTTGCCACATACTTGTATATACTATACATCTATGTCGTAGTACTAGCGGCTTCCTGGCACAATAGCTACAGCTCCGTTTCATAAGTTTAGTACATACCGAATTGTTTCATAAGTAATGGCATAGCAGTACTAGTACTTGAATCTTGTCCAAATTTAATTGGGTGTTTGCAGATTTAAACAGATATCGCTATGCCAAACCTAATACATAGCCCTATTCACTGATTGTAACATTTTAGATTTTGATTGATTCATAAATAGATAATAGCACATAAAATATGATAAAAGAAATAACACAATTTCTGTGACACGATATCAATATTAACACTGATTTCTCACACTAGAGAAAAATTTGAACTAAAAATTTAGTATTCCAATAAAATAAAAGAGCTTCGAGTAGACAACACCTTACATAATATTTGGTCTACCCTATGTACAGTCGAGGTTATCGAAGCTTGAAATCTTGCATCTTGCAATACTGCCTTACCTTGTTTGGACTGTCTTTTTGTCATTTGTATCCCAGTACCTTTTCGAGTGGCATCCTTGGGATCAAATATTTACATGCAACTGTTTGACCAGTGTTATTTGTAAATACAACCGATTGTGTGTGTTATTATGTATCAAACGCTTACTGATTGTATAATATAATGTACCAGAGCTAGTAGGGTGCAATAGTTTAAGCTTCAATAAACTTGAATATACACAGGGTAGACCAAATATTATGCCAGGTGTAGTCTACCGGGCAATATGCCAATTTAACAATATAATATGTTTTTGGTTAAACCTGTCATGAATGGTATGACATCATTGTTAATGTTGATATTTGTATCCCAGAAGTTATGATATTTTGCTTGTCATTTTAATGGGTTACAATTTATAAATTAATCGATCAAAATCTAAAATGTTACAATCAGTGCATAGCTTTATGTATTAGGTTTGACACAGCGAAATCCGTTTTAATCTGGAAACATCCAATAAAATTTGGCTAAGATTCAAGTACTGGTACTGCTATGCCATTACTTATGAAACAAATCGGTATGTACTTAACTTATGAAACGGAGCTGTAGTTTGGGAGCAGGAAACCGAAAACTCTCGAAAATGGAATTTTTGACACCCACCATGACATTGGGGGCCCTGGCTACCCATCTCATCCTCTTTCAATCCTGATGAGACTTGCCACATACTTGTATATACTATACATCTATGTCGTAGTACTAGCGGCTTCCTGGCACAAGAGCTAGTTTGGGAGCAGGAGACGGAAAACTATCGAAAATGGAATTTTTGACACCCCCCATGACATTGGGGGCCCTGGCTACCCATCTCATCCTCTTTCAATCCTAATGAGACTTGCCACATACTTGTATATACTATACATCTATGTCGTAGTACTAGCGGCTTCCTGGCACAAGAGCTAGTTTGGGAGCAGGAGACGGAAAACTATCGAAAATGGAATTTTTTGACACCCCCATGACATTGGGGGCCCTGGCTACCCATCTCATCCTCTTTCAATCCTGATGAGACTTGCCACATACTTGTATATACTATACATCTATGTCGTAGTACTAGCGGCTTCCTGGCACAAGAGCTAGTTTGGGAGCAGGAGACCGAAAACTATCGAAAATGGAATTTTTTGACACCCCCATGACATTGGGGGCCCTGGCTACCCATCTCATCCTCTTTCAATCCTGATGAGACTTGCCACATACTTGTATATACTATACATCTATGTCGTAGTACTAGCGGCTTCCTGGCACAAGAGCTAGTTTGGGAGCAGGAGACCGAAAACTATCGAAAATGGAATTTTTTGACACCCCCATGACATTTGGGGCCCTGGCTACCCATCTCATCCTCTTTCAATCCTAATGAGACTTGCCACATACTTGTATATACTATACATCTATGTCGTAGTACTAGCGGCTTCCTGGCACAAGAGCTAGTTTGGGAGCAGGAGACCAAAAACTCTCGAAAATGGAATTTTTGACACCCCCATGACATTGGGAGCCCGGGCTACCCATCTCATCCTCTTTCAATCCTGATGAGACTTGCCACATACTTGTATATACTATACATCTATGTCGTAGTACTAGCGGCTTCCTGGCACAATAGCTAGTTTGGGAGCAGGAAACCGAAAACTCTCGAAAATGGAATTTTTGACACCCACCATGACATTGGGGGCCCTGGCTACCCATCTCATCCTCTTTCAATCCTGATGAGACTTGCCACATACTTGTATATACTATACATCTATGTCGAAGTACTAGCGGCTTCCTGGCACAAGAGCTAGTTTGGGAGCAGGAGACGGAAAACTATCGAAAATGGAATTTTTTGACACCCCCCATGACATTGGGGGCCCTGGCTACCCATCTCATCCTCTTTCAATCCTAATGAGACTTGCCACATACTTGTATATACTATACATCTATGTCGTAGTACTAGCGGCTTCCTGGCACAAGAGCTAGTTTGGGAGCAGGAGACGGAAAACTATCGAAAATGGAATTTTTTGACACCCCCCATGACATTGGGGGCCCTGGCTACCCATCTCATCCTCTTTCAATCCTGATGAGACTTGCCACATACTTGTATATACTATACATCTATGTCGTAGTACTAGCGGCTTTCTGGCACAAGAGCTAGTTTGGGAGCAGGAGATCGAAAACTCTCGAAAATGGAATTTTTGTCACCCCCCATGACATTGGGATCCCTGGCTACCCATCTCATCCTCTTTCAGTCCTGATGAGACTTGCCACATACTTGTATATACTATGCATCTATGTCGTAGTTCTAGCGGCTTCCTGGCACAAGAGCTAGTTTGGGAGCAGTAGACCAAAAACTGTCGAAAATGGAATTTTTTGACACCCCCATGACATTTGGGGCCCTGGCTACCCATCTCATCCTCTTTCAATCCTGATGAGACTTGACACAAAACTTCATAGGACATATATCTATATTCAAGCATAAGCGGCTTGCTGGCACAAGAGCTGGTTTGGGAGCAGGAGACCGAGGAATATAAAAAAAACCGCATTTTAGACACCCCCTCTGACTTTTGGCGCCCTGACTACCCTTCGGATCCTCTTTTAATCCTGATTAAACTTGCCACAAACCTTCATAGAACATTTATCTATATCGCAGTATAAGCGACTTGCTGGCACAAGAGCTGGATTCGGAACAGTATCTCGAGAAATATGGAAAGAAGCATTTTTGACCCCCCCCCCTCTGACTTTTGGCGCCCTGACTACTGAGACTTACCACAAACCTTCATACAACATGTATCTATATTGCAGTATAAGCTGCTTGCCTAAACAAGAGCTAGTACGGGAGCAGGAGTTGTTTTGACATGAACCACTTTTACTGGGCAGGTCCAGATGAAATTTTCATCCAACTTTTTTTTTCTTCTGCTAGATGAAATTTTCACCGGATGAAATTTTCATCCAACTTGACGCCGGTTCGTAAGCCGAGTGAGCAGCTATTTCGCAATAGGCGGCCACTCAATTACCCGAACTCAACTAAAATATTAAAACATAAGGTTCAAACAACACAAACGACTCCAAAACATATAACAAAAAGAACCACAACAGAAGTATCGCCTTGGAACGATCAGCAATATGACATTACTGGGTGTGGGCTTAAACCGGTTTTACAGGCGCCTAACCTCACCCTCATCTTCTGCAATGGTTCACAGCATTTAGTTGGTTGTTCGGTCATCGCGGTGAATCTCTAACTAGTTAATGAATCACCAAGGATAAACAAATATATCATGATAACCACCATGAGGTATCAAAAACGAGGACACAGATTAAGTAAGTGCCCAACGATTGAGATCCCTGGGCGCCAAACACCTTACTGATAAAGTAAAAGTAGGCAACGATCAGGAAAAGGCGCAATCGAGGTAGGAAAAAAATTAACAATCAGGTATTTATACCATGAAAACACGCCGTAAGCCGAATGAGCAGCTATTTTCCCAATAGGTGGCCACTCAGTTACCAAAAACTTAACTTGAAATATTATTTAAGTAGTGTCGACTATTTTTGACACAAAAAAAAAAACATACAAATATTTGCAACATGACAAGGTACAAGAAGGCAACGATCAGGAAAAGGCGCAATAAAGAGTCTCCCATTCCAAAAACCGAGGTGGGAAAAACTAAATTAACAATCAGGTACTTATACCATGAAAACATATCGTAAGCCGAATAAGCAGCTATTTCAATAGGTGGCCACTCAATAACATAAACTTAACTAAAAATATGAAAACATACATAAGACGCCAACAGCACAAAAAATTTAAACACCAAAACATAAAACAAAAAGAACCACCACAGAAGTATCGCCTTGGAACGATCAGTAACACAAAATTACTGGCGGGCTTAATTAAATCTATTTTACAAGTACGTAACCTCACGCTCAGCTTCTGTAGTGGTTCACAACATTTAGTTATGTGTTCGGTCCTCGTGGTGAATATCTAACAAGTCAATGAATCATCATGGACAAACAAATGAAACATAATAAACATCCTGATGAATCAAAGGAGGTTATGGCCATGTAAAATTGATTTAAGCCCGCCAGTAATTTTATATTACTGATCGTTCCAAGGCGATACTTCTGTGGTGATTCTTTTCGTTTTATGTCTTGGTGTTTAAAATGTTTGTGTTGTTGGCGCCTTATGCATGTTTCATATATTAAGTTATGTTTAGCTAACTGAGTGGCCACCTATTGGGAAAATAGCTGCTCATTCGGCTTACGATATGTTTTCATGGTATAAGTCACACTGGTATAGGCAAACGCATCGGCTAAATAGGCTATCACATAGTATATGGCAGAGGTACACCATGCCGGGGATTTTTGTAGACATATATTTTCTGAAAGCCAGTACCCTAAGCTACTAAATGCCGCTTGTTAGCACTCTGAATGCTGGGGCTTTATCGTGCCAGAGCGTGTTACGTACGTTACCGATGTATTATTTTTAAATTCAAGCTGCTAAGGGGATCACCAAAATTTATGACAAAAAGCAAATATTTGACAAGAACTTTACCTTGAGATATGTAGCAGAGATGTTATCTAATCTAACAGGACCAAATTCAATAATATTCAGATACCATGACGACTGGTACAGTAGAAGTAACGTAAATAACCTGTGTAATTTGGCATATCCACCGTGTTTCATTTCTTATAGAATATAGCTTAGACAAAATATCAAAATGCATTTTATATTATCGTTATCTACAGTCCTTGCCCTTTAAAATGACATATAGCAGAGCTCTCTGTGACCTTCCATCACTCCATAGATGCTGATTGTCTTCCCCTACCCCCATTTAAATATTATGCCCATTAATAACCATGCCCCAGCAGAAACAGAACAAAGACACTTCCTTTTCCTGAACAACATCCCAGTTTTCGACTTCCATAGGTATTAAAAGCACACGAAAAATCAACAACAGACCATGCTTCATGATAACTGTAGCATATTTTACGTAATGTCATGGTAACGTACGTAACAATTTTGTGTTTTCACTTAAGAAATGAATTTCATTTTTCTGGTGTTCATGGAGCTATGAACCGCAGTGGGTCGCGTGCAAAGTGAATGAACCACGAAGGGGTTCATGTAAGCTTTGCTAGCGACCCACTGCGGTTCATAGCTCCATGAACAACAGAAAAATTAAACTCATTGCTTATATTTACATTCATTTCTCTCTATCGCTTGTTGAAAAAAATCACCAAGGCGGTCACAGTTAATCTACACACAGTGTGTGTTCAAACAGCGGAACGGCGTCGACGTTTACAACGTCCAATCAGATTGGCGAGATTCATGTTTTTTGACGTCAAGTTTGGATTACGTCACGTCGCGTGACACAATATTGTTCATGGAAGTATGAACACAGATGAACATCTAATGGTTCATATTATAGAATTATATACTTCTATGATTAAATGCAGATTATCATTTTTCTTTCACAGTTATTTCAAATTAGAAAATTAAATTTATTGAATATCTGTCTAAAAGGTAATAAAAACATACAAAAATCAACTACAGACCATGCTTCATGATAACGGTAACATACTTTACGCAATGGCATGGTAACGTACGTAATAATTTGTATTTTCTCTATAGAATCAAAAACTTATAATTTATAGCAGATTATCATTCTTCTCCCATAATTATTTCAATTACTAAATTAAATTTACTGAATATCTGTTCTAAAAACGAAAGAAAGGAGAGCCAAAAGGGCAACAATCGCTCATCTGATAACAATTAAGTCTGACAAGGATTAAATCAGTAACAGAAATGGAATAAAATTTATTTACTGCGGTTCTATTCTGCTAAAATACAAATTAATTAAAGCTTATTTGCGTATTCACATTATTGTATAATTCTATTATGATCGTAGAAGACTCACGTCACTGATTTACCGTTATAAATCTGAATGACTTGCCTGTTGCGATTGGTCAAATACATTCACTTCCTTCATAATGTTAATGGTAAATCTGTGACGTCAGTCTACTATGATTGGTATAATATATTATACGTATCAAATGGACCATAAAGTGAAGGCTCTAAAGAACATTATATTTGCAGAGTGAGCAGCTATTTCACTGTAGATGGCCATACAATTACCTGAACTTAACTTAACTACTTCTATGTGACTTCAGAAATCACACCAAAACCTAAAACAAATACATGTAGGACCACAAAAGAAACACAACCTTGGGAAGTTTGTGAATCAATGTAAAATTGTGTACACATGTGGATTTGTTTATAAAATGCATCCATTCTTTCCCAAAAACCGAAAACTACACCACAGATACAGCCTGCTCTATGTTTTCTAAGTATTAGCGCCTAATTGTCAATTTAAGTTTGTTTGTTTTTTCTACCTCGGTTTTTAGAGTGTGAATTTCTTTCTGATTGCGCCTTTTCCTGATCATTGCCTACTTGTACCATTTTAGGATCCCAGCTGAAACTACTGACTGACTGATTATCTGATTACTGGTTAACAGCTCAGGTCTGAGCCTGTCCAGGAAAAGTGGTTAAGTCAAGCCATTCATACATATAAGTCTCAATGGTTTAGTTGGGTGGTTATACTTGAAGCAATTTTCGGATGTCATGACGTCATAATTTTGGGAATAAGTCCCATAAAATGGAGGCAACGTCCCGACATGACCATAGCTGTTGACTGAGACGCCAAGCATCAATTCAAACAAACAAAGAAACTTTGGAGCAAAAGAAAACTGCCAGATGAACCGCAGTGGACTGAGCGAGACACACGAAGGGTCAGGCCCCAGCCTAGCCTACTTTAACACTATTTCCAGACATGCCAAAATCAGTCATGGGAATTTTCATTCCTGACATACATATGAACATGTACTTCTTACAGAAGTTTAAATAAGATATTGAAGGTACTATAGATAGGCCACGCTTACAAATTCACCATCTTAGGTGTAACATGTTAGGGCAGCTTATGCCGTAGTTCAAAGGAGATGCGATCAAAGATATAACCGCTAGAGTGACCATAGTACATTCACCCATTAATATTATACATTGTCATGGAAACCGGAGTTCTATTCTGATCTGGTTCTTCCTTATGCATTTAAACTGCAGAACTGTATCCGTCTAAATAAAATACATGTAGATTGTGGTATCGCAGACAGTAAATGCGCAAAATGACAAATTTTCGTGATAAAGAGGGCAGCTTTTAAGTGTTTTATGTCCCATAACCACTATGGTCGCTTGCTACGATTGTTTTAAAGTGATGGTTTGGATTAAATTCTTGATGTTAGACGGTGTAGATATAATATATTTCATTTGCTGCCGTTTTTTGTTGTTGGCCATATACTTGTAGAAAATCCATGGTAAAGAAAGAATGCAACAGTTTTGACATAATAGAAGTAAATAAAGATATCATGCAAACCACACAAAAAATCCATCATATTAATCGATCCCTTGGGTTATGGTAAAAACACTACGCTGAATTACCTTGACATCAATCTTGACGTCAATAGACATATCTGCAAGACTCATTTTTATGTAGCTTCAACAAGTTTAGCCCTATAGTGCTTTGTTACGCACCAGCTGTAAGGCTATGTCACATAACCATGACTAAAGTTAATGAACCCATCTTGCGTAGATATGACGGATATTGATTGTACTATTGTAACATCCAGTGAATTCCATGATCGATTGATTGATTGGAAGACTGATTAGAATATAATGTAATGATGACCAGTAAACACTGACACCATTTTAGAGCCAAATTCTGAAATCTGTGTTTTATTTTCGTTCACATTCATAAGCGTTTAGGAATCTCAGCCCTTATTGTATGGGTGAAATGACCTTCCGACACTTATCGTTATCTACGTTATCATATGACAAGACACTAGGCGACATATATTAAGGTGGCGTTGTGTTAGTATTAAGCTTGTAACCATTAAAACAATGTGATTTTAAACTGAAAATGCGTCACTGAATAGATTTGTTCCCCAATGGCACTTCAGGAAAGTATAATATGTATCTTCAAATATGTTTATGCCAAATACATATAATTATGTAGGCAAGCAAGAACGACACAAGTTTCACTCAACTGCATACAGTTGAAAACAAAGTCCAAACATCGTTGGTCAAATAGTTTGGACAGCAGACTTACTTGCAAACACTAAACTCATTATTTCGAAGCCGCATCCTCACAATTTATTTCACCTCAGCCCCCTGTATGAAGGGAATGTTCTTACGGTATATTGCCGTTGTCTATGTTACCAATGACAAACCACTTGGTAACAATAAATAAGGTGTCATTGGGTTATGATAAGTTTACCATTTAGACAATGCCAAGTTTTTACAAGAAATATATCGCTGAATTGTACTATTCCCCGGTGTCCCTTTGAAAATGAGTAAGTATGATTTAGTTATACACGTAAATGTATGTATACATACTGACAAATGGGGACGACACAAGATTCAATATATGACATACAGCTGCAAACAAAGAACAATCTTTTGAGTAAACTAATTCGGATAACAGACTTAATTCAAAAATATTTCCACACAGTCAGTTTCTTTATTTGCGTCAGAAATTCGATGTACTGTTTGTTCATATGGAACGTCTACTACATATTTTGTTACATACGTTACCATATGTGGTACGATGAATTATGTTCATAGAAAAGCGCCTGTTTTAGCATATTTTTCTTATTTGCTAATTTGTGTGTTTGTTTTAACACTAAACTTCAAAAAAAATATACCAAATGTTGATTTTATGGCGATTCTCATGAAATTGGCAACATGTCACTTACGTAACGCATTCAAAAGGCCGCTACGTCCAAACGCCCCAACGGCCAGAGTGCTTACAAGTGTCATTTTGAAGGGAATTGGATGGGCTTTCAGAAAAGTATACCCTACAAAAATCCCCGGCATGGTGCACCAGGGTCTATTGGCTCCTCAACGTCTAAAAGCACAAACGTATATGCTAAAGAATTTCGAACGTACAGGCTAAAGAAGGAAATGACGGAAACGCAAGCAGTTGACCTTTTTATATCTTTTACCATGTGACAACTGCTGATGGCAAAAGCGCAACGGACCGCCCGAATTAGTCAACTATTCACCTACGATGCTGAATTTGCTTACTGCGCATGCCCTAGAGCAAACATTCGTGTACCGTGGGTGCCTACAACCAACAACAACGTTGTTTGCGGCCTTTTCTGCTTAAACCAAGACATACTTTCTATGGAATTCTTGGATACCCTGCTTCAAATGTCTAAAGGACGATTTGGGTTTAGGCGGTAAAAGATTAGTATTTTGGGAATAAAACTTTATACGTTTACCGGAATCGTTCAATGCAGACACAGTCTCCTCCCTACATTTGTCGAAATTAATGTAGGAACGGAATCTATAATTCGGACCTTTAGAAACAATTTTGCGAATTCCAGAATCCGAAATTATTTTTAAATTGCCAGTTACTATATGTCCGGCGGGTTGATAAAGATATTTTGAATCTTTACAATCTCAAGACTTAGGAGTATTAGCATGAATATCAAGATCCTTTTAGGAGTGGGCCTTTCAGAACCAGAATTTTATAGTGACTTGGTTTACAAAAATGAACTTATAGGAAGGAATGATTTTTCTTTTCAGTTCAGAAAAAAATCATAAAACATAACAGACATATAAGATATTACTTAAATATTATGCGACAGTCTGCAAGGTTAGATTTTAACCCAATCATGGTTGATAACTATGCTGCCTTCTTTAATTGCACGCCAGTTGGTCGAGCGTCAGACTCTATGATTGACCTCCACTTTAAGCTATTCGTTTTAGTTGGTTGGGGCCGGAGCTTCTTGTCTGTTGCTTGGCCCACCGGAATCCAACTGGTGTTCAGAGTTGGTAAGTTATTTGGCGCCCAGGGATCTCCATCGTCCAGCAGCGTACTGAATCTGTGAGTCCTAGTTTTTGATTCATCATGGTGGTTATCATGATTTATTTGTTTGTCCTTGATGAGCCATTGATTAGTTACATATTAACCACGAGGACCGAACAACTAACTAAATGTTGTGAACCATTGCAGAAGCTGAGGGTAAGGTTAGGTACCTGTAAAATCGATTTAATCTCGCCAGTAATTTTGTGTTACTGTCCTTTCCAAGGCGATACTTCTGTGGTGGTTCTAATTGTTTTATGTCTTGGTACTTAGTTTTTTCCCACATCGGTTTTTGGAATGGGAGTCTCTTTCTTATTGCGCCTTTTCCCGGTCGTTGCCTACTTGTACCTTTTCATGTTGCAAATATTTGTATGTTTTTGTCAAAAATATTCGATACTTCTTAAATAAACTGTTCAAACTAAATAAAGCCCCAATGTACATTTTTCTCCATGTGCATATTGTTAAAATGTTTAGCTTTTTATTTAATAACTTTCAAAAGTCATTGAAAATGCATACCAAATCCAAGTTAGGCAGCAACATCTAAAGAATGATTACAGAAAGTTTCAAGTTGAAATACAGATTCTCTTTCGATATGTGCTTCTTAAAGTCTCATTATACTTTCAATTATTTTTTTCAATTTTGATAATTTTTGATATGTTCTAGTGCTTCGTTTGCCGAACATGGATCTGTCGAAAACTTCCCAAATGCATTACAGATAAACCAATTAAAGACTAATTAAAATTTGACAAAAATGAGTGACAGTGATAAATATACATTTTTGCCCGCCCTTCACACTCGAATTTTATGCGCAAAGGTCTGGAATACCGGAGGTAAATAGAAACACGTGCTAAACTCTATTTACGACCAAAAGCAACTCGGAGTTATTAAAATAAACACATTTAAAAGCATGATCGTGTGCATAGACAAATCCTGTTCTTCACTACTTGTCCCATGCATTAAAAGGCAATGGTGTGTACCACAAAGTGATATTTTTGTTGTACATATTTAATCGATTCTTGTCGATTTTGATTACGGAGAGGCGACATACGGGGAAATTAGGAAAGATAACAATAGGCGCGGTGAAAGACCGTTGAGGTACTCAATTTCACATTCTTTAAATGCATTACGTGAATGTCATAGGTCATTAAAACAAACAATATATTTTATGTTAATTGTGTTTTAATGCGTTTAATTTCATAGAATTTCCCTGGTTTTACTTAAGACCCTTGATTTACTCTTCACTAACTCGCCATCCCCAATTAACCGTGTTAAAGGGATGCCCCCGATCGGCAAAGCAGATCATGACATTGTCTATATTGAATATGACATAAAGGCTAAACGGATTCAGCAGGCCCCGCGTAAGATTTTCCTATATAAACGAGCGGATATGGACGGTCTCCATGACCATCTAGCGCGCTATAGGGATTCGTTCCTTTCAACTGACCATAGTCAGGTGTCAGTCAATGACATGTGGGTCAGTTTTAAGTCGGAGGTTCTCTCGGCTATTGAAAGGTTTATTCCATCAAAAATGACCAAGACAAAATATAGCTTACCATGGATCGATAGCTCGATCAAACGCTTGATAAGGAAACGTGATAAACTTTACTTTCGTGCTCGCAAGTCAAGCAGCCCTGACATTAAGAACCATTACAAACGGTTCAGAGCACATGTTCAAAAGAGCATTAGAGATGCATATTGGAAGCATATTACCAATATCTTCTCCTTTGAAAATGATAACCCTGATCCCGATTGTCCCCGAAAAAATGAAAAGGCAAAAAAGTTTTGGTCATTTGTCAAGTCCCTTAAGAAAGACGCGTCTGGGATCAATACTCTTAGAGAAAATGGTATCTTGAAGACTGACACTTTGGATAAGGCTAATATTTGTAATAGGCAGTTTCAGTCAGCCTTCACTCGCGAATCAGATGATGAAATCCCCTCCAAAGGCACAAGTCCTTTCACCGCTATGGGTGAAATTACAGTTGACCCCAATGGGGTCATTAAACTGTTGAATAATTTGAATATACATAAGGCGCCTGGGCCAGATGGCCTGAGTGCTAGGGTGTTGAAGGAATGTAGTTCTGAAATTGCTCCTGTACTGACCTATATCTTCAATGAGTCGCTTGCTCAGGGTGCTGTACCAGACGATTGGCGACAGGCAAATGTAGCCCCGGTATTTAAGAAAGGTGAGAAATACGATGCAGCTAATTATCGACCGGTGTCGCTTACTTGTATCTGTTGCAAAACTCTAGAGCATATAATAGTCAGCAACATAAACAAACACTTAGCTCTTGAAAACATTCTTGCTGACTGTCAGCACGGGTTCCGAAGTCAAAGGTCTTGCGAAACCCAGTTAGTTCAGTTTTATCATGATTTGGTTAGTAATCTGGACCGAGCAGTGGGTCGTGGCCACAGGCAGACGGATGTGATTGTCATGGATTTCGCTAAGGCCTTTGACAAGGTCCCACATAAAAGGTTATTATACAAACTTGACTTCTACGGGATTAGAGGATCTACACATAAGTGGATCGACTCGTGGCTCTCTGAGCGCTCTCAAAAAGTGGTATTAGATGGCCGTGCCTCAGATCCAGTCCCGGTTCTTTCTGGTGTCCCACAAGGATCGGTCTTAGGACCGGTCCTATTTCTTATTTTCATTAATGATCTTCCTGACAACATCAGGTCATCTGTTCGGCTATTTGCTGATGATTGTGTTTTATACAGAAATGTCAAGTCACCATTGGATTGTCAAATTTTACAAGATGACCTGAATAGCTTGGCCAAATGGGAAATGGATTGGCAAATGAAATTCAATGTTAGCAAATGTCATTCAATGAGGGTGACGCGGCTACATCCAAGCAGGCATATAGATTTCAATTACACACTGCATCAGCAAACATTAGAACAGGTTCAGTCCGCTAAATACCTCGGTTTAACTATCACAGATGATCTTGATTGGGGTCAACACATTTCTGAAATTACATGCAAGGCAACTAAGACTTTGGGTTTTCTTCGGCGCAATTTGGCACTGGCACCTAGGCATACTAAGGAAGTTGCATACAAAACATTGGTTCGGCCTCAACTTGAGTATGCAGCTCCTATTTGGCATCCCTATCATGAAACTCAGATTGAGATGGTGGAGAAGGTGCAGAGGACTGCTGCCCGGTGGACCTGCAGGCGATGGAGGAACACCAGTAGCGTCGGTGAAATGCTAGACGAACTTGAGTGGCCATCCCTGGAGTCTCGCAGGGAGCGGTCCTCCTTAACCTTCTTCTACAAGATACACTCCGGTACAGTGTCTCTTGATAAAGACAAATACCTGACCCCGGCACCCAATCTAAGGCATACTCGGGCATCACATGAATCACAATACACAAGACCATTTGCCTATAGTGATGCCCTGAAAAATTCCTTTTTCCCCAGAACTATTCCGGTTTGGAATAGTCTCCCTTCTTCAGTGGTCCTATCTAAGACCATTGAGGAATTTAAGGCTTCTATTTAAATCATTAGCCCTGAGGCATGCGTTTTAGTATGCCTCTCATCTATATCTTGTAAATAGTTTTAATGGTCCACCCCAAATGTTTTATTTTCCCTTGACTAAATTCTAAATTTAGCCACCCACCCCACACCTGAGGTGATGATCAGAAATTGATCGACTCAGTATCAGAAGATAGATAGATAGTCTTTCCCAATTCCCACTGTCCATTCTCCAATACAGTAACACTATACTAACCTATGCCTTAAGCAGTATTCACTGGTGTATGGTCAATTGCATGCTTCAGTAATTCACCGCACATTTACGCCAGAGTCTCAAGTGTGAAGCTGTGTATTTTTGTCACACTTGTTGTTAAGTCTATTTACATGTTTATCTTGTAAATGACATTGATTCAGGCTATGATTTATATATTTACAGGTTAGTTGAATTCTTATTATTAATTAGGATTCATTTGTCACATTGTTATCATTGGCAACAATCAATTATTTCAATTAGCTGTTTCCAATCTAGTCCATTACTTGTATGCATTAGTATTTTTACCTCTAATTAGTTGTTAATCACTTAGATATGAATTGTATTGAAGTACAGAATTAAGTAATTCACCGCACATTTACGCCAGAGTCTCAAGTGTGAAGCTGTGTATTTTTGTCACACTTGTTGTTAAGTCTATTTACATGTTTATCTTGTAAATGACATTGATTCAGGCTATGATTTATATATTTACAGATGTCTATCATCTTGGAGAGAATCAAATCATCATATTGTAAATAGAATCATCGTCGTCATATTAAATCATCAACACAGTAGAGGTCTCGCTGTTCATTACCTTCCAATGAGGACTCACGATATGTACACGGATATATAATATAAAGTAGCAAACCCATTAACACATAAACCCCCATTACGTGACATTTGGCGCATCAACGTGGTATTGGAATATATTTCAGTGGACCTACTGTGATACAAAAGGATTTTCCTTCTGTGTATATTGCACCATGGATTAGCCCTTGTTCACCTTCGGTTGTGTATTGGAGCTATCATGGATATTGTATTTTTGTGATCTACCGTAGTTAGCATGTTGTAAGACGGAGATAGACTAGTCAGGAGTATATCTAATTCGATCGCGATCGCTGTGTTATCAAAATTCCGGGCCCGGGACTTATTTGTCGCGCTGAACCAGAGATGACTTCGGTGACAGCCTGCTGACAACATCTACCAGAGGATCTGCGACTAGACTGTTCCAGCATCTGCAGTGTTGTGAACTTGTGTTAAAGTGAATTAGATACTGTGACTTAAATATACATTTTCAGTGTATATTGCTTGATTGGATAAAGTTTAGACGGTAGTCATGATGTCAAGGTATTTACTTAGTTTTAGATTCAGTATATTTTTATAGATATAAGTTCAAAGACATTGTACCTGTTTTGTGTTGCATTTTGACTTTTGACAGGCAGCTGATTAAATTTACACTCTCTTATTCTTAAATCCACATTGCTCAAACCAGCTGTCAAAAAGTGTCTTTGCAACGCACTGTCATACTGTTAGCCTCCCGAATACGGTAAAATGAATGCTATATTAGTGTAGAAAACGTTTTGTTAAATGTCTGTTTTCCAGTGAACCAACACATACTAGGCATCCTTTCGTTGATTTGATCATGAAAGCAATTGATTAATTATTTACACGTAGACCGGTTGTAATCTACGTGTGTTTGCATAGCAGTTTAGTCTGAATTTTGTATAAACTTGAAAAGTTCAGTTTTGCTACACTGTAACACAATATGCTCTTGTGAATAGTTCATAAAACGTATTTGAGCAGGACAAATTGTGTAGGCCGTAAAGTGTGTATAGTATTGTCGCATATTTGTCAAGGATCAAGGTTGAGAGCGATATTTTTGGGTGAGCGAGAAATCATTCACGTCACGCTAAATCTGCATCTCCATATTTATACTTGCATGATTACTCAATACTAATACCCCAATAGACCAAAACCAATTGCCCTGTAAGAGCACTATTCAAAAGAGGTGATATTCATAAGACGATCGTCTTGAAGGGTAGATTTTGTTTTGTTCTATTCTTACGAAAGGTATCTTTTGGCGTGCGCTAGCTGATTCTTCAAATTTGACAGCGAAAACCGTTACAGTCAAGACTATCGAGTTTCTTATCATTTATCATACCGTAGTATTCGACTAGAAGACAAACGTTGATAAGAGACAAAAATATTCCAAAGGAAAATTTGACACCTAGCTAGGAACGGTATATTCAGCTGAGGCAGACAATAGAATCTGGTTACAGCTGCATACACCTGTTAATAACTAAGGATAGTAGTTTGTAAACAGCAGACTTGAAAAACGCCATTCTTTCTGCTGCATGCCAACAAATATCTTTACTCTTCACCCGGTGCTTAAGGCCGATTGAACTCGTATAAGCACATGATACGGTATCCGTTTTTTCTTGCGTACACTGTCACAGCTTTCAAACAGTGAAAGTTTTGAATTACATATTTGAAGATTACACAGGCTCACAATTTGTCACCAAAACTACGTGATGTGTATTCATGTTGAGCCGACACTCTTCAAATAGGTTCTATGACATACATACATTCTGTGTACCCACATACATCCCTTTTGCGATACGTACCCTGTAATCGAAATACCCCTACCCCAAACACTACAATTTTGTGCTGCGCTATTGCCCATACACCCAGTTATAACAACCCCGGGGCGCCGAGAAAGCGTTGAACATCCGTATTCCGACAAATTGTTTTGAGCCGTTACGAATTCGCATTGCGTTACATTATTCTGTACCCGTTTGCAAGCGGAACCGTCGGTCATATTGAAACAAATAACCACTATACCCGACCCCCAACCCTCACCCTCACCCCACGTGTACACAAGCTTTAATTTGTAAAACTATTCTGATTGAAGTTTAAAAGAAAATCGTCGGGATCGACTGTTTGAATTGAACAATCAGTTTGGTTTTTCCGATAAATGATTTTTTACAACCAGTGGGTAAGTGAAAACCAAATATCAAATCGATATTAATGAATGGGTATATACGGTAATTGCTTCTTTTAACGGTACGGTTTCACGCTCGCTTAGCCGGATTACAGTTGATACGATTGTAAACTACCTGTCATCGTATCGCCTGGCTAGCTCAGTCGGTAGAGCGGTTGGACAATCGCTTGATAGTAAGGTCGTTGGTACCCAGGATCGAAACCCATTAACGCTGAATTTTTTTTCTTTTTCTTTACTCAACATTTTTTTCCGCGTTTCCGTTTTCTTTTCGATTTTTTTTTTCTAGTTCTCTCGATATTTTTTTTCTCAATTGTGGGTTCGAGTCGCCCTCGCACCTAGCAATACGTTATCTTGGTAACGAGTCACCCTCGTATCAGATACTTATTGCCTTTGCTCATTTTGAATTTCTAGTGCGAGTCGCCCTCGGACTAGGCTTGTTTTTTTGGAAATCAAAGGGGCTCTGTTCAAGCTGTTTGTTGGTACTTGCTGACTTGTTTGGACAATTTACAGTGTTTAGTGTGCATTGCGTTCTACAAAGAGTGGTACAGTTGTTTTCTAGATTGCTTCCCTTTGTACATTGGTGTTCAGTTTATAAGAGCATACTTTAAAACAAAAGTATACTCAACAACAAAATAAAATCTACATCTGTTCGTCAATTCGACTTAAAGGGAAACCCTATTACAAGAGCATTAGTTGTTACTTCTGCTCTACTGAAATATAAAATATACTCGAGAACAAAATAAAAGCTATATTTGTTCTACTATTTGATTAAACGCTGAAAACAAATATACCAAATAACGTAGCACATATAAGACATATACATTTAGCGACACAACAACGTACTTGTTTCACTGATTAGATAATATCAGCTATACTGTACACAGTTAATAACGCCTCTATACTGAACAAATTTGCTAAAGCATTAGCATTAAATCTGATTATATTCAGTACACAGTGATCAAAGAAAAAAAAACACTAGTTTATAGCCGAGATAAATAATGGCGACAAACTTTAATCTCACTCCGGCGAATGAGCCCGGAGAAGGGAGAGAAGAAGAAAGACAGACAGAAAGAGATGAAAGAGCATTAAGAAGGGACCAAGTAAGAGGTGCTCAGGAAAAGGAGGAAGAAGAAAGACGATTACAGAATCAAGGTCTCGATCGTCTAGGACAGGCTCAGGAAGAAGAAAATCAATTACAGAAACAAGATGATGACCAAGCCAGACAGGCTCAGGATAAAGAAGAACAAGAAAGACAGTTAATGGATCAAGGTGTCTTAATTTCAGATGGAGAGGATGCCCATTTATACACTCCTCATATTCAGCAAGATAGAGATGAAGATGACTGGAGTACAGAACAGTCAAGTGTGTTTTCGACAGAATTGAATGGAGCAGAAGATGAGGTTAGTGAAAGAGTATTAGAAATACAAGAAAAGACACATCGCTTCCAAGCTGAACAACAGTTAATGGAAATCAGAATGGATGATTTGGACAGAAGAGAAAAGGTAGCTGCAGAACATGAAAGAGAATTAAGCGATAGACAGAAACAGTTCAAGGAGGAGCTGGCAATTAAAGAGGCCAAGATTAGAGAAGATATGAACAAGAAGTTACAGCAGCAGATGTACGAACAAAGCCTACAATTACTGCAGAAGATGGAAGTAGAGATGGCAGAAAAGCAGAGAATTGCTGAGCAGAGAGAAATTGAACTTGTCGAACGAGAAAAGTCACTCAGAGAAGCTGAAGTTCGCTGGAAAATGAGAGAAGCACAGTTAGAGAAAGATTATCTTGAACAAGTAAAGAAAGAAGTTGAAAAGGAGTTTGTGAATCGTGCTACTGCATTACACACTCCCCCTCCTTCAGAAAATAAGAGTCAAATAATTGGCGGTGCAAGAAGGAAAGACACTTTCTATGATCCTGCTAGGTCACAGATAGACTTAGGGTCTACATATAGAAAAGAAATAGAACCTGGAAGGGATGTCAAAGAAACAGAGAATTTGATCAAGAAAGAGAGTAAGAAACGAGAATCTGAAGAGACAATAGCCCCAAATACTATGCCTAACAATATGAAGAGGCAATATGAAAATAGAAACGAAGATATACTTAGGCCTGATAAAACTCATGTAGAAGTGAGCAAAACATTTCAACCAGATATGAAATTAGCTACGCCCACATCTAGTCAGTTGTCAGATACAGCAACACGGAGTGTCGCTTTACAGAGAGAGGGAAAGGATAACAGTAAAGAAAATGATGTAGGTGAGACGAATACTGTAAGACCTCCAGTATATGATTACGGGAAAGTTCCTACTATTAGTAAGTTCTCTGGTTCAACACCAGTTCCTAAGTCCGAAAGTAGTTTCGAAGACTGGAAACTTGAGGTAGAGAGCCTAATTGAAATGAACATGTATCCTGACATAGCTATTGCTCAGAATATAAGAAGGTCTCTGGTTGGGCAAGCCAAAAGTGTGCTACAGGCAATGGGCCCAAAAGCAACATCTCGACAAATTCTATCTCGCCTGCAAAGTATTTTTGGCAATGTGGCCAGTGGTGAAGCAATAATGCAGGAGTTTTATACTGCAGAACAGCGTTTTGATGAAAGCACCGTTGACTGGGGCTTAAGAATAGAAAATATATTGCATAGGGCTATTGAGAAAAAGAGTGTCAAAGAAGACAAGAATGAGAAGCTGAAAAGTAAATTTTGGAGATCCTTAAGTAACCAGGATCTAAAGAATGCGACAAAAATGTATCTTGAAAGCATTGAAGAGTTTGATGAGTTCAGAATGAAAGTAAGACAGGAAGAGTATACAATGAATAAAGTTGACACAAAACAGACAGAACAAAAACAGAATAAAGGACGACAAGCTGTACAACACCATCCGGTTGTAGAAATGTCTGGTGACCATTTATCAATTTTGCAATCTCTTGTAGAGAGAATGACAGCACTCGAGCAGAGTTATAATAGCCAGTACAATCAGAGAAGTTATGGCAGAGGCAGACATAGAGGCCGACGTGGTAGAGGTCACGGTAGAAGAGGCCGAGGTAGAGGTTTCTATGATGATGAAGAGTATGATGAAGATTTTGAAGATGATAAGAAAGAAGAAACTGAACAAAAGCAGCCTGCAACTCAAAAGCCTGGTGGTTTAAACTCGAAAAAGTCTCCATCGCAGGGCAGATAGGGGATGCAAATGTTCATAGCCCTAAAGAAAAGCATCACGCCAATCTAATTGGCAGTGCTAATGAATCTGCAATTGTATTTTGTGGAATAGAATCCACCGCACTTATCGACAGTGGGTCACAAGTTACCACTGTGTCTGAAGGCTTTTTAAAGTCACTTCCATATTCTCCGGAATTTGTTGATATTAATGACCTGATACTGAAAGGTCCAGATGGCAAGTCGATACCCTATTTAGGTTGTATCGCTGCAACGGTGGAGGCCACGTTCCTTAAAGGGAAGGAAATAGATGTATTGGCCGTAGTTGTACCATCAACTGCATATCATTCTGAAGTACCAATCGTGATTGGTACGAATGTTATTGACAAATATAAAGAATTGTCAGATGAAACAACAGGTGTTCCGGATGTATGGAAGAGAGCATTTATAGCACTCCATGGTTTCGGTGGTATAGTTCGCTCCACAAATAACCATCCACTTGAGTTGCAGCCATTTGAAACAATCACTGTTTCCGGACAAGTTAGGAAACACAGAGACATTGAATCAGTTGTCACAGAGGCAACTGACACGGCTTCTAGCAGGATAGGTGTATGCCCTAGGGTTGTTACACTCAGTAAGCCAGGGAAGACTGCTAGAGTGCCAGTGCGGATATTTAATATGTCTGCCAGTGTACTGTCTATTCCACCCAAATCTGTGCTCTGCCAATTGCAAGAGGTAAAAGTTATTCGTCAATGCAATCCATTTGACAATCAGAAAACCACCGCTTTTACCCGACAGCAATTAGCAACTACACCAGATATGCATAATGATGAGAAAGCTTTTAGTCTCTCAGATATCGGCCTTGACTTAGCTGATTCTAAATTAACAGATGAGCAGAAGGAAACAGCAACACAACTGTTTGCAAAATGGCAGCATGTCTTTTCGAGAGGTCCAACAGATCTCGGACACACAAATCTCGTTAAGCATGAGATTAAATTAACGGACGAGAAACCGTTCAAGGAACCTTTCCGCCGTATCTCCCCGGCAATGATTGAAGAAGTACGGGAGCATATAGCTGAAATGCTAGAAGCAGACGCCATTCGCCCTTCTCAGTCTCCATTCTCGTCGAATGTCGTCCTTGTGCGTAAGAAGGACGGATCCTTGCGCTTCTGTATAGATTTTCACAAACTGAATCTTCGCACAGTCAAGGACGCACAGGCCATTCCGAGAATAGAAGATTCTCTCCATCTGCTCGTGGGGTCTAAATACTTCACCAAACTGGATCTTAAGGCAGGGTATTGGCAGGTAGAGTTGAGGGAAGAAGATAAGGCCAAAACGGCATTCCAAGTTGGCAATATTGGATTCTACGAATGCAATAGAATGCCGTTTGGCCTTTGCAACGCCCCTGCTACCTTCCAACGCCTCATGGAAAGAGCCATGGGAGAGCTAAACCTAAGGGACTGCCTGATATACCTCGACGACATAATTATATTTTCGGACACATTTGAACAGCACCTGGACCGTCTTGAAGCCGTCTTCGAGAAACTACATACTTACAACCTCAAGTTGAAGGCTTCAAAATGTGAGTTCTTCAAGCCAGAAGTTACTTACTTGGGCCATGTAGTCTCGGAGGACGGAATAAAGACGGATCCAGAGAAGATTAAGGTGTTGAAGGACTGGCCAATCCCAAAATGCCTTAAGGATGTCCGAAAATTCCTTGGGTTCGCCGGGTACTACAGGCGGTTCGTTAAAGGTTTTGCTTCAGTCGTCCGACCACTTAACGACCTCCTAGTTGGCTATTCCACCAAGAAGCCCACCAAGAGAAAGGTGCCATTCAAGTGGGAAGCGCCTCAACAACAAGCCTTCGATACCGTCATAGAGAAGCTCTCTAATCCTCCTGTATTGGCTTATGCCGATTACAAATTACCGTTTAAGATACATACGGATGCATCGTGCAGTGGATTAGGAGCTGTTCTCTACCAGTGCCAAGACGGATTGGACAGGGTTATTGCGTATGCGAGCCGTAGTCTGAAACCCTCCGAACGGAATTATCCCGCCCACAAGCTAGAATTTCTAGCACTTAAGTGGGCAGTCACGGATAAATTCCACGACTACCTTTACGGAGCTCAGTTCGAAGTGGTGACAGACAATAACCCGCTGACGTACGTCCTATCCACGGCCAAGCTTGACGCAACGGGACATCGATGGGTCGCTGCTCTGGCCAATTATAACTTCGCCATTACTTACAGAAGTGGGAAGTTGAACAAGGACGCCGACGGTCTCTCTCGGCAATTTGAAGGCAATGAGCCAGAGCGTATTATCTACCCAGATGTCCTAAAGGCGGTAATCAGTACCTGCTTAGTCCCTGAAAAGGAACCGATGCTTGTTGAGAACATCGCGGTCACTAATGCAACGCAGGTACAGGCGCTTGATGATCTTATTCCACAAGATCTGTTGAGATCCACAGCACTTACAGCAACTGACTGGGCCCTGGGTCAAAACCGGGATACAGAAATATCGCGAGTTAAGTCGCTGATGAAGCGCTCAAGTAAGCCTTCCACTCGAGAATTAGCCAGCGAATCTCCAGAGGTTCGAAAATATCTGAGAGACTGGGCTAAATTGACCATCAAAGATGACGTATTGTACAGAACAGTTGTCATTAAGGGTGACACTTACCAGCAACTCGTTATCCCTAAGGAGATCACTGATATAGTTTTCAAGGCCCTACATGACGACCAAGGTCATCAGGGCCGCGACAGGACCGCTTGGCTTATTAAGACCAGGTTCTTCTGGCTTGGTATGGACAGTGACATAGAGAGCAGAGTGCGTCTGTGTGACAGGTGTATTCATAGGAAGACTCGCCCTGTGCCAGCAACGGAACTCGTCAGTATTACCACAAGTGCTCCTATGGACCTTGTGTGTATAGATTACCTGACGTTGGAGCCCTCTAAAGGTGGCATCGAGAATATACTTGTCATAACAGACCATTTCACTCGCTATGCCCAGGCCATACCAACCAGAAATCAGACGGCGCGAACAACCGCGAAAGCACTTTTCGATCACTTTTTTGTCCACTACGGATTTCCGGCTCGACTTCATAGCGACAAAGCGCAGAATTTCGAATCTAAGGTTATCCAGCAACTGTGCAAGATCGGTGGAATCAAGAAAACCCGGACCACCCCATATCACCCTATGGGGAACGGTCAGGTTGAACGATTCAACCAGACCTTGTTACAGATGCTGGGTACCTTAGAAAATTCCCAGAAAAGTGATTGGAAATCGTACGTGCCCGCCCTCGTTCATGCATATAATGCTACGCGACACGACACAACGGGGGTTTCGCCATTTTCTTTAATGTTCGGCCGTCAGCCTAGACTGGCTGTTGATGCGTTTCTTGGAATCAAGCCGAATGCCGAGTCAAGTACAAGTCAAACTGAGTATGCAAGGAAACTCAAAGCGCGTCTCGACTTTGCTTACAGGAAAGCCACAGATGAAGCACAGAAGCAATCTGAGCGGTATAAGGCCAACTACGACTTGAGAGTCAGAGAGAACAAGCTAGAAGTTGGTGATAGGGTCCTCGTTGAAAAGGTAGGTCACAGGGGTAAGCACAAAATTGCTGACCTGTGGGAAGAGGAACCATACACAGTCCTTGATCAGCCATTGTCGGACATTCCAGTATTCAAGGTCATACGAGAGGATGGACAAGGTCGAGTGAAAACTCTCCATCGGAATAAACTGCTACCATTCTTTTGTCTTCCAAAAGAAAGGGATGATACAGTAACTGATGATGAGATAGTTACCGACTCAGTTGAAGAAGCCATCCCAGAATCAGACCAAGAGAATGTTAGCCATTATGCTTCATCTTCCGACAGTGATGATCACGTTGAGTCATCTGACGAACCTACCCCTGTTCGTGGTACCGGGAATCAAAGCCGCCCTCAACGTCCACAGAGAAGACCTCAACGCCAACGCAAGACTCCTGGTTGGATGGCTACTGGTCAGTGGGTCACATAGATGATACATATGGTACATCTATAGAGGAGGTACAGTGTGGGTGCAACAGACACCAGGATAAATATAGACACCAGGATAAATATTTTAAGATGTAAATAGTAACCTATTTTATACATATGGTAACTCTTTGGTGAGTATTTTAAGGTTATTCATTACAAATGATCAGTGTACCTGAGGTGAGTAGCCTTAGAGGTTTGTTTTCTATCCAGTTAATACTGGGTGTTCGATATATGTACAATGTACAGAGTACAAGCGACGATTCAGTCAAATCCTGGGGCAAGAGAATTTTCCTGTTGCGCGTTAACTGGGTCGCGACTGTAGCATTTAAATAGGACAGCTATGTAGGATTATAGCCAGCATGGTACTCATCCGGGTTGTAAGGTAACTGAAAGTGGTTAAACCATTGAACATGAAATAGGAGCTTAATCATAGAAATGTTCAATACATAATCATTCATTATTTTTCTTATTGAATATCATGAAGATTTAAAGGGACTGGTTTTTCGTTTTCTTTTACAAATTCACATTAAAGGCATGCATGAGTTTATTTGTTTCATATATCTCATCATTCCATGAGACAGTGAATTATTCTGATCAAAAGAAAATGATATTTTTTTCATTCTTCTTCATTCTCGTATCGTTCGTTCTTTCATACCTCATTGCATTCTTGCATCATTCCTTTCTTTCGGTTTGATATTTTTTCCCTCATTTTTCATCTTCTTCTTGTCATGTGCACCAGCAGATATTTACTGAACATAACATTGTATATAACATTTTTTTTATCTTGCAGATTGGAGACAACCTATACTTAACTATGGGCAGTGCCGTACCTGTAGGATCTTCGACATTTCAAGATTGTCGAGGACGACATATTTTTGAGCGGGGGAATATGTCATAGGTCATTAAAACAAACAATATATTTTATGTTAATTGTGTTTTAATGCGTTTAATTTCATAGAATTTCCCTGGTTTTACTTAAGTGCTCGTCTTTCCCAATTCCCACTGTCCATTCTCCAATACAGTAACACTATACTAACCTATGCCTTAAGCAGTATTCACTGGTGTATGGTTAATTGCATGCTTCAGTAATTCACCGCACATTTACGCCAGAGTCTCAAGTGTGAAGCTGTGTATTTTTGTCACACTTGTTGTTAAGTCTATTTACATGTTTATCTTGTAAATGACATTGATTCAGGCTATGATTTATATATTTACAGGTTAGTTGAATTCTTATTATTAATTAGTATTCATTTGTCACATTGTTATCATTGGCAACAATCAATTATTTCAATTAGCTGTTTCCAATCTAGTCCATTACTTGTATGCATTAGTATTTTTACCTCTAATTAGTTGTTAATCACTTAGATATGAATTGTATTGAAGTACAGAATTAAGTAATTCACCGCACATTTACGCCAGAGTCTCAAGTGTGAAGCTGTGTATTTTTGTCACACTTGTTGTTAAGTCTATTTACATGTTTATCTTGTAAATGACATTGATTCAGGCTATGATTTATATATTTACAGATGTCTATCATCTTGGAGAGAATCAAATCATCATATTGTAAATAGAATCATCGTCGTCATATTAAATCATCAACACAGTAGAGGTCTCGCTGTTCATTACCTTCCAATGAGGACTCACGATATGTACACGGATATATAATATAAAGTAGCAAACCCATTAACACATAAACCCCCATTACGTGACATGAACGACGGTGCATTCATCTTTACACCAACATCTTGGCCACGTCACATTTCCTCCTGTAGTAATGCTGTATTTTGCGACCAGCATTCATACGGTGTGGCGTTGCAATAAAATCAAAGAGAACTTTATACGTCTACCGCAACAATTCTTAATGCCCCGGGTTAAAAACGAGAATAATGTTGTCAGTGATCGAGTATGAGCTATGTCGACCCGGGAACATCCAGAACTAACCGTGTAAACCAGCTAACCGTCTAGGTTAAGCGCAGTTCCGATTCGCACATGCACACGTCATATACATGTATAAGAATGCGACGCAGCAGGTACTTCTAATACGCTACCGTGCATCGGATGTACGTAACGATAAATACATGCACATAACGAAAAGACGGTGTATGAATGGTGTAGATATCGCTGTGCTCTTGCAGATCATCAAACTACATTTTACTAAGCAATTACATATGGGCCTTCGCATGAAAAACAAAAAAAAAAAAAAAAAAAAAACACACACACACACACAAAAAAAAAAAAAAAAAAAAAAAAAAAAAAATCGTTGTTTTCGACCAGCTTTGACACAAACTGACCTGCACAATTACAGGTGAAGACTAGAAGCTTGAAATTTGGATTTAAGAAGAGGGATAGGGGATAGTACTACCCGTGTAGCGAAAACAAAGGCGCTGATCAGCTGTGCAGTTACTGCACAGCTGATCTGCGCTTTTGTTTTTGGCATATGCAGATTGTTGGTTATGTTATGTGGCGGCTCATATAAACCCACTCGATTAGCCTTAAAGTAAGACCCCTTTGAAACATATGTTTTGAAATTTAATCAATGTTTAAGCGACCAGAATGCCAACTGATCCCGGCCTCAGTACATAGATAGCATTGGGGTCGATCATTCTGTAAATATGGCGGCCACACATATTGGGACTAGGACACATACGCCACAGGAACGTCAGAGGCACGTCACACATACGCAGCTGGAACATTTCACGTCATTGGTCTCAGTGTATCAAGTCAAGTCAAAATCTCTTTATTCCCTCGTGCAAGGAAAATCTAGGAAGAACAGTATAAGTAGCTCGACAATGACCCCAGACGGTTCAAAGACCGGATAAGTATCGAAATTGACATGCACGTGTCACTGTTACGTGACAGTAGTATATTTACTGGGATTGTATGGACTCGCAAGATTTTATGAACATATCCTATCATATTATTCATGTATCATGTATGAAAGATAGACCTATACATGGATCTCTGGACAAAAAAGCCTCCGTGGTGTGATTTTACCTGGCAAAACAGGGGTATGTGTTCAACCAAGAGATCCTTTAGTCCTTCGGATGAGACATTAAATCGAGGTCTCGTCCTCGTACTACCACTGGCTGTTGACTGGGGCGTAAACACCAAATCATACGACCCACTGAATGTACGTGTTGTACGATTTCTTCGTGTCGCTAAAACTGTCTACATCATTCCATGATTTGGTCTTCCTTTCAAAATGACTTTTCCACCCAAATTTACTCGTATCCCAGGGTTTCAGCATATCGCTATAAGCGTTTCCTGTTGGGGTGCGGGCTGTATTGCTTCAAATCCTCTACATTTTTACTTTAATATTATCTCTAAGATGTTTACTTTTAAGGTGTATACTTTTTCATCGAGCGTGTTGAAAACAGAATTGTCACAGGTGCGTAAAAATAGAAACAACAACTGATGTTCCTTACGTTCTAAGACAATGAATGAATATCCAGATTTACACCTTGGTCCCGATATAAAAAGGTTTTGTTTGACTTTTTGGTACCGGACTTTTTTCTACTACACTAACAGAGTAAATTTCCACAAAACAGAGTCGACAGTAATATAAATTTCATAATTTATATCACTTCTTAAATAATCAAATAATGACTTACTATAAAGTTGCATTCAAAGCACTATTTTATGACTTGAAATTATTTCAATGACGTCATAAATGAGAATCAAATCAAATCTTTGACCAAATTCTAGGAATTATTGTAGAAAAAATCTTATACCAAAATCAAACAAAACCAAATCCTATCGGGACCTATAGTAAAATCAAACAAAACCTTTTTATATCGGGACGAAGGAAGCACCCAGTGCTAATGACTACCCAAATTTTCTGTTAAATATACATGTAGGAATTTTAATTTCTGAAGTTTGTTAGTTTGCTATGTCTGGACGGCCCCAACGCTCCCGGGGTTTTCACCAGTACTCTGGTTTTAATGTGTCTTGCTCAAGAACACAACACGGTGCCACCAGTGTGGATCGAACCCGGGACCGCTTCATCAGGACTTCGATGCTCTAGCACTACGCCACCGCGGTCCCCTGTTTTCTGAAGTGAAACAAATAAACTTTGATGAAGTCTGTTAAATGGAAACGTCAGAAATAACCAAGAAATTACTGTAGAAATGTCCACTGACTTCAATCAACAGAGAAAATATCAATATCATTCCATTGGTGAAAACACCATTTTTATAAAATATAATTTTGTTAAAGGAATAGGCCCACAAACTATTGTCTGTGCGTTTTATGAAAGCCTTAATGTTGCTGAACAGTTTGCAACAAATTTTATGAAAATCAACCAAGGTATAAGAAAATTATAGGGGTTTGAAAATTTTGATGGCCCAAATCCAGAACAAGGCTGTGAGGGTATGACGTCACTCCCTCACAATCATGGAATTGTAAATATCTGCCATTTCCATGCATATTAAAGTATGAAAGTTGTTGAAATACTTTTCATTCACTTAATAGAATCATACTGATCTGTTTTCAGATGTAAAAATTAAGTCTTTTTTTCTTTTTGGTCACGTGACTAGCTAAACAAAATGGCGGCCACCATAGGCGGTCATTGTTGAATATTAAGACTTTCTTCAAAACCACTTAACCGATTTTAATAAATGTTGTGTCAAAAAGTTTGTTTCGCCGATCTTTTTCTTTTGTAGTATATATATTTGAAGTATATATATATATATATATATATATATATATATATATATATATATATATATAATGTTTGTAAACCTATTCCTTTAATATCTTCATTGACTTCACTGCCAAGTTAAATCTTGTAAAAGATAGATTCGTTGGAGCTCGGTCACTGACGAGACTCAAGTAGCCGAAAAGATGGTACAGTGCAGTGGTTATGTCACTCGCCTTGTAAACCAGGGGTCGCAGGTTCGATCCCGGGCTTCTTCAGCCCGTCGGATGGGACTATAAACCGAGGTCCCGTCTCCATATGACCTTAGCTGTTGGTGGGACGTTAATCCCCAATCAACCAACTTTCTCATTAATATGTTCACTGCTCTTAAAGGATCTCTGTTTATATTTTATTGCTGTGTTCTAACACTTTCGTCATGGTGCAGGCAGATGGGTCCCGGTTTTATTTCCGAATCGGTAGAACCCGATATTAAACTGGTTGGTTCTTAAGGGTGTCGTGTCATGCAACGGTATTGTGCTGGTGTTTCACGTTGTTGAAGAAAGTAGCAACCACTGAGATTCACGGGGTGAACCGGGACTCCAACGGATCCAAAACGGGCTTCAAGGTAGGAAAACTTTTAAAGGCCCGTGTTCATTAAGGTGGAATCCCGGTGAAGGCCCGGTTTGTGTCGAATGGCACGGTGTCGTCACATTTACCCACAGTTTACTTTTGATCATCCCGGTTTATCATGGTCGAACCCCGGTGGTATATACGTTTTGCACTCGGTGTCGCCGATGGCCAGTTCTGCAACGGAATTTCCCGGCTTGCCACGCATGTCTACGGTGACGAGTCATCCTGGTTAACCTTAAATAATCCAGGACTGTGAGAACATAGCTTAAACATCTTCCAAACACCGTTTGATTAATTCAAATGTGACGGCTCGCCAGTAAATCCCAGTTCGTCCCTGTATGCCAAAGATTTCCACGGTGGCGTCACGGTTTATCCCTGTCAGTCGACGCGGTTCATTCCGCTTTACAGCGTAAAACGAGAACAGGACCAAAACATCTCCCAGACACCGTCTGTCCAACTTTTAGCTGAATCATCCTGAACTTAACTTTGGTTGAAGTCTGATTGAAGTCGCTCATAATCAGCCAACATCGTCTTCGGTGCTATGTTCGTCATCCTTCCCGTGTACTCCGGCATTAGACTTTCTCCTACTGTGTAAGTTGGCAACGTCCTACAAGAATAATTTTAATAACAGTAATAAATTTTAAGATCAGGAGACATATCCATGAAAAGTATAAGCCAAAATCCCTAACTTTACGTTGTAAAACCGGGGTATGCAGGTTTTTACATATTTTTGATACCAAACATAGATTTTGTTTACTCGTTAGAACAGCCTCGGCGAGGCGGCTCTAACGTGTACTAACAATCTATGTTTTAAGCAAAATTATTCAAAATATCAAATTTTCCTATGAAATTTTCAATTTTTACAAATGAAAAAAGAATCACTGTATATTGGATGGGCAAGTTTTCGTAACGATAAGGTAATCTTTTGCAAACGACCATAATAAGTGGTAGTGGGCAAGTCTGCAACACGATAACTACTTCCGCAGTGTAGTGTTCTTCAACGAGGCATTTGATAAAGCTTCGCATAATACTGGTTGACACCCAGAAACCGCTGGCGTCGTCCCAAGATGACTGAAACATTGTTGATAGTGGTGTGAAGCCATAGCCAAACCAACCCTGATGTTACCTACTCTCAAAAATTGTGAGTGAAGGGTATTTTAGGCCGCACACAAAATTATGACATTCATTTTCTCTGACTTTTTTGTTGTTGCTGCTGCTTTGCCTTTAAAGCGAAATGCTGTTGTTTTTTTTTTTTTTTTTAATGAATGCTTATGTCTTTCAACATATTTCAAAAAACTTGAGAAATTGCTGACATACCGGGCCTGCGTTCGTTTGTATTGAGGTTTAACGCCCCAGTCAACAATTTTCTAGCCGCTTCAAACAAACTATCACCATTTGATTATGGGTCGCCAGCAATATTGCGAAACTAATCTTGTAGACTAACTTACTAACTTCAAAAGATTAAGAATGAAAAATGAAAATGAGAGAAAGCCACGTTAGCAAAACATTGAAGAGAGAGAGAGAGAGAGAGAGAGAGAGAGAGAGAGAGAGAGAGAGAGAGAGAGAGAGAATCTATCCCACCCCACCAGTGCATATCACGACTTCCAAATGATTGGAAGAAGTCCAATTAAATGGAGGCACCGTCCCGACATGACCATAGCTATTGAATGTGACGTATTGGATATATTGCGTGAGAGTGAAAATAGAACTTACATCTGGGCCCTCTTGATAGGCATTGACAGTCTCTGTGTCCGATTTTCACTAACAATGCCTAAAACGATAAAATCATTACATGGAATATTACGTGAATGCATTGTTGTTATGCACTAGTCATTTGTAACCTGGGCCCTAACTCTTAACACCGGTGAATAGCGGGGACCTTGGCGTTTGGTCCAGCAAATCCCTGCTAAAAGCCACCCTGTGGGGACTGCTCGTTGGTAAAACCACTGCTGTTTTCCCCCGTTGCCTGCTATATTTTCATTTCACAGACCTTTATGCCTATATAAAGCAAACCCCAGATATTTCTCCCGCCGCCGTGGCAAAACTTTGGTCAAAGCCCCGCTCATATTCCGGGGGAGCGTGGTTACAAATGACAAGAGCATTACTGGCTATGGGCACAGTGTGATGATCTGTGATTATCGATAAAAATCTCAAAGTACAGCTCGACACTTGTTATTATTAATGTTTTTTGTTTTTGAGAAGCGAATTCTTGTCTAAGTAGACATACCCCGCTGTGAACCTCAATTAAAATTAATGTACATGTACATGATAATAAAATCCTGTTCTTATACCACTTTCGATTGTTACAATGTCAAAATTTGCATGGTGGACAATGTGCGATTCAACAGATTTATATCCACGTTCATTCATGGGGCATCTTGGCTCTTTAACACTTTTACTGCCACGCCTCTCAAAAAATCAATATCTCACTGCCAAGCATATATTTATTTCATTATTTTTATTGATTTATTAATTAATTTATTAATTATTTTATTTTAGATATATGCGCAGATCATATATCACTGGAAAGGGCTTTTTACGCTGAAAAATTTGATATACAATACAATTACCTCCCTTTAAAACTTTCATCTATAACCCGGGACATACCGGTATACCCGTAAAACGACTACAGTCGTCGGTGGCAGCGAACGGTAAAAACGACTACAGTCGTCGGCGGCAGTGAATGTGTTAAGCAGGATGCACAAAGCTAAAAGCATTCAATATACATGGGTTATTTTAATTGATAAACAGAACTGAGACTGAACCCTTACCACATGTCTAGAAGTTTTGAAGACGCCTCGTCATGGGACCTCGCATAATATTCCTCCTCTTCCCTAAGCTTGTCCTCCATATCCCGTTAAAGAATCAGTGACTTCTAAAATTATTGCCTCCACATTGACGAACCGCTCATGGATACATGTTGTTTATATTTTAAAGATGAAGCGAGACTATTTGAGTGCGCAAGCCTACTACGTTTCCACGCCTCTAGCCACGCCTTTAACTCATTTTAATCATTTGGCTTAAGACAAAAATTAAAAATGTAAATGAAGCAAAATTAAGGTATTTCCCTTAATTTTAGCTCAAATTAAGGCGCGTAAATGAAAATTGTAATGTCCATGTTTAGGCACCATTTTAGCACGAAACTTATAACCCAAAAAAATATTTTTCACATATAAAATTGATTGAAAGTATAATGAGACTTTAAGAAGTCTCGATACCAATTTTTGTTGATAAATAAACCTATAATTTTAAGAGAGCTTAAAATATAGGTGCAGTGCTACCAAAAAGCAAATAATTTGTTGGGGTATCAATGTTTTTTGTTTGTTTTTTTTTTTTTTTTTGTTTTTTTTTTTTTTTTTTTTTTTTTTTTTTTTTTTTTTTTTTTTTTTTTTTTCGAAAATGAGAAAAATAAACTTTTTGAATTATTTTCAATTTCATTTTTCTCTAAATTATGTCAACTGAATGTGTTTTAAACTGTTAATGCATTTACATACTACTTGGCATAGGTAAAGATGAATATATGCATTCTAGGGCAAAAATACAATTTTTTTGCAGAGATTATTTTTTTTTTTTTCATGTTTTTTTTTTTTTTTAATATTTCGTGTCTAGTACATCTCCGAGAATATACTTAGAATGACCAAAAACTGATTTTTGAAATGCGGAATAATTATTAAATAAGATAATTTATAAATTGATAGGTCTTCCCACGCTTTTTAAGCTGCTATAAACGTTTTCCCACACCCACCTCTTACAAAGATGCATATCCCGGTGTATAATCAAACCTCATAAAACCTTTTCAAAAATAATTTTTAAAGCATATGATGTATGGATGTTTAGATCAGAAAATTGCCCATTTGTTGATACCAATTGTTTTTTAATTCTGATAAATATTTGATGAGATACGAGGACCACCTCTTTCTGTACATCGCGATCATATAGTCCCGTCAATTAGACTGCTATAGTCACATTTTAAAAGCTTTAACTTGAATGTATTATTCCCCTTTTAATACCGACTGGATAGTCTCTACCGACAGAATTTAAAACATCAATTCAATTATTAATATTTTTGAAATCAAAAAGAACAAAGCAAGCAATTTCGATTATTTTTCATTTTCCATTCGTTTTGCTTCTCCGATTGATGGTATATGCAAATTTATTCTACCATATGATTTTCATCACAATATATGTAGTCTGTATTAAATCATACTAATATCGAATAATGATAACTCCTGCTTTTTGAGCTAATTACAGTTGTCTTATTTATTACTATCGAGGACCCTTAATCCGAGACTATCCAGATTTTTGCCAAGGGAGGTTTTCGTGACGTGTACTGAAATGTGTGTCACGCTATTTAAAACTTACTGACATGAATAAAAATCAACCACCTTTAGAAGAATAATTCAAGCTTATTTGCTGAAAATAGCATGTAAAATCGTTTTTCAGTCAAAAGTTATGACAATACAAACTTGAAGATATTAACAGTAAGTCTACGGAAAAAATTCAGCTGAAAATCAAATAAATATTACTAATTTTAAAACATGGTGTTCAGAGGTCTCATTCAGAGGCCTGTAGCTTAAAAAGTGAAAAAATGCACACTACCCTATACTAATTTAGTTTTCAAATGTCTTTTTTGTATTTTTGAAAAAAAAACGGTAAGAAAAAAAAGTTTGAATGTTTTTTCATTGGCAGCGAACATCCTTAAGATTCAGTATTTGCCTTGAAACAGAAAACTTTGATAATCATATGTACTTTCCTATGTTGAGAGACTCAAACACAAAGAGACTCAAACACAAAGTCTGCAGCAGCCGTTGAAGCCTAACCTTTCATTTTCGTTTTCAGACAAGTTTGAAAATACGATAATAAAAGTCAAGTAATCCAACACAAACAGGACAAAAACAAAGACAGCTCTCGACAGACTTTAAGTTTTGTGCAAAATCGGGTACCCCTGTTTCAACGTCTACTACTAGGATACCGGTTATTTAGGTTTTGTCAATTAATAATTATAAAGTAGAGGAGATATTTTCCTTTAAAATCATGCCCCTTCTTACATTTCTCGATGACGAAGACGGAAATGGTGGGGGTCAAATGAAAAGTGACGACCTTAGGACCATGACGACTATAGGGCAGCGTACGTTATCGGCAAAATTTTGTCAGCACAATATTTCGAACGTTTCAACGTAAATGGCTATTGCTAGCCGCACCTGCCGGTTTCGGAACACCTTAGTATGCGATTGGTATCTATAAAACATAATGGCCAATGAATAACATTTCCTGGCGATTAAGCAAATGAGCCGGGCGAATTTCATTTCCGGTTGATTTTTTTTTCTATCAATGTTGAGAAGCACAGAGTAGAACAGAACATTGTTACCACCATGTACCTAAAAGAGACGCTTCGCGTCGCTATTAGTGATCCTCGCGAAATCGCATTGTGGCTCATGTATCACATGGTCATCACAGTGTGTAAATCATCCACCCGTGTTTTATTTAGCTGTCTCGAATATTTTTCTCATCCTTCATCCTCTGTGTACAATAATTTCCAACAAATAATTATGTACATGTCTGACATAGTAAAGCGGGATTTGGGAAAATAGCTGCTCATTCGGCTTACGATATGTTTCATGGTATAAGTACCTGATTGTCAGTTTGGTTTTTTTCCACCTCGGTTTTTGGAGTGGGAATCTTTTTCTGATTGCGCCTTTTCCTGATCTTTGCCTACTTGTACCTTTTTACTAGTGAGTTAAAGGTCTGATCAGTCGTTGATGATCATTTATTTATTATGAAATTTTTGCCAACATATATATATACAAATACATATATGCGACAAGGATTGGGCTTAGGCAAGGCCTATCATTGCCCTCTCCCGTCGGTATTACAATTTACATTCATTATGAAAATCAATCCTACTATGCATAATAATATCTGTCATATACATTTTATATATACAATCAAAAGTACATGTTAACTATGTGAACAGTATGGACAAGGTGCGAATTCATTTGGAGCAGATTTTCAAGATCAGTCATAGCAAAGTTGGTACACTTACATGTATTCACCGTGCTGGTAAAACTTAGTTAGGCTCGACAGTAATGCTAAAGCTCTGCTCCACAGGAGTTCGATCGTTATCCATGTAATAATAATAATAATAATAATAATAATAATAATAATAATAATGCCAAGAGATCGCACTCCACGAGGGTTGTGAGTTTGTTGTTGTTGTTGTTTCTACAGCGCGAGAGATAATCTGTATTTTAAGGCTACAAAGATGTATCATCACGTGAAAGAATTGTGTATTAATATTGTTTTATTTTATTTTTGGAATCCCAGGGAGAGTGCGTAATCTCTAGTCAGTTTCTGAGTGATTATGTACATGTTTATGTGCCGACCCACTCTCATGCCAAATAACTAGCAACAATATAGGATAGTCAGTCACACAATTGTTTAGTTGTTCCATTCTCATTTTTGCACTATATATACTTTAAGTTTATATAAGTATGCACTATATATACTTTAAGTTTAGAAAAAAAAAAAAAAAAAAAAAAAAAAAAAAAAAAAAAAACATTAACTGCTAGAATTTTTGATCGTATTAATTGAAATTCGCAAAGTTTTTTCCCCTAGGTGCGCGACCACACCCTTCCTACTCCGATTTCGGTATTCCGTAAGGCCGAACAGAAACGACTTATACTGTTCATTTTTAAATAAAGCATGCCGTGCCACATCACTTTGGGGTGGTTGAATGAATTTCTAGACAAGAAACTTTACAGTTAATGCTCATTTTAAGTATGTAACGGTAAGTTGTGTAAGTTATTGAATTATTGATCATAACTGTGTGTCATGAACTTAACGGACTAGTCAATCAGAGGGTCAGTCGACGCAGGTATCACGCGGATTATGTCCCTTAGAATTTAGATTTATAGTTTTTGCACAAGTTTGTTTCATGCATCAGTGTATTTAATTTTTAAGCCCTGTCTCAGATTTTTTTTTTTTTTTTTTTTCTTATATATTATATATATGTATATATATCGCATTCATTAAAACCGAAGACAAGAGCTGTAAGACTTTCTATCTGTTACTGTTAGGTCAAATTTTAGGAGTTAAATTCAATACTTTTAGTAGCTTGTAACGGATATTAGTTTACAAAATAAGTAGATATTTATTTATTTTGGTTTATTATTATCGTTTTATTAATTTCGTTATTTTCTGATTTTATGTAAGTCGGTTAGTCTGTTTAATGAATATAATAACCTGGTTTTGAAGATCACAATTTTCTTCATATGACAAGTCGGAGTTTCCAAAAAGAAGATCATGTACACATACAGTTATTTTACTATATATATTTGGCTTTGTTATCAGTGAATTTATCAGATTTATTCTTTCATTTGAATATTTAGGGCAGTTGAAGAGAAAGTGGTCTATGGTTTCTGGACAGTTACAGTGGGTACAATTTGGTGAGTCTATTAAATGGTCATCATGCAAGTCTTGATTGAGTTGGCTTTTCCTATTTCTAAGCTGACATAGAATAATTTTATCCTTTCTTGTACCGGGTGAATAATAGTTGGAAGGTGTTGGGGCTTGCTTTTTTAATTCTTGTTTAAATGAGTGTAAGGAAGTACAGTTAGCTAAGTTAGGATTAAGGTTATTCCATAAATTAATTGTTGCTGGAAAATAAGATTTTTGGAATGAGGTTGAGTTTGGTTTAGGGTATCTTAAGTTATTATTTCTTAAAGAATATGGTACAACATGGTCATTATAGCTGTCTAATATATTGTTTATATATGTTGGCGTTTCATAATTTAGGATTTTAAAAAAATAAGTCAATTTACTGTCCTGTCTACGTTTTGATAGCGATGATCATTATATGTCACCAGATACATCCGTATGCATTTGCTGATTATGCTTGTTATCATCAGAAGGAATCTCATCCATTTTGTGAAGCAGACGTATAAGCACAGTTGAGAGGCAATGCTCTCCGTTGTTTCATATCTGAAAAGAAAAAAAAATCGTTGTCATTCTTATTATTCTTGCTTAAAATTCTCACAGATATAGAATGACATGTTATCTAAACATTTGCGATAGTGTAAAACACTCTGAAGTTTAAACCAAATAACCTTTCAAACATTCCTTTTCCGTCCGTCCCTACATGACTGAAAAGTTAACCTCAATACAAACAAACAATATCTTTCTTTGACTTGACGTACACAATCGCGGTTCATTCAGTCAAAATAAGCGTCTATAACTACTTGCTGATTATGCCTGTTATCATCAGAAGGAATCTTATCCATTTTATGAAGCAGCCATATAAGCACGGTTGAATGAGAGGAATACTCTACGTTGCGTAATGTCTGAAAAAGAAAATAATCATACCATTATTATTGTTATTGCTTAAAATTCTCAGTTATGTTGTCGCTGATGATCAATGCCATGTCATCAGAAACATCCGTATGCACTTGCTGATTATGCCTGTTATTTATTTATTTATTTATTTTATTTATACATTATTTAAAGAGGAGAGCACATTTAGCTGAAATAAGCTAGTCTACCATGTGTCCCTCTAAAACATATATACATATATTTACAAACATGCATAGTAAAACAATAAAAATATTACAGGTATGTTTAAAATATTTAAAAAAAATAATTACAGTGAGACGTTTTAAAGGCACATAAAACATATGATTGTGTCAGCACATTTAAAACATGACTGTACCATAGCACATAAAATATGATGTTAAGTTATTGCACCTTAAGATATCCAAGCAATGTTTGTTATTAAATAAAAAATAAAAGCATATACGGTTTAAACATGAGGCTTGATGTTTCTTTTAAAAGCATTAAGTGACGTTGATTTTCTAACTGATTCAGGCAATTGGTTCCAAAGCCTAGGTGCTGTTGAGGAAAATGAACGGTCGAATATCGTCGTTTTCGATCTTGGTATCGATAATGTGCCATTTGAAGATGATCGTAGCGTACGAGTATGAGTCTGCGATACAGGAATTAGTAGGTCAGATATGTAGGACGGAGTAAGTTTATTTAAAGCTTTATAAGTAAGTACCGCTTTATTATAATTATGGCGTTTCTTTATGGGTGCCCAGCCTAGTTCCTGAAACATGTCAGCGGATGCCGTATCGAAATTAGCGTTCAGAATTATACGCGCTGCTCTCTTTTGTAGTTTTAATATACGATCTAAGTTATTTTTCGATGTCGCACCCCATGTACAGGAGCCGTAATCAATTAACGGAAGAATGTAACCCTGGTAATATACTTTTTGAGCTTCAACTGAGATGTAATTTGAGAGCTGTCTCAGATGCGAAATTTTAGATGATAGTGTTGTACATAAATAATCTATATGGTCTGTCCAAAGTAAATTTTCATCTATATATATTCGTAGAAGTTTTTGTTTTCGGACGTTTTTTTATATTATTGCCGTCAATGCATATATCCATATCTTGAGAATTTTTAGTTTGAGATCGTGTTCCAAGTAACATGCATGTCGTTTTGTCATAGTGTACTTTCATTTTATTTTTGATACCCCAATTTTTCGCATTATTACCCTCGTTTTGCAGCTTTGTTTCAACCTCAGTTTTAGATTTACCACTTGTATGAGCTGTTGCGTCATCTGCATAGAGATCGCAGTCACATCCATCCATATGTAAATGTAGATCATTAATAAATAAAAGAAATAATGTCGGTCCCAAAATTGAGCCCTCGGGCACACCTGATTTAATTGTTGCTGGTTGTGTGAGGCCTTTACCAGTGTCCATAACTTGTTGACGGTTGTTGATGTATGAAAAGAACAGTTTATCATCAGAAGGATTCTATTTTGTGAAGCAGCCACATTAGCACGGTTGAATAAGACGCAATTCTCTCCGTTGCTTCATGTTTTAAAAGGAAAGAAAATCGTTGTCATCATTATTTTGCTTAAAATTCTCCAAGTTATGTTCTGTCGCTGATGATCAATGTTTTGTCATCAGATACATCCGTATGCATATGCTGAATATGCCTGTTATCATCAGAAGGAATCTCATCCATTATGTGAAGCAGCTGTGTGAGCACAGTTGAGAGGCAATACTCTCCATTGCTTCATGTCTGAAACGAAAAAAATCGTTGTCATTATTATTTTTTGCTTAAAATGCTCAAAGTTATGTTCTGTCGCTGATGATCAAAGTTATGTCACCAGAAACACACGTTTTCCATTTTGTGAAGCAGCCATATTAGCGCGGTGGAATGAGAGGCAAGACTGAAAAAATACACACCTCTGAAGAACTGTGAGGCATTTGTTTTTTCCATTTCCGTCCGTCCCTACATGATTGAAAAAAAATAACTGCTACGTTAAACATCAATAAAAACAAACAATACGTTTCTTTGACTTGACGTATCCAACGCGGTTTATTCAGTCAAAATAAACGGGTATGTCTACATCTTGATTATGACTGTAATCATCAGAAGGAAACGTATCCATTTTGTGAAGCAGCCTTATTAGCACGGTGGAATGAGAGGCAATATTCTCCGTTGCCTCATGTCTGAAAAGAAAACAAAGTCGTAGTCGTTATTTTTGTTTTGCTTAAAATCTCAAAGTTTCACCAGAAACACACGTATGTTCTAGCTGATTATGCCTGTTTGTTGCAAAATTTGCAGCAATTATTTTGAAAATCGGTTGACAAATTAAAAGTTATGGTCGATCGAAAACATTTTTGAATATGTATTTCCTGTACAAAAATATCGTGGAAGGGAGGTTAATATTTTCCCGCAAAAAATCAAATTCTGAATGTGTTTTCACCAGAAACATTCGGTTGCACTTGCTGCTTATGCCTACTATCATCAGAAGGAATCTGATCCATTGTGAGCAGCCATATCAGCACGTTTGAATTAGAGGCAAAACTCTCCGTTGCTTCGTGTCTGAAAACAAATCATAGTCATTTTTGTTGGTTTGCTTAAAATTCTTAAATTTATGTTATGTCGCTGATTATCAATATAATGTCACCAAATACACTTATACGCACTTGCTGATTATGCCTGTTATCATCAGAAGGAACCTGATTCATTTTTTAGCAACCATATTAGCCCGGTTGAATGAAAGGCAATGCTCTCCCTTCAGGTCTCTGACGTCATGAGCGTTTATATACCCTGGTCCCAATGGAAAAAAGAGATAAGTTATAATATTTGCATAGTCCCACCCCGGCTTTTGACGGTGTATTTTACCCGATAAAATCAATTATTGTATACTTATGTATTTTTATATATGTCTATGTATAAGCACCGTATACCAATCCATTTTACAAGTTTTCACTCAGCCGATACAAGGTTTGTTCACAAAATTTTATTTCGTCACTACAAAGCCCTCATATAAATCCTTATTTTTTGCTTTCACTTTCAACTTTTTGTTGTTTTGATGACTTGACACGATTTTACATAATATTTCATACCATACAGTCGAAGAATGTCTCCAAGTATCAATAGCTGATTCTAATCCAACCCGTTTCTAAAACGTACCTGTAGCTATGGCTTTCAGTTTTCATTGTAACTGGAGACGGACGACGGTAAATATTTCATAACAGGTTAGATTTTGTTTGTTTGATTTGATGCTTTACGTCCCAGTCAACAGCACTGGTCATGTCAGGACGTTGCCTCCACTTTATGGGACTTTTACCTTACATTATGATGTCATGACACTCAAAATGTGCTTCATAAATATAACCACCCAACTAAGCCAATAAGGATTAAATGTATGGATGATTTGACTAAAATAACAGGTTAGAGACTACAGGGTAACTGTAGACGGACGACATTTTATGGCCTTACAATATATAACATTTTAGAAGTATCTTCTATTTAAGAATCAAAACATGTCATTTCATGTCATAGTAGAAGAAGGGCCATCCGAAGAAGTCGTAGAGGCTACTTAAACTGGAGATGCCAATGGATCAGGCAATTTAAGCCATTGGATGGAGGTGCCACCGTGGCGTCTCATTCTGAAGCAGCGTTAGTTTCCTCCTATTCATCTTACTATTTATGGGGCGAAAACAAAGGCATTGATCAGCTGTGCAGTTACTGCACAACTGATATGCGTCTTCGTTTTCGCATATATTGTTTGTTTCCCGGTGCCACGGTTTATGTCACGATGTCCCTGACATACCCTTCGAGCATGCACATTGAACTTGTGCCCTTGCCATTCATTCTAACTTCAAGCCCCAATCTCACTGAAATGCGACAACTGGTGACTAGTGCGCGACTAGTGCGCGACAAGTTCGTGACTATTTCGCGACAAAGATTAATGATAAAACGCAACTTTCATGTTGCAGTCTCATTGAATGGACATTTATGCGAAAATTTCGCTAATTTTGTCACAATTCTTCAAATATATCTCACGACTGTCACGCGAATGTAGCTAAATTTCATTTTCACTCTTACGACAGTCGCAAGACATTCGTACGAATGTCGCCTAGCTTTATATTCTCAACAGATAGTCGCGAGTTGTTCGCATGTTTTCTCAAGACTGTCGCGCGACTGTCGTACGAAATTCGTACGAGTGTCGCGAAATTGTCGCATTGTGAATTTGCCAAACTTTCGCGGCGACAGGATACCGTGACTCGCGCGAACGTCGTACGACAGTCGCGCGACGGGTTCGCGAGTATTTTGTTGAAAAATTTGCAAATTCTTTTTAAACACGTTTAAACCTTCGCGACTAGTTCGCGACACAAGTAAATTCTCGCGACACTTGTCTACATTCGCTTGAGTGTCCTGCGAAAGTTCCGAGACGAAATTCGCGAAACTGTCCCGAGGAATTCGCATGTCAGTGAGATATTAGCTTTACTTAAATTGTCCAACACCGGTGCCATACATGTATGGATCTACGTGGCGAACTTGTTATTGAGAAGACTAATTTTATAAGTCTTTGTCAATATTTTGTTTGTTTGAGTTGATGCTTTACGTCCTAGTCAACAGCAATGGTCATTACGGGACGGTGCCTCCATTCTTATGGGACTGTTGCCTCAATATTTGAAAAAAAAATCATAATCATCATGGATGACAACAACTCTGGTAACCATGTAGATGTACATGTAACAGTTTAAATGATTATTTGATTATATGCCTATCTTCCTTAGAGCCACCTGCTGTCAACGGGAAGCGTACCGATGGCCTAGTGGTAGAGCGTCCAATGATGAGGGGGTATTCAATTCCACTGGTGTCGAGCAGTGTGTCATTGATAAACACACATTGTCTCAGTAAACACTTGCAAACAGGTGGCACCAACCCGACATGACTGAAAAGTTGTTATCTAGGACGTTCAACAATTACACAAAACAGCTGTATGTAAAATATGTTTGTATATTTATATTCACAAAGTCTTGGGGCCGGAGCTTCTTGTCTGTTGCTTTGCCCACCGGGGTCCAACTGGTGTTTTTCTTTTGCTCCGGAGTTAGTAAGTTATTCGGCGTCTAGGGATCTCCATCGTCGGGCAACTTACTGAATCTGTTGAGTCCTCGTTTGAGATTCATCAGGATGTTTATCATGATTTATCTGTTTGTTCTTGGTGATTCGTTGACTAGTTAGAGAAGAGATTCGCCACGAGGACCGAAGAACTAACTAAATGTTATGAACCACCGCAGAAGCTGAGGGTGAAGTTAGGTACCTGTAAAATCGATTTAAGCCCGCCAGTAATTTATATTACTGATCGCTCCAAGGCGATACTTCTGTGGTGGTTCTTTCGTTTTATGTCTTGGTGTTTAAAATGTTTGTGCCTTATGTATGTTTTCTTATTTTTAGTTAAGTTTTAGGTAACTGAGTGGCCACCTATTGGGAAAATAGCTGCCCATTCGGCTTGCGATATGTTTTCATGGTATAAGTACCTGATTGTTAATTTAGTTTTTCCCATCTCGGTTTTTGGAGTGGGAATCTTTTTCTGATTGCGCATTTTCCTGATCTTTGCCCACTTGTACCTTTTTAGCACCGGATGTACCATTTGAGTCATTTTAGTAGTTACAGTTACTGGAAAGTCAGTTTGCTGTAATACGGCATTTTTCGTTATTTTTATGATCAATTTAAACATGTTGCTCATGGAGCATTGTTTAAGTTTTATAGTCCCCGCGTGGCGGGAGGGTTGCTAGTCTGCAACGTTTCGTGTTCTTATGACTGTGAAATGTTGTTTGATATATTGTTGCCAATTCTAACACCATACGCTCCTATTATTGTATCTACAATGTGGTTTGAAGCCTGAATGTTCTAGCCTAGAATGAGCCCACACTTACATTCAGTTGCACGTAATACCACACAATGCATCTGTTTTTCCATGAACTTCAGAAAATGTACATGGGTATTGAGTGGACCAGTTACCAGTTTGTAAATTTTGTGTTGAAATCAGAACACTAAGTTTTTCTAGTAAGATTTACTGAATGAATAAACAAAAAAAGTATTTTTCGATCCAAGGAGAACTGAGAGCAAAAACCACCTGACACACCCGTAAGCAGAACTTACCTTGTCTCACATGTGTCCGTGTGGGACTCGAACCCACATCAGACACAGCGGTGAGATGATCAAATGGCTAAGCGATCGCGGTAATGAAATATCAGCTCTATTAACCACTAGGCCACGTGGTCCGCCCAAATATTATTTGACTCTATGTGATATTTAGTTCGTTTGTCACATAATTGTATATAATGCAGTGAAATAGATAACGATGCGTACTGCGTATGTACGCATGATTTTTCGCTCTGTACGCATAAAAAATTCAGACCTGTGCGTACCATGTACGCAGTAAAAATCAGCGGTACGCTAACAGTTTTCGGTTTTATGCGTACTCAGATAAAATACCTTTAAAATTGAAACAAACAGGCAATTTTTCAAGTAATTTTGTCTGGCTGCTCTGTCAACAATCGAAAAGTAGTTACCATATTAATGCAGCTTTTGATCGTTCCATATTAAATATCATGCAATAAATTATGTATCTTCAGTAGTTATACCATATACGAGCTCTCCGTTCAGAACCTCGGCCAGATGAATGGTTTATCAAAGGTTTATTCATGAAGTTAAATGATAGTCTGTCACTTTGGTTTATTGAATAGGCATTTTTCATCGATTTCTGGTCATTGTTTTCAATTTAAAACTTGATATATCCATGTTCTACAGCCATCCCAGTCTTTAACGTTTTCCTAATTTTGTTTCTCTTATAATATATGCAGGGGACAAAAGTATAGTTTAACATGCCTAAATGAAAGAATGTCATGTAATTACAGGATTATCACCCAGTTTTCTTAAATGTTCATACTTGACTAAATGGTCTTATTCATACGTATATTATACCTTTATCTATAAGTTTGATTCTAAATTAGAGGTTAGAATAAGAACTCTCAGACAACTTGTACACAGTTGTTTTGTCGGTACGCACTGAACATTTATTTTGATGCGTACAGTACGCATTGTGAAAAATAATTATCTACATCACTGTAATGCATGAGCAACACCTCGATCAACAGCTTAGTTCCCCACGAGACAATTATTTACCCAACTAGATGTTTCATAGAGAGACTCATGCACCTGGTAACCGATATTAAATGCACATTTATAAGCTTTCGTTACGCTTTCGTATTTACCTAATAATACTGTCCATCATATGAGGGAGGCGAGTATTTTCCATGAAAAATTGTCTGCTTAATATGTTGAAAAACCTGGACTTGTACTGTACTTGATGGGGAAAACCTGTCCCGTTTGGTCATATCATCGCCGCACGTTCACCCAGATTACTGGCCGAACAGTGCTGGACCACTTCGTCGTGGGTAGAGAACTTTTGAGGGCAATATCTGCATCTGCGTATGTTTTACTGTAAGTTACAAATGAGCCGCATCGTGAGAAAACCAGATTTTTGCCTAGGCGAAAACAAAGGCGCAGATCGGCTTCGCGGTAACCGCGAAGCTGATCAGCGCCTTTGTTTTCGCTACACGGATAGTATATTTCCTCTTCTTCTTAAATCCGAAATTTCAAGCTTCTAGCCTGCTTCTGAGCTTGTACAGCCCGGTTTGTGTCGGACCTGGTCGGAAATCCTGAAGACCGGTTTTCTCACGATGCGGCTCAAATGTCGTCCCTAACCTGTTACAGAAAATATGAAGTCGTCCGTCTCCAGTTTCACTGTCGTGTCTAACCAGAAGCATATGACAAAATTAAAATCGGCGGTATTTTGTCATTTTTAAGAATGTGGGTTTGTTGCAGGAGGCGTAAACTACTAGGGAAAACATTATTTGACAGTATTTGCCAGATATAAGCTAAATTGAGCACTGATAACATGATTTTGGAGATTTTAATAACTGTAAGGTCAATTATTTTACAATATACTCGAAAATGTCAATGTTTCTCGTATTGCATCAGGAAAACATGTCCGTGCAACGAATACCCCCTTAAACCCCACTTTTATATAGTAAAACTGGGGTATGCAGGGGTATACCTATTTTTCTTATTTTTGCTCCAAAACATAGATTGTGGGTACTCGTTAGAACCGCCTCGGCGAGGCGGTTCTAACGTGTACCCACAATCTATGTTTTGAGCAAAAATAAGAAAAATATCAAAAATTTTCCTCTGAAAATTATCGATTTTTGACCTGAAAAAATTACTGTATATCATATGGGCATGTTTTCGTAATGGTACTACTGGCACATTGATAAAATTCATCAAAAACCACAGAAACAACGCTACAATGTCATTTTATGTGACTTTTCCGGGGATAGCCCCTTCGTACTAACAAAATGTTGTCTAGAACCAGAAAAATGTCGTCCAGAACACGTATACTGTGGACCATATACGTACTGTCGTTCAGATCCATCCTATGTAGTAACGAACATCCCTAAGCGTACTATTTGTGCTGCAGAAAGTCAGCTGTTTGGCTGGTGGATATCATGTTTTATCGTAAAAACCCAACAAGGCTTAGCTGTAAAGTCATATGGAGACGAAAACTCGGTAAAATGTCTCATCCGAAAGACGGTGAAAGCTATTGAGCCTCATTATGAAAACACGCCCATGATATATATGAATTTTCATTTGATTATATATATATATATATATATATATATATATATATATATATATATATATATATATATATATATATATATATATATATATATATATATAAACAAACAGAATTAGCGTACAAAAGTCGGTCGTGCCGCGACCGGGAATCGAACCACGGACATATATATATATATTTTTCATTTTTGCGAGGCGGCCCTAGCGAGTACCCACACTCTATGTTTTGGAGCAAAAGCAAGAAAATAGGTAAATCCCCGCATACCCCAGTTTTACTATATTAAAGTGGGGTTCAAGAGGGTAAAATTACACGGACATGTTTTCCTGATGTTGACGCACCTGTTTCAGTCAACAAAAAGGCTTTGTACAAAAATGAGAACGTTGAATATATGGATTTAAGGATGTTCGCTGCTAACATTTGACATTTAGGAACTTCCGGTTTTTCTTTTGTTGAATATCTCGTAAACGGTTGCAGATATTTTCCCAATATTTCATATTTGGATACATAATGATGATATGCATTGAACGAGCCATGGAAATTGTCAATCTAAGAAACTTCATTTTTTCACCCCATTTTCTGCAACTTTTCGGAAAAATTTAGTTGTCAGTGAAATTTAGGGGGTAGGGTAGATTAAACTTGAATATTACACATTTTCAAATTAATTGCACTATTTCTTTGTTTATTTTAGCTGCAGTATATGTGTACATGGTCTTCTAAGTCAGTCTTTGTGTCTTTGGTGTGCTGGTTTTAAAATTTTAGGTGGTTTTATGAAATGGGCTTAAAGAAACAAAACAGCTGAAAAAAGGCTGAAAATGGTGATTTTCAAGTTGTTGGTTCTCTCTTATATGCACACTACCCTATATATTTCTTTCTTTTATTCGAAAAATATAACAAAGTTCTTTGTTGTGTAAAAATACAAGAAAAAGTTTGAATAAACAAATATGGGTTTGGCACATTTCAAAATATTGATTTTTTCCGACTTTTCAAGTATGGGGGTAGGGTTGGGAAAATACTTGTAAAATTTTGTCATCCACTTCAAGTTGCAAATTTTTCTATGCGTTTGGTCCAAAATAGTTTGCGTTACGTAAATATTATGACTTTTGAAAGCATTCTAGGTGTATTTTTGTTCAAGACAGGTTTGTTTCAAAGAATTAAAAATTAAATTAATTTTACTAAATTTAAAACATGATGCTCAGAGGTCTCATTCAGAGGCCTGTAGCTTGAAAAAATGCACACTACCCTATATTTATTTTGCTTTCAAATGTCTTATGTTGTATTTTGGAATAAAAAAAGAGTGGTTAGAAAAAAAGTTTGAATACTTTTTCATTGGCAGCGAACATCCTTAAACTTAGTTTGCAAGCAATATTATGTGCAAGCAAAAACGCTGGAAAATTTGTTTGTTTGTTTGTTTGTTTGTTTGTTTGTTTGTTTGTTTGTTTGTTTGTTTGAATTGATGCTTTACGTCCCAGTCAAAAGCTTAGGTCATATCGGGACGTTGTCTCCATTTTATTGGACTTTTACCCAAAATGTGGATGTCATGACATCCAACAAGTGCTTGAAATATAACCATCCAACTATGCCACAAAAGGCTAACACGTACATGGATGGTTTGACTTGAACCACTTTTCCTGGGCAGGCTCAGACCAGAGCGGTTAACCAGTAATCAGATGGTCAGTAAGTAGTGGGAGGCACAAGCAGTCCATCTATTTCTTTAGGCCTCAATATGGGGGAATTATGCAGAACTTAGGTAGCCTTTTTTTCTAAAAACGTTCTTAAGTTTGGATTCGGTATTATGAAAATAACTTTAGAAAAGGTCCGATTTTCGTTGGCGCTATAGTTCCGTTTTGAGTATATACTATTAAATCGAGTTTATAATATCGACGTACATTTTCCTGTCCACATTTGCCTTATTGTGTTGGGCCTAATATTGTGAGCTGTTACCAATGTTTTACCATTGTATACACACGGATCTAATTTTGGTGTATTGGTGTGAAATCCTGCATAATTGTTTAAGTGATACCCCAGCTTTTTGATGCACAATGCTACGTAAACGTCCTCTAAGTGAAAGAATGGTACATGGCGGGAAATTTCGAAAACCTTTCGAGCCACATTAACACTTGTCAAGTAGCCTGTGCCAGAACAATATCCAGCGTAAGAGTTTCCTGGGTAACTGCGCACAGACGCAAACCATTTAGATCTTGCATCACGTATTGGTGTAGCTTTCTCAAAACAATGTCCAAAAACGTTTGTCGGTAATTGTAACTCATTTTCTTGGACTATTTTTAAAACATTTGGCACATTAATATACATATCATCGTCAGTTTTTAACACAGCTTTTGTTACACCACAGTTTAAAGCTGCCCATTTGAATCCCATTAGTGTTTTGTAAGTTAGATTGCTATATGCATCAATGAAATCTTCTTGAATTATGTCTCTGTACTGTTCACTCTCTCTAACTAAAGACTCCTGTCGTGTTGCATCGTGTATTTCTCCAAACAGGAAAGCATATCTTATATTAGCAGTGTTGTTCTTACTAGGTGTCAGCCATGTCTCTCTGAGTGCTTGTCTTTCCAGAGTATTTTTATGCACACTTAGAATAATAATCAATAAATCTACTTCTGTCTGGTTTGAATAAAGTTTACATATATCCGGATTGTTTATCAGATATTTAAAGTCATGTTTAAAACAATTGTTACAATCATCCTTTCTAAAATCATTAACATTATCTGTCCCGTCATTCATTAACGGATTTCCCAAAATATCATATTGAACGGAGTTTAATTTGTTTGTGTCATTGTTTTCTTTGTTGAATCCTTCTCTGGCGTCCAGAGTTTGGTTAAGTGCCTTGATTCTCTCTTTTTCCAGCAGGGACTTAAGTTTGTCTTCAGATATGTTATCCATTATATTTATTTGAATTGTCCTTGTTTCACTTATATTTCCATTGAGTACAGCGTCTCTTTTGTTGTACAATAAATGATGATTCAAGGCGTTTGAAATATCAGATTTAATCCTCCAAGTGACATTAATGGCAAATGTTAACGTTTGCGATGGGGTAAAGAAAATATTTGTCAAGCCCAGAACACTGAGGATCAGAAATACAAAAATGAGTGACCGCAAATGACTTTGCGCACAAGAAGGGTTGCTTTTGGTTACTGGCATTTCTGCGGAACTTTACTCTACACTATATGATATTTATGAGAACTCATTATACTTTGAGTGTGGACTTTGGCTAAATGCCACATGTTACTGTAACGTTTGCTTATATTTTTGTCCATTCTTCTTCCGAACTTTACATGTAGGTGTAATCAAATCAGACTCCGATATATCCGAACGACAAGAGAAACATGAAGTCTGTGCCTAGGTCAAATCGAAACACTATCACTCAGTTTCCTTTTATGGTCATTAAGAAAATAGATGAATATTGCTCTGCAGGTGCACATAAATGTGTGTTTTCACAAATTATTTTCTTTATAATAGCGAATGGTTTCAGTTTTCATTTTTATCACATATCTGTATCTTATATTAGGAAAAAGATGTTAGGTTTTATATTTTTCCCCGTCAACACAAAAGTCTAAGTACGTTTTACTGGTTATTTCATCTACCTGATTTTAAGTGTTTTGAAACTATGATGAATCTCGCATATTTAAGACATAACTGCATCATCACCACAAAACTTCCTCAAATGTTAATACTCAAAGTTAAGTTCGTCAATCACTATATTCATGCATTCCTTAATCAACCAACTTTAATGCTTGAAGGCGAAAATCGTTGTGCGTTTTAGATTCACGTATACAGCTTCGCGCGTTCTAACTAGTCTACCGTGTCAGATTTCGCAAATAATATCCAGTTTAGTATACCCGTCTTCATCAATTATTCAAAAATGCGTATTCACTTAACCATTCAACATCTAAACCATTAAGTCAAGTATTTCACATTAAAAAACATATTTAAAAAAAATGAAATTGATCGATAAGTAAACAAAAATGAATGATTTATCTTCAAAGGGATTAACATTCTAAATTATTTGCATCACGAAAATAACCAGTCTAAACGTGTAGGCTGGAATGCACGTCAGTAACTTTCTTAAATATAGTGCTACATATGGTTCACCGTATGGGTGGTCCTCATGGATAATAAAACTGATATTAAGAGCAGTGAATATATTCGTGAGAAAGGGGATGAACCATATTACTTAAGCCTCGTCAGGGACCCTTTAGATTTGGTAACAAACGTGTAGCCAAACAGAATTACTGTCATTTTGCAACGTTCAACAGGGTAGTCGATACAAAGACAAGTATTATCCTAATCGGTGGCCAAAATTATTAAACATTGTTTAGAAAGTGTATCTTTTCGATAATAAATTTCTCGTTGCTCAGAATATCCTCGCTGATCTCAAAGGACCAAACCGCACTATGGATGTTTTAGGGTTGCACCCGACACAACACCAGCTGCAGTAATAGCAAATAAAAATTAAAACCGAGATCCTTTAAGAGCAGTGAACATATCCACGAGAAAGGGAATACTACTTTATTATTCCCAGACTACTAAAGCTTAAAACTATACAGATGAAATACTATACAGATGAAATACTATACAGATGAAATACATTGTTTAGAAAGTGTATCTTTGCGATAATAAATTACTGGTTGCTCAGAATATCCTCGCTGATCTCAAAGGACCAAACCGCACTATGGATGATCTACGGGGAGATTTTTAGGGTCGCATCCGGCACAACCCCAGCTGCAGTAATAGCAAATAAAAATTAAAACCGAGATCATTTAAGAGCATTGAACATATTCACGAGAAAGGGAATAATACTTTATTATTCCCAGACTACTAAAGCTTAAAACTATACAGATGAAATACTAAACGCATCGACTAATCATTCAAATTGTTCTAAATCTGTTTTAAGTCTACATAAAGTCACTGGATGGGACCAATACAGGTAGCTGATTTCTTACAGGCATCAGGAAAACATGTCCGTGCAATGTATACCCCCTTAACCCCCACATTTATATAGAAAAACTGGGGTATGCAGGAGTATACCTATTTTTTCTTATTTTTGCTCCAAAACATAGATTGTGGGTACTCGTTAGAACCGCCTCGACGAGGCGGTTCTAACGTGTACCCACAATCTCTGTTTTGAGCAAAAATAAGAAAAATATAAAAAATTTTCAGGTGAAAATTTTCAATTTTTAAAGCTTAAAAATCTCTGTTAATTGCATGGACAAGTTTTCGTAATGGGACAGATTTGACGGTGTAGGGCTTACCGAGTTCAACTTTTCTAGAATAAATGGACTAGCTGATCAATTGACTAGCTGATCATGTCCAGATATGAATATTACATGTTGCCGCATATGCAATGACCTAATTGGCAAGCTATATAATCGTAATGTATAAGTCTTACCATCCCAACGCTCCATATTATTGTACACAAAGAATTGGTGTATAAAAGTCGTGCTTATAACCGTTAGTTGAAAAAGGGAAATTTTGAACACCCATGCGTGATTGGCATACATATAAATGTATATCATGTTTGATTCGAGACGCAAGAAAACTGGGTTTCGGGGTTCCGACTACACAAACCAGTCTGCTCAGTCACAGAAGAAGGCTAGAATCTTGAAAATTCGGATTTAAGAAGAAGAGGAATTGTGCTATCCTCGAAACGAAAACAAAGGCGCTGATCAGCTGTGCAGTAACTGCCAAGCTGATCTGCGCCTTTGTTTTCGCATAGGCAAAAAATCCGGTCTTCTCATGACGCGGCTCATATATAAATGATACATAAATATATACATCCATACTATATATTTAAATGACAAAAAATAACTTTAAACATGCGTAATCCTCCATAGTGCAGTTTATATTATTTCTTTCGGTACTTTGAGATCAGCTAGAATATTCAGAGTATTAAAATTGTACGTTTATCATGCTAAAGATTGTTTTAGTTATTGACCTTGTTTAGGCGTGTCTTTGATTTAGACATGTATGTACCTTAATTTTTGACATTGCAATATAATTATTCTGGCTATCGTCGTCGGTTTATAAAGGGTCACTGATGAGGGTTCAGTGCCCGACGTTGCACAATATGGCCCATACTACCTCACTTTGAACGTTTTCATTGTTTCCAAAGGATAAAACTTTTATATTTTATTTGCTATTACTGCAGCTGGCGTTGTGCCGTGTGGCGGCTCTAAAATGTCTGTCCGTACATCATCCAGAGTGCAGATTATATAATTTCTTTCGGTCCTTTGAGATCAGTTAGAATATTCAGAGTATTACAAAACTGTACGTTTAGAGTCACCTTCTAAACATTGTTTTAGTTATTTGACACCGTTTGGGATTTTTGAAACTGCAGTATATTTATCTGGCTATCGTCGCCGGTTTATAAAGGTCACTGATGAGGGTTCAGTACCCGAAATATTATATTTATTAATCATCAGGAAAACATGTCCATGAAATGTATACGCCCTCAAATCCCACTTTCATATAGAAAAACTGGGGTTTGCAGGGATATACCGATTTTTCTTATTTTTTGAGCCAAACCATAGGTTGTGGGTACTCGTTAGAACCGCCTCGGTTCTAACGCGTACCAACAATCGATTTCAGCAAAAGTAAGAAATTTACGAAATATTCTACTAAATAAGAAAAAAAAAAAAAACCCTGTATATTACATAGACGTGTTTTCGTAATGATCATTATTTTCATAATCTCAGCATTCCCAGTCGGGACCATGGAATAGCAAGTACGATGTTGGTTATATTATGATGCAAAGTTTTGCCAGTTTTCCTTAATTTGAATGTGCAAATTTATCATTCATATTTAGTATCAAAATGACCGCAAAGAAGACCAAAAACAGAATTTGTTAATTTTATGCTAAATTTATCAGATTTTAACCAGAAAGATGAATTTCTTCTAATTTTACAGATTTGAAACAAAGGAATAATTCTTTTAACTCTTGATTTTTGTTACTTTTGACACGTGTTGATGTTGAATTAAGAGATTGTACATAGAAGCCGTGAATTGTATTGTACAATAAGTCTGTAAAATTTCTCACTTTGTTTCATATACAAACATGTCAATTGTTACTGAGATGCAAATCCTACTTAATGCGACAGTTTGGCAGCGGAAGCATGCTGTTATTATTTGTTTTCATATTGTGAGTTGAAATTAGTAACTTATGTTAATGCTGCAATTGCATTGGTTATTTTTACAATTTTCGTACAAACGATGTCTTAGGGGCTTAATTCAAAGACAACTGGCATGTGCATTCAACATCCAAACTAGTTTCTTTTACATTGTGAGTGACATCCTAAAGATGTATGGATTGCCATCTCTAACCCAGCTTGTGTGTAAAGAATATAGTAAACTTCAATGGAAACATATATATGTAAAAGCAGTGAATAAATTTTGGCTTAAGAGATTCATTAGTGAAATAAAAACCAAATCAACCCTGAAATATCTCCCAGTTGAAAATCTGAGGATCGGTTCAGCACATCTAGTGTGACGCAGTCTAGATCCCACGGTCGCGGACGTGAGAAAGGGAATCACCAAAGCAAGGATCCTGACAGGAACCTACCTACTGCAGACAAACAGACACAAATTCAGCGGTGGAACAGTGGACCCAGTGTGCCGTCATTGTCGACTTGAAGATGAAGACCTGCTACATGTTCTGGCCCGATGCCCAGCTTATTTCGACATCAGAAGCCGTACCATAAAAGCTTTAAAAGACATTATTGTTAGAAAAACAAACCTTCATACTTGGCCCAGTTATGCCAAAGACTAGACAACTATCCTAAAGACATTAGTGTGTGCGGAAGTGCTTGTCAAGGCGTTACCTGCTGTTCGGGGTTCAGAAGACGAGATTGAACGCATATCTAGAGACTGTTTCCATAAAATTCACATAAGAAAACTCCAATTAGACAATCTTGATGGTTCGGGAAAAATGGTTGTCCACAGAGGCTAACTCCATTGTATATAGAGTTGTAGATAGTTTGAGTTCCAAAGATTGTTAGTAACTACTTTACTCTTGCCAACGCAAGAGGTGCTTCTGCTAAGAAGGAAAATACATACGAAAGGAAAGGAAAGGAAGGGCGTAACAGTTTCTGAGATTTTCAAAAATGATTTTCTAATAGTCAGTTTGCGGATTTCCGTACAACAGTCAACACGTTTTATAGTTTGGACTTACCCAACTATTGTTTTACATAAGATTAAGGAACATTTGGATATTTACCAATTAGTAACGTTTTCAAAGTAACATTTGTGTGCATGTTCATGAACTTGATTTCAATGTTCTAACGGATCTGAATATCCAGTATCAACATTTATCTGTAATTAAGAACAACCATTCGAAGTGACATTTGTTTTCATTCCGACGATTTCCCCCAAATACGACACATAACGACGTTGAGACGTTCGTTAAAGTTACATTATCCTCACAGGAACAAACACGCCCATGTAATACTAGTATACATAATTTTCTAACGTTGTAAAAAATTCAAATTTTCAGTAGAAAATTTTTGATATTTTTCATATTTTTGCTCAAAACATAGACTGTGGGTACACGTTAGAACCGCCTCGCCAAGGCGGCTCTAACGAGTACCCACAATTTATGTTTTGGAGCAAAAATATGAAAAAATAGGTATGCCCCTGCAAACCCCATTTTTGCTAAATGAAAGTGGGGTTTAAGGGGGTATTCATTACACTGACATGTTTTCCTGATGCTATGAAAACATGCCCATGCAAGCACAGGAAATTTCAAAACTGTTATAGTAGAACGAGATACACGTAGCGAATATTCTAAGGGGGTCATTCGGCAATTATTGAATGATGACAAAACCAGAGGACCAATGGTCCTGTAAACGCTCACCTGAGACCTGAGATATATACATGTACCAATAAACTTGTTAGACTAGAATGGTACAATGCATGTATATAACCCTAGGGCAGGGTCAGAATAACTCCTGGAGTCAATGTCTTTTTCAAATCATAAAAATTCAGTCCATTTGCCAATTAACTGCAAGTTTTGTCCTTCAAATGACATTTTAACAATTTTCTTTATTCAAATGCATGGGTGATCTAAGTTGACCTTGCCGTGAAATAGGTCAAGGTCATCCCAGAGTAATGATTTACACAAATTTTGTAGACCTCCGTTCCTAATTGCTTCATGCCAAGTTTCAAAATCATAGGCCTTCTGGTTCTGAAGAAGAAGATTTAAAAAAAATGCTATTTATAGCCTTAGCGGCCATCTTGGTCATGTTACCTTCATTTCCTCTTCCTAAGGATGCTCCACTTAAAGTTTGGCTTTGATTGGCTAAGCAGTTTCTGAGAAAAAGCTGTTTGAATATTATGGTCATCTACATGTATATAGCTCCGGGGCAGGGGCAGACAACCCCTGGGCCTAAAATATTTTCATAAGCATAAATCTTCTGTCCATTTGCTCATTCCTAGTAAGTTTTCTACCATCACATGACATTTTCCTATTTTTCCCATTCAAATGCATGGGCGACCTAAGTTGACTTGCCGTAAAATAGGTCAAGGTCATCCCAGGTTCATGATTTATATAAACTTTGTAGAACTCCATTCCCAGATGCTTCACACCAAGTTTCAAAATCATAGACCTTCTGGTTCTGAAGAAAAAGACTTTTAAACGTTTTTGCTATTTATAGCCATGGCGGCCATCTTGGTCATGTGACATTGACCATTTATATAAACTTTCATTCCCTCTTCCTAAGGATGCTCCACAAAAAGTTTGGCTTCGATTGGCTAGAGCGGTTTCAGAGAAGAAGATGATTCAATATTATGGCCATATACATGTATATAGCCCCGGGGCAGGGGCAGACAACCCCCTGGGCCAAAAATATTTTCTTAAACATAAATCTTCTGTCCATTTGCTCATTTCTAACAAGTTTTCTGCCATTTAATTACATTTTCCTATTCTTTCCATTCCAATGCATGGGAGACCTAAGTTGACCTTGCCGTAAAATATGTCAAGGTCATCCCAGGGTCATGATTTATATAAATTTTGAAGAGCTCCATTCCAAGATGCTTCACACCAAGTTTCAATATCATAGACCTTCTGGTTCTGAAGAAGAAGATTTTTAAACATTTTTGCTATTTATAGCCATGGCGGCCATCTCGGTCATGTGACCTTGACCATTTATATAAACTTTCATTCCCCCTTCCCAAGGATGCTCCACATGAAGATTGGCTTTGATTGGCCTAGCGGTTTGAGAGAAGAAGATGTTTGAATATTATGGTCATATACATGTATATAGCCCCGGGGCAGGGGCAGACAACCCCCCAGGGGCTAAAATTTTCCATTAACATTAATCTTCTGTCCATTTGCCTATTCCCAGTAAGTTTTACCCATTAATAGCATTTTACCATTTTTTCCCATTCAAATGCATTGGAGACCTAAGTTGACCTTGCCATAAAATAGGTCAAGGTCATCCTAGGGTCATGATTTATCTAAACTATGATGGGCCCGCGTCCCCGATGCTACATACCAAGTTTCGTGGAAATCGGCCCACTGGTTCTGGAGAAGAAGATTTTTAAAGGTTTTTGCTATTTATAGCCATGGCGGCCATCTTGGTCATGTGACCTGGACCATTTATATAAACTTTTGTTCCCCCTTCCTAAGGATGCTCCACATGAAGTCTGGCTTTGATTGGCCAAGCGGTTTCAGAGGAGAAGATCATTGAAATTGTGGACGACGGACGACGGACGGACGGACGACGGACGGACGCCAGAGCATGGGTATACTATAAGCTCACCTGTGAGCCTTCGACTCAGGTGAGCTAAAAAAACGAATGTTTAGAGATGTTTTAATTACATACATTTTGTATATCATATTGGAAACTGGTAAAATCGTATTATTTGGCAAAAAGGTCACTGCAACTTTAATATTCATATCTGTGCGTGGCCGGCTAGTCCATCGGTTCAGTTGGGGAGATTGTAGATAAGGCAAACTCAGTCAGCGTTGACCGCTGTCAGCTTCCTAAATATATGTTGTCCAGTCCAGTGAATTAGGCTAATTCCTATTTCATTCTTATTTTCTTTCTAATGGAAAATCTGTGAGTTGAATCTTTTAACTGTATACCCAGTTTAGCTTTTAGGCACCTATATCAAAAATAGTATAGGTCTAATAAAGTATTCATGAAGTGCCGCCCATACAGTAACCTACTAGTATTTGCCAGATAATACCAGTGGCTACATTGCTTTACTGCAATCCGTACACTTTGTGTAGCTTTTAACTGATTCTTGATATTTTGCTCCTAGGTTTGATTTCAATTAGCACGTACTGTGGCTTTACATTGTTGTCTCTCATCTTAACGAAAACACAACAATGCAATATACCCATTATTCTTACTGTTGTAAACAATTAACACTGTTGGTATGATCCTAAGTTTAACTCAAACCATAGATGTGTATAATTTGGCAAATAGGTTACTGTATAGGCGGCAACTTTAATATGCATATGTGGGTGTTGTCGGCAAGTCCATCTGTTCAAGTGGGGAGATTATAGAAAAGGCGGCGTAGAATAACATTTCCGATAGAAGTCAGCTACCTTTATGTTTACCAATCCAGTGAATTAGGCAAATTCTTATTTCATTCTAATTTTAATAACGAAAACCTGTGAGTTGAATACCTTTAGCTTTTACTTAAGCTTTTACCGATATCAAAATTAGTATAGGTCTAATAACATATTCATGAGGTGCCGCCCATACCCTATTTCCAAAGAAGTATAGGTCTATGGGTGCCGCCAATACACTTACCTATTACATGATCTATGTTTTGGACCAAAAGGAGAAAAATTGTACCCCTGTTCTTGTACGCCCAAGTTTAACTATATTAACCTCAACATGACATGTCCAAATTTTGACTTAACGAATAATTCGTATTTGAAAGAGAAATGTTTCCTGAAATAAATTGTTTTGATTTGGCTGTATTATTCACAATTACTTTAGACCATCCTTGATTTTATTGCTTTCACGTTGATAGAAAAGAGATTTTATCAGGTGAAAACACAATTGCATTTGTGTTTAATATTCAAAGCAAAGATAAAATCAAAACTCGACAAATGTGGATGAAATAAAAAGCGGCGTAATTATAATCAGTTTCAATGCTTGCTTTGAAGGCTTTGTAAGGCAAACCAAATAAGAAAGCTTTTTTATCAGTTTTGTATTTCTTATTTAAATTCACTTTATGTCTCCTTGCATAAGAAGATTTGATGTAAAAGAAATGATATTTTTAACGTCTTTGCTCAAAACTACTCATGTTGAAATAGTCAAACTAGTGGAAATTTTATGCTCTAAGCTCAAAAACTAGTAATTTATCCGTGACTAGAATTTATCCTGCTCATTAATGTTAAAATGCCAACAATTGTTGGCATTTTAACATTTATGAGCAGGATTAATTTTAGTCTCAGATGAGTTTAGCAAGAAAGATGTTTTATAAGTTCTGGACCAGGATGCAATTAAAAGATTGCCCTGTTCTGACACCATACAGAGATTTATTTCAGTTGCAAAAATTGAAAATTTTATTTCATTTTTAACTTGTCATGTCTACACTTTGATACTATCAGTAGTCTGCAGTGCCACTTCATATTTGAGCCGCCTCATGGGAAAACCAACAATCTGCATAGGCGAAAACAAAGACGCAGATCAGCTTCGCAGTAACTGCGAAGCTGATCAGCGCCTTTGTTTTCGCTACTCGGATAGTACAATTCCTCTTCTACAAAAATCCGAAATTTCAAGCTTCTAGCTCTTTTCTGTGCTTGTACAGGCCGATTTGTGTCGGACCTGTTCGGAAACCACATTGTTGGTTTTCCCACGAGGCGGCTTATTTGTTATCGAACACTACGACTTGACCCCCACAAACCTCGACATGTCAGCTCTAAAAGGGCATACAGTAAGCTCTGAGATTAATAAAAGATATGTTCTATTCTGTTCTACATTGGATGGAAAGTTTTGATATTTTCAATATTTTTGCTCAAAACATCGATTGTGGGTACACGTTAGACGGTTCTAACGAGTACCTAAAATCTATGTTTTGGATGAAAAAATAGGTATACCCCTGCATACCCCAGTTTTACTATATGAAAGTGGGGTTTAAGGGGGTATTCAATACAGACATGTTTTCCTGATGAAAGAAAAAAATACAATCTGATAATGATCTGAGTCATACCAAAGATCCGACGAGCTATTTTAGCGGCAAGTTCAATGTGATTAATAAAAAGTAAAACTGAGATCCCTTTTTAACGCAGTGAACATATTGTTGTGATAGCACTTCTCCCCTTATTGGTAATGTTGCTCAGTTCTGGCTGTAATTGCCGTACAACAACAACACCTAATAGAATCCACCTATGCGATAATGGGATAACCCAAGTTATACGGATCACCGAACAAAGAATCCCGTGCGCTGTTTCTTTCCTCTCAGCTCTTGACCAGACCAGACGTCCCTTTGGTGTCTCTGGAGCGCATCTACCCAGCAGGCACCTGACGTCTGTTTGACGTCAGATATTGGTTATATTTTGGTCGCGACGTCATATAACCAATTTCCAACGTCTATCAGACGTCATTTCCTGACGTCTTTTGGACGTCTGGATTGGACGTTGTTTTGACGTCAAACTAGTTCGTCAGTTAGACGTCGTAATCAAGACGTGATTTAGACCTTGTGTTTTTCATACTTCTGACCATGTGTGGTGTGCAAATTAATGAAACTTCACTTTGGGTAAAAATCAGATCATTCGTTTCGTGTGTTTCTTTTGCTTTCTTCCTTTCTTTTTTTTCTATGTTACTTCCAGCAGACATTTGACGTCCGTTGGACGTCATATTGACGTCAGACTCCAACGTCATAATAACGTTGGAGTAGGTTGATTTTGAAAGTTTGTTTGTTGTCAAAACTAGACGTCAATCTGACGTGCTAAAGCCAACGTCGGTTTAACGTCTGAAAGCTGACGTCAATCTGACGTCCTAAAAACGACGTTTGAATTCATGTCATATAAATAGTTTAAGGTGTATATTTTTTCGCATTTTTGAATAACAGTGGATTCAGAAGAGCAGTGGTGCACTTTTGATAGTCCCTTTCACTCCTTTGATAGAGTTTTTCAGAAATACAAACTGTTCAAGATATTAATTCAGCCTGATGTTGGTACATCTTATTTAAGCAAAATTTTATTGCTTTATGGTGCTAAAACCAATAAGACATTAGTGTGAGAAATAAGATTATTCTGAACAATGGTGAAATAAATATTAAAATATACAAATTTTATTTTCATCTTAATTGAAAGTTTGATAATTTAGTGAAAGACTTTATTTTGATTAATAGATAATCATTTTTTTTCTACATTAATTAAGCATGAGGGCGAAATATGGGATTTCCCATACGAGACTCAGATATGACTTTTAAGTGGCAAGGTTGAAATTATTATTTGAATTTGATATTATATAGAGGATCTTACACGAGTGGTCATTTCATATGAAATTTATTAAGCGAGCCTTCAGCGAGTTTAACAAATTTCATATGAAATGACCACGAGTGTAAGACTCGTTTTATCATATGACTTCTAAAATAGGATTTTATCGCCTTCGAAGTGGACATATTTTCAATGAAAATTTACATTGTTGTTACGGACGTCGTCAATGACGTTACGTATTCCCGCAAAAGTGTTATTACACGTGTGGCCATACGATTTTTATGACATGACGTTATCCACTGGAAAACAGCGACGTCATATGATAATACATAATATGTGTAATAAATAATGTCAGTTTAAGGGCAGCTAATTCTGTCGACATATATGAAAAACAACGTCCCCAGCAGGCATCTGACGTCAACTTGATGTCGGATATTGGTTGTATTTTGGTCACGATGTCATACAACCAATAACCAACGTCCACCTGACGTCCAGTCCTGACGTCAGTGGACGTATTGATATGACGTCGAAATGACGCCGGATTCATACGTAAGTCTAACGTCATATGTCGACAGAGTTAGCTGCCCTTGAACTGACATAATTTCTTGCTCAAATGTAACTACATCAAATTCAAATAATAATTTCAACATTGCCACTTTTAAAAAAGCCATATCTAGGTCTCGTATCGGAAATCACCATGCTTAATTAATTTAGAAAAAAAATAATTATTTGTTAATCAAAATAAAGTCTTTCACTAAATTATTAAACCTTCTATTAAGACGAAAATGAAATTTGTATATTTTAATACTTATTTCACCATTTTAAATTATTGATTGTTCACAATAGTCATATTATTTACACTAATGTCTTATTTGTTTTAGCACCATATAACAATAAAATTTGACATGAATAAGACATACCAACATCAAAGTGACTTAACATCTTAAACATTTTGTATATCCCGATCTTAAACATTTTGTATATCCCGAAATGTTTATCCAAGTACTGGTTAAGGTGGACCCAGGAACGGTGTCAAACGAAAAACAAAAACAAAAAAAAAAATCAACCTAGTACTGGTTTTTACCCAGGAACGGTATTACAAAAAGCAAACCCCGGTTTGAGCCTTCGGGTGCTCGCCGGGAAAAGCAACCTCCAAGTACTGGTTCTACCCAGGAAAGGTAACTAAAAGCAAACCCTAGTACTGGTTGGTTCCCAGGAAGAAAAAAACCGACTAACTCTATCAAAGGAGTGAAAGGGAATAACAATAGTGCATCACCTCACTACTGAATCCACTTCAGGATTTCAGAATGTTAATTAAACTGCGAACAAACATTCACGATATCGGTTTTAGCACGTCAGATTGACGTCTGTTTTTGACGTCAAACAAACTTTCAAAATCAACCTAACCCCAACGTCATTATGACGTCACATTTGAGACATCAAACCAACGTTGTTTTTCTGACGTCAGAATGACGTCTGTTTCCGACTGTTTTTGACGTCAAACAAACTTTCAAAATCAAACCTAAATCCAACGTCATTATGACGTCGGAGTCTGACGTCTATCTGACGTCCAACTGACGTCAAATGTCTGCTGGGTAGCGACGAGAGCATACACGAGCATACCGAAACAGGTAAGCTATTGTATAACAATATCACTAAGAAAGGGGATGGGCCATACTGAATAATTACATACATCAGCTGTTCGTTTTGGAAGTTCTTCTGATGCATCTAGCATTCCACATCTGACGTGTCATTGTCGGTGTCATGTAGTGAGCCGTTACAAGAGATTTACCGTTGTAAACGCACGGATCTAATTTAGGATGACCGGGATTGAATCCTGGAAACCCTTTAAGGTGATATTCCAGTTTCTTTATACACAGCGCTACATAAACATCCTCTAAATGAAAGAATGGCACGTGCGGTGAAACCTCAAACACTTTCCGAGCTACGATCAAGCTTGTCAAATAGCCTGTTCCGGAACAAAATCCAGGATAAAACTTTCCAGGGTAGCTGTTTATTGAGGCAAACCATTTGGATTTTTGATTGCGTATAGGACCTGCCCTTTGAGCACAGTGGCCAACAATATTTGTCATCAATGTACTGAAATTCTTTCTAACGATATCTAAAACATTTGGCACATTTATATACATATCATCATCGGTTTTAAGGACAGCCTTGGTAACGCCACATTTTGTGGCGGCCCATTTGAATCCCATTATGGTTTTGTATGTTAAATTGCTATATACATCCACAAAATCTTCTTTAATGATATCTTTAAACACACCACTTTCTTTCGCAATATCTGCTTGTAATTTTGTATCCTTTACCTCTCCAAGAAGAAAGGCATACCGTACATTGGCAGTGTTATTCTTGGTCAGGTCAGTTTATCTGCTACTGTCAGGTCAGTTTATCTGCTACTGTAACATGTAATCAGTACTACCTGTTGTCATGCGGTGCAGATGGGGCTCGTTAGCCTTGGAAGGCAACTCATCTAGGAGTTAAGCTAGTTCTCTACACAAAAATCTAGCTGGGCAGGGGGAACTCATTAGTCTTGGTTGACAGCCCTCCTAGGAGTTTACAGGTCTCTAAACAAAACCTAAGAAAGGGTAGATGGAGCTCTTCAGCTGTGGCCAGCAATTCATCTAGGAGAAGGAAACTCCAAAATCAAACCTGTGTGTCTGGATATGCCTAGTCCAGATATGCAAAGACTGTTTCGGTAGATGGAGCGGAAGAAATCATCTGATTCAACGGTTCAGAAAGCGATACAGCAACATGTTGTGGAACATGCAGAGCGTGACAAGGCACTAAAGATGTTACGGTCATCCACTGCATCCAAACCCAACTCCAGACGTCTTGACCTGTGTCTTGCCTCTGGGCGCAGCTGGGCGAGGACTAGAGAGTGAGGTTGACGTTGCGCACCTCTTCCTCACTATAATCCAATTTCATAGCGCATGTCATCTTATTTCTCAACACACAAGCACTTGCATACACAACAATTTCATCACACTTGCACCCACATACCTACAAAGTCCTGTGGCGATGGGCGAGTGGCGAAGCAGCAGGTGTAGGACACACTGGGAGCTGTAGTTGCAGACCTGCACACAGGCGGCTCAGTTCTAATGGTCGCTTTCTGTGAGGAGAAGCAGTAAGCAGAATTCGGCAGTCGGCTGAGTGACTGAGCAGACCTATTAAGGACCGCACTGCTCACCCCCGTAGCATGGGGAAGGGGCTAGAAAAGGTGCCCTAAACAATTGCCTGCTTCAAACCCCCTGGCTGGTTAACCGCGATCAGCGGGGATCCCCTTAAGCGGTCGAAATACAAAGAAAAAAGCTAGAGTAATCCCCTTACGGATTGGCGCATGGAATGTGCGCACTTTAATGGATAGTGCTGGGTCAGATAGACCACAGCGTAGAACGGCCCTTGTGGGCAGAGAACTTGGGAGGTATGATATACAGATAGCTGCATTGAGTGAGACTCGGTTCGCAGATGTTGGGGAGATCAAAGAAGTTGGTGCTGGATACACCTTCTTCTGGAGTGGACGCAAAAGTGAAGAGAGGCGTGAAGCAGGAGTTGGCTTTGCCATCAAAACAGAACTTGTTGGTAAGCTGTCAGGATTGCCAAAAGGTATTAATGACCGTCTAATGACATTGAGACTTCCTCTGTCAGGCAATAAACATGCAACTATTGTCAGTGCTTATGCACCCACAATGACCAATCCAGATGAGGTCAAGGACAAGTTCTATGATGACCTAGACAATGTTATTTCTGCAACACCCCGCACAGACAAGCTTATCCTTCTTGGCGACTTTAATGCCAGAGTGGGTACAGACCACCAGACCTGGGAAGGAGTTATAGGTCCAGAAGGGGTTGGAAAGTGCAACAGCAATGGTCTCTTGCTTCTCAGGAAGTGTGCTGAACATGATCTTCTAATCACCAACACAGTCTTCCGTCTACCTAAAAGGAACAAAACATCCTGGATGCATCCCCGTTCCAAACACTGGCATCTCATAGACTATGTCATAGTGCGGAGAACAGACAGGCAGGATGTTAAAGTGACAAAGACTATGTGTGGTGCAGACTGCTGGACAGATCATAGACTGGTTGTCAGCAAACTCAACCTAAGAATACAGCCTGCGAGGCGACCTCAAGGCAAGAAAGCTCCTAAGAGACTGGATGTCTCAAAGCTGAATAAAGACAGCATGAGACAAGATTTCTTAACAGACATTTGCAACCAACTGGATGCAATGAATCTCAGTTCAGAGGACCCCGAAGAAAACTGGACAGTTTTCCATAAAACAGTTCTTTCTTCAGCTGCAAGCACCTTAGGCCATCCATCTCGCAAACATCAAGACTGGTTTGATGAGAATGATGATGAAATTCAGAGGCTTCTTGAAGAAAAGCACCGTTTGCTCAAGGCACATCAAGATGATACTAGCTCAGTATCAAAGAAAGCAGCCTACAGCAACATTTGTAAGACAGTCCAGACCAAGCTTAGGGACATGCAAGATTCCTGGCTGAGGAAGAAAACAGAAGAAATTCAGTCTTTTGCGGATAGAAAGGACATGAAGAAATTTCATGATGCACTGAAAACCATTTATGGTCCAAAGAGTTCTGGAGCCACCACATTGCTCAGTGCAGATGGAAACACTCTTCTCACAGATAAAGAAGCTATCTTGGAAAGGTGGGCAGAACACTTCAATAGTGTGCTTAATCGACCATCAAGCATCAATCAGGATGCAATCGACAGACTTCCACAGATAGAGTGCAATGTTCTGTTAGATGAATTTCCTACCGTTACGGAAACAAGAAAAGCAGTTCAACAACTATCATCTGGCAAAGCCCCAGGTGCAGATGCAATTCCTGCCGAAGTTTACAAGGCTGGGGGGCTACCCATGGCAGAGAAACTGACAGAGTTGTTTCACTGTATGTGGAGGAAGGAGGCTATCCCACAAGAATTTAAGGATGCATCCATAATCCACCTATACAAGCGGAAAGGAAATCCTCAAGTCTGTGACAATCACAGAGGCATCTCCCTCCTATCAATTGCTGGGAAGATACTTGCAAAAATTCTGTTAAATCGTCTGAATGCTCATCTTGATCAGACGGGACTTATCCCAGAAAGTCAATGTGGATTCAGAAAAGACAGAGGGACAATAGACATGATCTTCACAGCAAGACAGCTTCAGGAGAAATGCCAAGAACAGAATGTAGATCTATACATGACGTTTGTTGACCTCACCAAAGCTTTTGACACTGTTAGTCGTGATGGACTCTGGAAAATCATGGCCAAGTTTGGCTGTCCACCCAGATTCATAGCTATGGTGCGGCAGTTTCATGATGGCATGCAGGCACGTGTGCAAAATGATGGAGAGTTCTCTGAACCATTTGAAGTAACAAATGGGGTCAAACAAGGCTGTGTTCTGGCACCAACACTGTTCAGCATGATGTTTTCTGCCATGCTTATGGATGCTTTTCAGGACAGTGACACTGGTTTTCCAATCAGGTACCGTTTTGATGGCAACATATTCAACCTCAGAAGGTTGCAAGCCAAAACTAAGGTCCAGACTGATGTGCTAGATGAGCTCCTCTATGCAGATGATATGGATAAGAATGCCAACACAGAGGCAAAAATGCAAAGAGCCATGGATCAAGTCTCACAGTCATGTGATAACTATGATCTCACAATCAGCACAAAAAAGACAGAGGTTGTACACCAACCAGCCCCCGGAAAACCATATAATGAACCAACCATCACTGTGAATGGGCAAAAACTGAAAGTTGTTGACAAGTTCACCTACCTGGGAAGCACTCTCTCCAGAGCAGTGCATATTGATGATGAGATCACTGCCAGAATTGCAAAAGCTAGTGTGGCATTCGGAAGACTCCGTGCAAATGTCTGGGAGCGAAATGGAATCAAGCTTGACACCAAGCTGAAAGTCTACAAGGCTGTGGTACTGCCAACCCTCTTGTATGCATGTGAGACCTGGACAGTATACCAACGCCATGCAAAGAGACTTAACCATTTCCACTTAAGCTGTTTGAGAAAGTTGTTAAAAATCAAGTGGCAGGACAAGATTCCAGACACAGAGGTCCTGAGGAAAGCAGGGATGCAAAGCATGCATACAGTCTTAAAGCTAGCACAGCTAAGATGGACTGGCCATGTTATAAGAATGCCTGATGCGCGACTTCCAAAGAAAGTTTTCTATGGAGAACTACAGGAGGGAAAGCGCTCTCAAGGTGGCCAGAAGAAACGATACAAAGACACCCTCAAAGCCTCTCTGAAGGATTTCGAAATACCAATGGGGTCCTGGGAACAGACTGCGCAGGAGCGATCAAAGTGGCGAGGTCTCATCAACAAAGGAGCAGCTCTCTATGAAAAGAAGAGAATCTGTGAAGCTGAACGAAAGCGAAGAGAGCGCAAAGCCAAAACAAATGTGCCACCAGCAGACTCTATGACATTGACTTGCTCTACTTGCAACCGACAGTTTAGAGCCAGAATTGGCCTAGTCAGCCATCAAAGAACTCACCAACACACATCAGCACTATTCAAGAAATAATGATGGTCTTTCTCATTAGTGAGAGACGAACTATCATTCTTGGTATGCGTCAACCATGTTTCCCTCAGTGCATTTCGTTGTTGAATATTTTTATGGACGGTAAGAATAATGATTAGCAATTCTATTTCTGTTTGACCAGAATACTGTTTACAAATATCCGGGTTGTCTATTACATATTTGAAATTATGATTAAAACAATTATTGCACTCATCTTTCCGTTTGTTATCTGTAGCACCATTTATTACTGGGTTTCCGAGAACGTTGTATTGCACTGTGTTTGTATTTAGTTTAGATATAATTCTTTGACCAATGTCCGATTCGGCAAAAGTGTCGTTTAGTCGTTGAACCGTAACTTTATTATTTATACGTAACGTTAAACCACCGCCATTAGAAGCACTCTCTTTCCCAACCGGCTGAATCAACAATGTTCCGTTGATAGTTCCATTTAACGTTTGATTCATCAAATTCCTGAAAGCGTTTGAAAGGTCCATTTTAACACGCATCGATACATCGATTAGTATCGATGATCTTGATGAAGAAGTCACAAAGATATCTGTTAGAACCAAGAAACCGAAAACAAAGAATATAAATACAAGTGTCCTGAGTGGTAAATGTTTGGCGCATGACTTTTGCGTGGAAGCTGACATTTTGGTACAGGAAAACAAACATTAAGCATCGTAATTCCCAGTTATTATCACAGCTTTCTATCGCTTTATTTGAGCCACCTCGTGGGAAAACCAACAATGTGGTTTCCGAACAGGTCTGACACAAATCAGTCTGTACAGCTACAGAAGATGGCTAGAAGCTTGAAATTTTGGAGTTAAGTAGAGGAGGAATTGTACTATCCGAGTAGCGAAAACAAAGGCGCTGATCAGCTTCGCGGTTACCGCGAAGCTGATCTGCGCCTTTGTTTTCGCCTATGCAGATTGTTGGTTTTCCCACGAGGCGGCTCATATTTATTGAGATCTTTGCTCAAATGATAGCTCAAGGTGTTATGACTTTTATATCTTTGGAAAGAATGCAAGTAATATTTATTGCTCTATCCATAAAGCCCCGCTCAGATTTCTTCTCTTTTGTGTTGATTTTACAGCAGTGACATGACAATACTCGTTTTAATGTGATATTCATATATACATTTGCGTCGTGCAATGTAAGTACTTGGTGAATTCAGGGTTTATTTTCCGTTCACTTATTATAAGAAGGATGTTGATACATCAGTCCGTTAGATTTCAAATTATTATATTCTGTTAATGAAGGTATCACATTTTATTATATGGCAAGTGATGAAATATAGAGAAATATGTATTAAATATAACCAATATTTGAAAAAGTTATATTTTCACATGTGAAAATATAAAAAAGTTATATTTTCACATGTGAAAATATAAGATTTGGGAATACGCAAATTACGATTCCACCGTTTCATTTCTAATTTATACATAACTAAATTTTATAATCTATGCTATTGTTGACGCAATGAACGTTCACACACAATAGCGACGTAATGACGTGACGTAATGACGTCATTTAAGATTTTGACGTCATATGCTTTAGCGCACAATGTTACAATGACTACATGCAATATAATAAAAAGAAAATTCAAGTTTTTGTCGTGAATATGACTTTTATTTCATCTCGTGAAGGGAAAAATTATATATTTCATTCGTGCCTTCGGCACTCATGAAATATAAAAAATTTTCGCTTCACTCAATGAAATAAAACTCATATTCACTCCAAAAACTTGAATATCCTCTATATATTTCCGAATATATTTAAGAAATGAATTTCATTTTTCTGGTGTTCATAGCTCCATGAACATCAGAAAAATCAAACGCAATGCTTATATTTATATTCATTTCACACTATCGCTTGTTGAAAAATCATAAAGGTGATCACGTTTACAAGCAAATAGATAATTTACACACAGTGTGTATTCAAACAGCGGAACGGCGTCGACGTTAACAACGTCCAATCATATTGGCGAAAGTCTTGTATTTTGACGTCAAGTTTGACGTCATGTTACGTCGCGTCGCACGATGTTGTTCATGGAAGTATGAACACAGATGAACATCTAATGGTTCATCTAAGGAGGTTTTAGAAAAATGTAAATATTGTTCAATGAAAGCACTAATCGCGTTTGCACTTATGTGATCTCCACTTTTGTATTCCTTGCACTGTTTCTCCATGGATATATGAGCCGCCTTTATGAATGTAAGTAGTGATGGACTCTTAAAACATCTAAGGTTACTTATTTACGAACAAACCATCCATTACGAAAACTTGCCCATGCAATGAACAGAGACTTTTTAAAGTTTAAAAATTGAAAATTTTCAGCTCAAAAATTTTGATATTTTTCTTATTTTTGCTCAAAACATAGATTGTGGGTACACGTTAGAACCGCCTCGCCGAGGCGGTTCTAACGAATACCCACAGTCGATGTATTGGAGCAAAAATAAGAAAAATAGGTATACCCCTGCATACCCCAGTGTTGCTATATAAAAGTTGGGTTCAAGGGGGTATTCATTACACGGACATGTTTTCGTGATGAATGCAGTTTTGAACATCATATTCAATATAATTAGAATAGTATACTCATTAGACAAAATAATTCTGTTCATAATAGTTCGTTTAGAATATCCAAAACATTTGAATGAAGCTTTAATCCTGATATTCTGCTTATCGTTTGTACGCCATATGTGAATGATATACGTCTGTTTTCCTCAGCAAACGCTGAATACTCGGATTACAAGAACCGTTCAAACTCCGGCCTTGTGTTGATTCGTCGGACTCGGGTAGCAAATCAGTCATCATTATCCTAGATTGATTTTACCAGATTCAGTTAATAAGCGTCCACTGTCTAAGCTCTGTCCATTCCATGTTTTAATATCCCGAAACGTGGTATTCGGTAACGGGGCCAAATTTCCCAGCAGTTGCACGAGGCCAGGAGCTGGCAGATTATACTAGTAATGACAGAGATAAAATCCGTTTTCTCGAATACTTTATGTCCTTAAGTTCCGTGTTGGTCGAATATTGGACAGGATGATTGATTGAATGAATGTTTCATGGACTGAATAAAACGATATGTTGCCGTAAAAATCAAGACTAACGCGTCTAGTCAAATATTTGTACAATTTGTCAATTAAAACAAACATGTACGAGAGATTTCAATGCACTTAATGAATTTATTATTTATTGTTCTGATCTTCATCCTTGCACAATCGACTTGTAAAAATACTGACCTATGTTGTTGTTTGTTTCCTAATTGTTCGAGACGGGGGTACTGCTTACATTGTACTAGGCGGTGGTACCCTTTGCAAGACGAAACAGAAGCTTCGTAGCACCTGAAAATCATCACGAAAACATGCCCATGTAATATACAAATTTTTCTTCTTAAATTGTTGTGTTCATATTTGTTTTATGTTTTGGTGTCAGAATTTTGTGCTGTTTGAACCTTATGTACGTTTTCATAGTTTTAGTTCGCGTAACTGAGTGGCCGCCTATTGGGAAATAGCTGCTCACACGGCTTACGATGTTTTCTAAGTATAAGTACCTAATTGTCAATTTAGTTTTTCCACTGACCTCGGTTTTTAGAGCTGATTAAGCATGTTCCTGAACACTGCCTACTTGTACCGTTTCAGTAGAAAAAATTGATATTTTTCTTATTTTTGCTCAAAACATAGCGGACTGTGAGTACCCACAATCTGTGTTTTGGGGCAAAAATAAGAAAAATAGGTAAACCCCTGCAAGCACCAGTTTTGCTATATAAAAGTGGGGTATAAGGGGGTATACATTTCACGGACATGCTTTCCTGTCGTAAAACAACAGTTGTTAAAGACATCATGTTTGGTAGTGATTCTGTATGTCATTATTTTGTTCTTCCGTTCTTTCTTTCTTCCTTTCTTTCATTCTTTCTGCTGTGACATCTTTTCATTTTGTTAAATTTGAATCGGACATGTGCGATTGTTTGGATTCTGCATGTGTAGTGTTACTAGTGATACACTGCATATGATATAAATGTAGGAAAATAAAACACAATGTGACAAAATCTACCTCAGCATATTTTGTACCAATTCTAGTGTACAATAACATGGTCCTCTGCGTTAGAATTATTGATTACGAAGTACATGTAGCACTGAGATGCAGTAGTCACTGGTTTTTGACGGAGATGAGATCCGTTTTCTCGATATGCTTCAGTGAATAATTTAAGTCCTTAAGTTCCGTGAGTGAGACTAACAGGATAACTGAATGAATGTTTCATGGCCTGAATAAAACGATAGCCTGTACTAAAACTAACCACTAATACAAATAGTCAAATATTTGTACAATTTAAAAACATATACAATAGATCACAATGCTTTTGATGAATCCTATCTTAATCGATTTGTAAAAGTAACAACTCGTGTTTTTGTTTCTTATCATTAAAGGCGGAGATACTGCTTTTAATGTACAAGGCGGAGGTAATGTTATAACACTCTACAAAACGAAACAGAAGCTTCACCTGAACTATAAAACAACAGTTGTTAGAAATTCTGTTTTGTGATCATTTCTGTATGTCATTATTTTGTTCTTTTGTTCTTCTTTCATTTATATCATTCTTTTTGCTGTGACATTTAGTTAAATTTGAATCGGTCGGGATTGTTTGAAATCTGCATGTGTAGTGTAACTGTGCGATATATAACATAAACTTTATAAATGATCCAAACCGCCAACATGGTCCAGCCGCCTACATGGTCCAAGATGTTAACGCTACCAGGAATGAACCTAACAGGTAAGACAGTAGCCTGTTAGACGTGCGTGCTTTGCATGTACAAACACTTCAATTTATGCAGAAAATAATCATTATGTAATAGTTTCTAATTAACTAACACTAAATTCTTCTAACGCGGTATAATAAAGGAAAGTAGGCATATTGCAGCATTACAAATAGGTAACAGCACTTTTACATAACATAATTTGCGTTTTTTCGATAAACGCAAAGCATTGTATGCATATCAAGAAGTATAATTATTATTAACGAAACTTTGTTAACAACTGAGAATTTTATACGTAGTACGGCATCAGTGACAAAGTGGTATATGATAGAATTAGGAAAATAGATCGTGAGAATTAGGAAAATAGATCGTGATAAAACCCTACCTCTGGATAGTCTACTCAAAAGTGTACATGGTCCTCTGTGTTAGAATTATTGATCATGTTGATTATCAAATAACATTGGCTCTGTAATATTCTGGAACTATAGAATTGCACAGGTATTGGAAGGAAGCACAACGCTACTTTTTGGTTGTATGCCAGGTTCTCTACTTTCACCAGCTCATGCTCATATTAATAGAGAACACCTTTTGAAACTGTCAGGTAACATCTCAAAACATATAAACTGCTGTAAAAATATAGCATCGTCGAGATAATATTTAAGTTTTTTACGGTTATTTTAAATGCATATTTCAGCAAATTTTAATTGATTCAGTTTATATTTTGATCAGTTTGTTTTTATCATTTAAATATTCTTGAATTTTTATCATTTATTATAATCGTAAGAGTGTTGAAGTACACCAATATGTCGAAAAAGTGCAGATTATATTTTTATTTCGGCCCTTTGAGATCAGTAAAGATATTCAGCGTGTTCAAAACACTCACGTTTAGAAACATACTTCTAAACAATGTTTAAATTATTTGGGCCAATTACCCAGGGAGCCAAGCCCCGTTTTGGGTAGGACATTGACGTTTAATGTCTACAAGCAAACTTAAAGGTCCAAAGTGCCCTAAAACCCCCTTTTCTGAATTGCTGAGCGTAGCGAAGCAAGGAAGACAACGGAGATTTTCCTAAAATGTGGGATGGGACGACTTTTCAGCTCATTTTAGCGTCTGTTCAATTGAAGATAATTACCGTTTTTGTATCCTACATGTACATCGAAGATTCTTCTTCACATCGGCGAAAATGCTTCTATGATACCTCACCCTGTGAAGAATAACGCGACTTTGTTTTCACATTTTCAAACGTTTTCTGGAACGTTGGAGAACCATTAGGTTTTTCGACGTAAACAAACGTTGACGTCCCCGCAGTAAATGCTGGTAAAACCAAGCACCAACGTCGCCGACTTTTCAAGGTAGAATACGGCGCGCTTTTGGTTCTATCGACCATTTTCATCATAAGAAGAAGATGGCGCACCTCAACGAGAGACGGAAAATCACCTATAACCTGGCAGAGAAGGGTCACAACGACATTGTGCTACTGACTCTTTCCGCTTTCCAAACGTGGTGACCAAATAAAATATTTCTGTTGTGAGTGCTATGGACTAATATTCTCCACACGGTGTCTCTGCTCTTTTCACCTGCCTGACCTGCAGGTAACTGACTGAGTAACTAACTAGATTGGACCTTGTGTTTTTACAGGTCTGTAACCTCTATGCCAGAAGGGCATGCAGAGACCCGGCGTATGTGCTTGCAACTGTGCAAGTCATTTATAAATGATACCGGCAAAGAATTTTCTTCAGAAAACGACTCGCCTTGTGGGGCGAGTGTTCTGATTTTTTTACTCGTCCCTTACATTTTTTTTTTTTTTTTTTTTTTTTTTTTTTTTTTTTAGAAAGATCTTTTCTTTTTAAATCGGAATTTCCTAAGAACTACGTCATGAGTATTTAATCAACTCCCTTGCCGGTTTTCGTTTTTACGTGCTTCACGTATTGTACCTGCTTGTGCGGCAAACCATGCGAGAGAAGAACGGATATTATTACATAAATACCCGTGTCACACGATATTAACAGCCGTTTATTAATGAAGAGAAAGTCATGCATTAATAATGCAATTCGTGCTGTCAATACATGGCTTTTACTTATGTTCGTTACCGGGCACCTCGCAAAGCACGCGCTAGTAATGAGAAACTGAAGTCTGCCCGGAACGAGCATGAAACGAAAGTTTTTACATGTATGAAAATGTGATGGGGCTTTAAAATATAGTGCCCCATATTTCTTTCGTTTCTGCACCTTATTGCTTTCGTTTCGGCAGAATTTATGCAATAATAGCGATCAAAAATGATTTTGTCATTCATTAACATTTGCTAGATCCCGAGAGGAGTGTTGAAAACCGAGGGCGTAGCGCTCTCTCTCTCTCTCTCTCTCTCTCTCTCTCTCTCTTGTTTCTGTTAGTCTTAATCGCTAGGTTAACGTTTTTCAGACATGTTGGGACGGAACCACCAATTCCAGGGCATTGTACAATGGTTAAATTTAAGCTCTTTAATCAGGGATATCATACGGCGGAGATAGGTATCGAACCCATTACCTCTCGTTACCAATAGGCCACTGGGCTGTTCACACCGTATCTTTCTTATTCTACCAAACTTCGGCTTATTTGTTATGTTCTATTCCGGAACGTTATCAAATAATTTGTCTATACTGAATTAGATTGCCGGACGATCGAAACATCTCACAACATCTTGGCTGTAACATTCTGTGTTATTCATCTCAAGAAATTAACCATTTTTAGAGGTATGGTCTTGGCAAAAAAATGAAATGCATAGTGATTTTCCAGAACGCGACATGTGATGTGTATTCGTACCTTAGAAATTAATGTCGGTTTTCAGGATTACCCCTGCTCCACTTTAGACAATGATAAATTTTACTGTCAAAAGATAAATTTTCCTAAATTTTGATCAGAATTGAAGACTCAAACCCCCCCCCCCCACACACACACACACCATTCAAGTTTACTCACATTTTAACATTTTTGGCGAAAACAAAGGCGCAGATCAGCTTCTTAGTAGCTGCGAAGCTGATCTGCGCCTTCGTTTTCGCTACTCGGATATAACAATTCCTCTCCTACTTAAATCCGAAATTTCAAGCTTCTAGCTGTCTTCTGTTACTGTGCAGTCTGGTTTGTGTCAGACCCCTTCGGAAACCACATTGTCGGTTTTCCCACGAGACGGCTCATTTGTTATAGATGTTCCTGACCCAACGATTGGATGGTGTTGTGTTATCTAACAATGCTGAATGACGGAATGAACATGTTTCCGCAAAGGTTTCATTAAAACATTCGCGTTATTTTTTTTCACTAATTCCATTTTCTATTGTGTTCAATGGAATGCTCACAATTAAGCGTTCAATTTTCAATGATGCAAACTTTGTTTTCAAATTTTGGGTACAAATGTAACACGGCAGTTTGCAATCACCTCATCGAGCCTTACTAAACGATCCTGAAAGAATCAATTTGTGCTAAAACTGACTTCCAGAATCTCACAGGAGGCGCATGCCACCCAATGACCATGCTCTAAAAACCCGTATCGATTTGTTCCACATGAAACTTTTTGTACCCAATTCTTCACTGGCAATTGCTGACCAGCATATGTCTGGTAGACCGTCTTGCATTGCAGTAAAATGCGAAAAAGATGCATAACCGTGTTGTGTTAAAAGTTTGGCAACCTCTCTAATAAGTACAATGTTTGCTAGATTAAAACTTTTATATTGGATATATCAGGTTGAATCACTTTCAAACAGAGAAACAGAATTATAACAGCAGCTGATCAGCGTCTTTGTTTTCGCTACACTGATATAATTCAATTCCTCTACTTTATAAATCCAAAATTTCCAGCCTCTAGCCGTCTTATCTGCTTGTACAGCTCGGTTTGTGTCGGGCCTGCACGGAAACCACATTGTTGGTCTTCTTATAGTAATTGTCCACCCACCACCACATTACCCCGACCCCACACCCCCCCCAAAAAAAAATAAAATAAAAAATAAAAATAAATAAATAAATAAATAAATAAATAAAAGCGGTGTTGAGTTTTCTAATTTAGTTCTACATTAATTCCTTACATTCAAATGTCTAAAATATTTTATTTCTGGTCCATACTTACTGAAATTCATGCATGGTGTACTCGAATGTATGTTTCTTAAAACAGCAGTTACACGTTAGCGTATAACCCAAACGTGCGCCGGGTGTATGAAAATTCTCAACACGCTGAAGATTTTGGACGTATAAAATTTTAAGATTTGTTCCTTTAACTCGCTTTAGCAGTCACACATCAGCGCGTGACTAAGGCGTGTTCCGAACGTATAAAAATCTCTCAGTTTTGGAGTACGTTTGTCTTACGTCCCAGACACGCTAAGCACGCACTATATGCGCACAGCAAACGTTCAATGTGCGTCTCGTTTGCGCTTGGGGCACGCTACTGAAGCAAATTCAAGCAATATCTCATAAAATCGGAACGCGCATGTAGATTGCACTGACGTGCCTGAAGCATACACCAAACGCGTTCAATGCGTATTCAACACGCCTGTAACGCGCGTGGATCTTATTCGAAACGTATAAGACACATACCCTGGATATAAGGAGCCTCTAGACAAATTTTAAGCATGTTTTTTTTTAGCTCAAACGTGCACAAAACGCACACCGACTGTTAGCGACGGTCAGCAACGCGCACAGAACGTACGTCAAACGTATCCAACTCACTCGCCACGCGTTCTGAACGTGTCTTAGACGTGCGTATGTGGAATTTTGCAATATTTTCAACACACTAGCAGAGGTAGTATCAATTGAATCACGCCCCTGAATAATAATAAGAAAAAGGATGAAGAAGAAACATTTTTCGTAAGACTTCAACTGCAAATAGTCAAACCTCTACTAGAAATTGAGCTTAATTTCTATTCCTACTCCTCCCACGTCCCCACCTCCACACTGTTCATATTTAAACTTACTTCACAACATTCCGATAGACCCAAACCTCCACTCACCTTTTTAATAGTAGAATAGTTTAATGATAGTTGCACATTTATCAGTTATTCTTACCAACAAATTGCTCTACGTGTGGTACTTGTATTCATGGTTAGGATACACCTTGAGGTGCCCCTTACTGGGACGTTCTCTTCTTCCATTTCAAAACCGAAAGTAGATCGTCGTCACGTGCGGGTAAAACATCGTACCACGAATAATTTTTTCGTTTCTAAACCGTATTTTGTTAAAAGAATATCTAATTTGAGAAGTAAATTTTATCAAATATTCTACATTTATTTTTATATTTTTGTTTATAAAGTTTGAATTTCATTTATTTAATTTTACGCGAATGATGACGCTTCAGTGACGTCATCACCAAATGGTTCTCCAATGCTCCTGTCAAGAACAAGGAAGTGAAAAAATGGCGAAGAAAAACGTCCAATAAAAATCACAGAATGGGGTTAGGAGGAAACCAAATATACCAATTTGAAGAAAAATTCTTGTTTGACACGCCTACCATGATGAAAGTGAGTGATTGTAGTTTAAAACCTTTGAAAATTGCATGAATATTTTTTGACTGTTTACCCCACCCACTTTTAGCGTTGTCCTCCTTCGCTTCGCTACGCTCAGCGATACAGCAATGGGGCTTCTAGGGCACTTTGGACCTTTTATTTTGATTGTAGACATTAAACGTCAATGTCCTGTGGGTAGAGGAGGTGACATCACCTGCTATAGTTGGTTTGAATACATTTTTAGTTAGGCTTTGCCATCCTATTGAAGGCGTGGGTGGACTGCTCACAATTTTTTTTTGGTGCGATGGTTAAATTACACATTGTTTCACGCTGTTTAAGCTGCCTACTTATTACAAACGTTTTCAAGATATATTACCATATCCTTTGAGCTTCAGATCAAAAACTGCTGAATTTTCTAGTCTAGAGCAATGCTAGGAATCACAGATAAAGAAGTAATCTTATTGTATTGTTTAATTCATACTTTTGCAGCTCTTGTTTTTGTATTTATGATGTCGAATTACCCCACCCACTTACATAATAATATGGATCATGAAAGTTAGATAAATGCATATTGATTCGTGAGATGTTGAAGAACAAATGAATATGTGATGTACTCGTAAACATTTTACATGTATTTATGTTATTTCAGTCATTCAGTTTCTTTATAAATCAAGTCCATGGTCAGATTACCGTTTCCTATAAAATGACAGATGTAAGTTCTCATTGTTCCATAGGCTGGATCATGCATACCTTTAAGCAAGTGGCTATGAAATACTACAATTGTATCTAGTTAAATATTCATTATTGTCATATCAATCATTTGATACCAATTTCAGCTCTCTAGGAATTTTGGTTGCTGAGATATAAACGTTTCCGTTGGTATACCCCCTCTATATTTCTGTGATTTGTATCTAATATTTTAAGTTATCATCAATATTTAAACAACAAGATAGTTATCATATTCATTTATCTAAGCATTGGTTATGGAACATCATAATGGAAATCATTTGATGTCAATTTCAGCTCTCTATGACATTGGTTGCCGAGTTATAATGTTTTTGTTGGCATACCCCCTCCACGTTTCTGTGATATTTCTCTAATATTCAAATTGTATCGATATTCGAAAAACAAGTAAGTCAGATGGTTAGTGTATCTTAGCACATGGTTATTGGACATAATTCTAGCAATCATTTGACACCAATTTCAGCCCTCTGGAGCATTTGGTCTTTGAGATAGTAGCAGTTTTATTGGTATACCCCCTTCGTTTGTCATTGATTTTTCTCTTATATCTAATGTTTTCGTAAATATTGGAGCTACAAGAATGTCAGCTTGTTTATGTATCTTATTACATGGTTATAGAATATTGTCATAGCAACTATTTGATACCAGTTTTAGCTCTCTATGGCTTTTGGTTGCTGAGATAAATATGTGTCCATTGGTATATCCCCTCTAATTTTCTGAGATTTTTATCCAATATCTAAAATTTTCATCGATATTACAACAAAAAGAAAGTAATATTATTTATGCGTCTTATCACATGATTCTAGAACATTATTATAGCAATCATTTGAAACCCATTTCAGCTCTCTAGAGCTTTTGTTCACTTAGATATTTTCAATTTTATTTGTATAAACCGTTCATATACCAATGATTTTTCCCTTATATCTTAAGTTTTCTTAAATATTGGAGCAACAAGAAAGTCAGCTTATTTTTATATCTTATAACATGGTTATAGGATATAGTCATAGCAATTTCTTGATACCAATTTCAGCTCTCTATGGCTTTTGGTTGCTGAGATATATACGTTTCCATTGGTATACCCCCTCTATTTGTTTTAGATTTTTATCAAACATTTAAAGTTTTCATCAATATCCCAACAACAAGAAAGTAGTATTATTTTTGTGTCTTATCAATGATTATAGCACATTATTAAAGCAATCATTTGAAACCAATTTCCGCTCTCTAGAGCTTTAAGTCACTAAGATATTCTCAATTTTATTGGTATACCCCATAGAATTCCAATGATTTTTCTCTTATATCTTTTTAAGTTTTCTTAAATATTGAAGCAGCAAGGAATTCAGCTTATTTATATATCTTAATATATGGTTATAGAATATAGTCATAGCAGTCTTTTGATACCAATTTGTGCTCTCTATGGCTTTTGGTTGCTGATATATAAACATTTCTGTAGGTATACCCCCTCCATTTTCTGCGATGTTTCTCTAATATTTTAAGTTTTCATCACTACTCGAACAGCACGAAAGTCTTATTCTTTATGTATCATATTTTGCTTTTGTTAAAGCAAAGCAATTATTTGTTACAAATTTCAGCTCTCTATGGCTTTTGGTTGCTGAGCAATAATTTTTTCTGCAGGTATACCTCTCCATTGTTCTGTGATTTTTCTCTAATACTGAAAGTTCTCATCAATATTTGAGCGCATAGAAAGTCAGATTATGTCTGTATTTATCATTATTAAAGAACATTAGCATAACAATAATTTGATATAAATTTCAGATCTCTAGAATTTTTGGTTGCTGAGATATCAGCAATGTTGTTGGTATACCCCCTTCATTTATCTGTTATTTTTCTACAATATCTGAAGATCTCTTTAATATTTGAGCATAAAGTTATCCAGCTTTTTTTATATATCTTATTACATGGTTATAGAACATTGTCATAGCAATCATTTGATACCATTTAAAGCTCTCTAGATCTTTTGATTGCTGATATATAATCAATTGTGCTGGTATACTCAATTTTTATGTGATTTTTCCTAATATAGAAAGATCTCATTGATATTCAAACACCAGGAAGTCAGTTCGATTTTTATATCTTATTACGTGGTTAAAAAAAACATTATCAAAACAATCATTTGATACCTATTTCTGCTCTCTATGCCTATCAGTAGCCAAGATACATATGGTAATATAGGGGTACCACATTACTTCCTTTGTTTATTATGGGTGTGGGTGAACACACTGTGATTTTATGTGACACAAATGGGCATTAAAGTGGTCCTCTGACCAAACTGGCACCCATGAGCATTTGTTCTAACGGTGCAAGGTACGTCCTAAAGATTACCCATCCCAAACACTTCAAAACTAATGGTAATAGATTTTCCCTTTCTTTAATCTTGATTTTCAGCATTTTCATTAATATTCATGAAAATGCAAATGAGAATTTTTATTTAGGCCCATGGCATCAACAAATTTGTCAAATAGTACTATTGGTACAATAACAATGAGCCACAATAGTTTAGGGCTGAAATTAGTTTTTATGGGATAATGTTTTTTTAATTGTTTCTGTTTATTCATTTAAATGTTTTAATTAAAATTCATGAATATGCAAAAAAGGAATAAATAAGCAATAAAAATTGTTATAAAAATAATGATTACATCAACATTTATTGATAAAAATGTACTGATAAAAATATATTGATTCTCATAATTGCACATACATGAAATTTTTTACATATACATTAAGTGGGTGGGGTAATTCAATGCATTAAGATGACACAATTTACTCAAATGACACATTTACAGCTTTATGCATGGCTAAGACATACTCAGCTGCAATCAGACAAGATAAAATGACATCAGGATAGTATACGATATTGAAGAAACATATAAATATGACTGTTTGTAATATATTTGTGTAGTGCATTTCAGCTGTATATAACAAATAGTACGCCTAAATACCCTCTGATTGAAGCATCACGCCAAAAAAATTTCCAGAGCAGTCCACTTAGACCTTCTTTTGGAAGGTCAGAGCTATCCAAAAAAGCATTCAAAACAACTATAGCAGGAGATGTCACCTCCAACCTTTTTTTGCGAGATAGAGACTTTTGGCTCCCTGGGTAAATTTAGGAATATGTCTTTAGACTCCTCATGTAATTTCTCGAAATTGCAGCACAACAGTCTGGCGTTCGTTGCCGGTTTAAAAAGGCCTACTGACGAGGGTTCATTACCCGAAATTGCGCAATATAGTCCATACTATCTCCCTTTGAATGTTTTACTGCTTCCAAAGGATAAAACCTTTATATTTTATTAAGTAGTATTATACACAATTGAAGAATGTCATTCCTTAATTCGATAATCCTTAGACCTGGTTTCCACGGACACTTTTTCTCTGGCAAAGTAGGTTTGTCAAAGAAAAATATGCTCGTGTAAACTCAATTCTGTGGTGAAGTTCCAGTGTCAAATATCTGTGACAAAGGTGAGCGAGCTAAGTAATAAAGTAATCTTTACTCTGTGTGAACGCAAACTCATTGCCTAAGTTTCTGTGACAAAAAATCTTCGTCAAAGAAACATTGTCCGTGGAAACCAGGCCTTATTTGGCGCGTGAATGCACGACAAAGACATTAATCAAAGTATGTGAATCCAGGTCATTCCTTGGAACAAACGTTTGCGTTACCAATCTTCTTTGTTTCATATCTCAATCATATTAGATAACAGTGTGTGGAGAAACGTAGGCGCCATGATCATGAGATCATTTGATAAATATTTTCTTATAGTCGTTGCCTCGGTAACGAGGATTGAGAGATTGAAAAGAAATAAACTAGTAAACGTGTATATCTTATTTGAGAGATACTTGTAAGTGCTGCGCGTGTTGTCCCCAGCTTCTCGGAAATGCACATCACATCTCATTCAAGAACACATATTGAAGCTTAATGTGTGTGGATACTTTTTATGAACATCTGTTGCCCCTATGCAAGCGAAAACTTAATAAGTGTCTTAAAATTCTTATTTTAGTGATGCGATGTTAGACCATAATAAGTGTAAGACCAAGATAAGCTAGCAATGTACCGCCACGCCCCAACTAGTTCCACACCCGGGGTAAGTACTCGCATATGAAATGTGTATGTATGTGCCGTCCTCAGATAAAAAGAAGGGGGCTTACAGAGCATATCTAACTTAAAAAGTGGGTGCTTTCAGAGCTGATAGAACTGTAAAAGCTGTGCCTTTAGAGCTTATAGAACTGTAAAAGTTGTGCCTCTGTGCATTAAGAACAAGTGGGCACTTTAAGAGCTGATCGAAATGAAAAAGTAGATGCTAAGTTCAGAGCTGAAAAACTGAAAAGGGAGGCTTTATAGCTGCTCATTCGGCTTACGTTTTTCCCACCTCGGTTTTTGGAGAGGGAATCTTTTTCTGATTGCACCTTTTCCTGATCTTTGCCTACTTGTACCTTTTTAGGACGTCACATACCCATACTGCCTTAATATGGGAGTACCTACCCCGGGGTTCCACAATTCGCTAGCTTTACAGTATAGTTTCAAGTTTCAAGTTTATTTGGTAATGCATTAAGCCTTTCGGCCCATGAGCATATAAACATACAAATAATTATAATACAAAAATACTATAATGTTATTAATCAAGTTATTTCGTATTGGACCAGTTACAGGTCCGAGGTTAGCTGTATTGGACCGAGGCCGGATGCCGAGGTCCAATACAGCTGACCGAGGACCTGTAACTGGTCCAATACGAAATAACTTGATTAATGAAATTTTTATTAATTAACTGTCAAAAGTCCATATCGGTCCATATCATCCTCTATCACAGCAAACATATCTTCCATTCTTAGCGCCCATGTCTGACATTCTTTTCAAAGATGTTGACATTATTTTTGTTTGTTCACTATTTTACTGATCGGCTGAATCGCCGCCATTGTTTTTTTCTCTCAACTCATTCAACGCGGCACGTGACCTTGCACGTGAATTTTGACCAATCAAATGTAGGAATTCCCATATAGATAGCAGGTCAATCCGTATAGATACGAGGTCAACCGTATTAGTGCGAGGTCAGCTGTATTAGGTCGAGGTGAAATCCAGAATAGACTATACGAAAAAAGAAACGCCACCAGTATCACACAGACCAAATTCTCCGTATAAGTACTATATACTAATAAGTTAATTAATAAAGGACAGTATAACAGGGCATTTCATACCATTTGGCTATCACCGTTCCTTGAGTACGTGCATTGAGGCAGCAGGAAACAGACTATTCGGTATTATTACGTATTTTTTCTCTTGTTGTGTGGAACATAGCATTCTACATAGTATCTAGATAGCACGGTCGATTGTCGTACCGGTTTGATATATATCCTCATTTTATCCTGTATATAGACCATCCTAGGTGAAATTGTTTCGTAAAAGAACAGTTTTATCAGATGAAAAGTACAATTTCATTTGTGTACTAATATGGAAACTCACTAAAAGAGATAAAGAGATAAAATTAAAAACTTGACACTGATAGATTCAATGAAACGCTATATATAATTTCAATTAGATTCAATGTTTGCTTTGAAAGCTTTGTAAGGCAAACCAAATCAGGAAGCCGTCTTATCAGCTTCGTGGTATGTCGCATATCCAATAACACTTCCCTTATCCACTGATTGTAGATATAACTGCATGTCTGGAGACATGAGGTGATCTTGCGACGTCAATGATGCGTTGTTCCTTTTAATTATTTCATGTAATTTGGATGAGTCTAATTTCAAGTTTAGAGGCTTCAAGAGTAATTTTATGCTTTAAAATTTAATTTGCAATGAAATTACTCGAAGCAAACGAAATAGCCCCAGATGGGTTCTGCTGGGTCACATTTGGGATTATACGGTTTGGCTATGTCACCAAAAGAACGGAGAGCTTATCGTGTGGGTTAAATGAGGTGATCTGAAAATGATAAACCTACCTGTCGCAACACAATGTTATCTTGCCGTGAATGCATTATGGTCGAGGTAAGATATACCCATAACCGCAAACTTTTGTTCCGAGTATAAAGGCTGGGGACTCACCTAGTTTGATTAATGTCTTCGGCGTGCACTCACTGGTCTAAAAAGGACTATTGCATGATGATAACATTAGGCATTCTATAAATACTAGGTAACCCGTTTTTCGCCACATTATTGTTAAATCAGTTGGAATAGTTTTATGATGTTTTACCGTTTTCCGGGAAATGGAATTATTATTCAATGGATAAAACTTAAACATTTATGATCAAAATATACAGAATTGTTTAAACATTGCTTAAGTATTTATTTGAGAATCAAGGAACAGTATGCTGATATGGTCTCGACTATTCCTTATGTACATAAATAAAGATGATTAGCTATCAATTTTGATCAAAATTTATTTTAATGTTTAATTAAGAAAAATCCATACCCACGCCATACGTACATAAATAAATTAAGCAGTCAATTTTGATGGAAATTTTCAATTATGTTCATAAAGAAAAAAGCAAAAATATGTCGTGTCATTGTGAGAACATAGGAATCATCAATTATCTTTCCTAAATATATAATGTACGTGTATGATATGTTTCCTATAGATTATTTTTGGAAAAAAAGGCCCTATAAATATTAATGGATGAAGTGAACATCAGGAAAACATGTCCATGCAATGAATACCCACTTTAACCCCACTTTTATATACATGTAGTAAAACTGGGGTATCCGGGGTATATACCTATTTTTCTTATTTTTGCTCCAAAACATAGATTGTGTGTACCCTCAATATATGTTTTGAGCACAAATAAGAAAAAAATCATAGCTTTTCTCCTGAAAATTTTCAATTTCTACAACTTGGGGAGAAACCTATATATTACATGGGCTTGTTTTCGAAATGAAGGTTTTCACTTGAGATGAATCTCCATTAAAACTAGAAACATGGACCAAGGATATCATAGAGGGCATTTCTCGTTGTTATATGCTAAAAAGGCCTTGCAACGTACTTAAGAAATTGCAACGTACTTAAGAAACTTCTGTGGTGGTTCTTTTTTGTTTTATGTCTTGGTGTTTAAATATTTTGTGCTGTTGGCGCATATGTATATTTTCATATTATTAGTTAAGTTTGCCTAACTGAGTGGCCACCTATTGGGAAAATAGCTGCTCATTCGGCTTACGATATGGTTTCATGGTATAAGTACCTGATTGTTCATTTAGTTTTTTTTTTCCCACCTCGGTTTATGGAGTGGGAATCTTTTTCTGATTGCGCCTTTTTCTGATATTTGCCTACTTGTACCTTTTATCATGTATTTACAATGAAATACGTTCTTTTTACATATGCGATTCAGGCACGATTTTCATGCCCGTTTCGTGACACAGTATCTCGAAAGCCGTATCATTTTAAAAATTGTCAAAAACTCTTAAGAAAGAGCCATATCACTCATACCACATACCCAAGTGACCAATATCACCCCTCGGGAGGAAAAGCCGTATCACCTCATTCGGAGCCCTTGGCTCTTATTGTATTAAATTCAATAGGTAGTAGATAGGAGTGTATGAGCCACAGCATGGGAAAACCTACAATTTCTTATACATCAGTCTTCTCAATAAAAAAGAACCGGTGAAAGTAGAAATCTAACCCCTGGCATACAACCAAAAAGTAGCGTTGTGCTTCCTTCCGATACACTGTACCTGTACAATTCGATAGTTCCCAGAATATTACAGACTCAGTTCTAGTTTGTAATCAATAATTCCAACACATTGGACCATGTACACTAGAATTGTTTTGGAATATCCAGAGGTAGGTATTTATCGCATTTTCTTTCATTTTCTATCTATATCTCATAAATAAAGTAGTCCTTGTCACTGAAGCCGCATTACATATATTCTCTGTAGGTAAGTTCACAGGCCTGTGCTGTTCATCCGCATTTTCAAAGCTTTCGCTGAGTTTACAAGCCGTATGCCTTATTAAACCTATATGTAATCATCGTGTAAAAGGGAACAGTTTTAACAGAAACTCACAAAAAAGGATAATTTATATCATTGCCATACTATGCATTATTTCCTGTTCACAGATTCAGCAGGGAAGTGTAATGCAGGGAGTGCTAATTTGATCATAGTTTATATAACAAGCAGTTTCTGCATTCACTGAACTGCTACAGTGAGGTTTCCGTTAGCGGTTAACTAAGGATATTTTCATTGCAATCTTTTTTCACAGACTGACTTGTCCTGTTTTATTGGTGTGTAAAAGAAGACAAACTTTTACTCTTCCAACTGCCACAGAGTAACTGTGATTAAATTAGAAACGGGGTATTTAATACTGAGTTTTGTATCCCAACTTTTACCGGAGAATTTTCTCCCTTACCGAATCACGTGACTAACCAAGCGTTTCATGATCGTGGGGGTCGTCTCAAAATTTTTATGGACAACTATTATTACCATTTCGTTCCTCAGCAAAGTAGGAGGCACCCGACATAATCATGGGTTGTGGGATACCATTCCAAGTATCAAACACACAACCCATGGGATAAATTATACATTATTACTAGCTGTGTTTAAAAGTGACATGTATGTTGTTTGCTAAAAAGACTGCACATGAGAGTTCCTGATCATTTAATACTTAAGTAGCTGAATTGGCACCTAGAGAATAACAGGATTTTATTCTCTTTGAAATATGTATCAGTATTTATTTAAAAAGATATGGTGTTGTTGTTTTTTTATCTACATGGGCTTTTGTGTGGGACATTCCTTCTGATTGCTCAAGTGTCCTGTCATTGCTTACATTTTCTTGTTAACACTTTTTGCTGCTGCCTTGTGTCTGTCAGATTTGTTAAGCATTTTGATACCATCAGCTATCCATTGAGAAACTAAGACATGTCAGTACAATATGACTGTATGTGTTGGAAGGTTTCACAACAGAAAATGATGTGTTTTTCGTTGTTTGTTTGAGATAATGCTTAATACCATATTCAGCATGGTCTCAGTCATGTCGGGACAATACTAAGTCTTCCTAGGTATTACCGGTACTATGATAAAGTGAATGTAAATGTGAATGTGTCTTGCCCAAGTACACAGTTTGTTGAAGGTAAGTTTAAATTGTAACAGTGTATACTAACTAGAAAGTACCAAAAGACAAAGCAAACCTGAAAACTTAGGTAAAGTCCCATCGGGAAGGTACTACGGACATTTCCTGATACAGAGGTTGAGCCAACACACCTACTCTATATCTTAAAAAGTTCAGGTTTTGATGGACCACTCATTCATGATTAGGAATATCACAAGAATCCACATGTAAAATACTTACAAAAAGTAGAAAAAAATGTCTGAACCAAACTATGCAGAAAATTTCATAGTATCTCCATCCCCTCCTGTGTGTCAGACTACCTTCTACATCATATTATTCAGTAAGTACTAAGCTTTGTGTCTTTCATAGCAATAACTTCTTTGGCAGAAAAAAATATATATGTTAATTTGTTAAATTGTTTTGACCAAAAACCGGCACAGAACCAACGGTTTAAACATAAATTCAACATATTTGCATTGACTGCTGGTTACCAGTCTGAACATAATAAGTATTGTGAAAACATATAACTATATAGATTAACCCTGGCTGGAGTTATGGTTACATTTCCCAATATTCATTATGGGTATCTTTGAAACCAGCAAATAATGCAGAACTGGTGAATAGTGGTCATTGTTCTTATTATATTTAAATACAATGCACTGTAATGTATGATACTGTATATAGTGTCTATGCATGCTATGGTAAAGGCAGACGAGTAGTATTTGCACAAGAAGACTGTTCTATTGGCTGAGGAGTGAGCTATCTACGTGCGAAATGTTCACGTAGAGAATTGTCTCGTTTCTGGCGCAGTGTAGTCCGCAAAATATTTATGAGACAACCCCTTCCTGATGAAACCATTGTTATTCGCTAAAGGAGCATATACAGCCAGTTGTTTTGGTCCGTATGTCTCACACTGGAAAACTTACTCCCCCGTGCTTTTGTTATAGCTGTTTAAGGGAAGAATTGTCTTTCATTCCATGTATTATTTACTTGCCAAATCGCATCGGTTTCTTCAAAACTAAGTGCACTTTCTATTTTCGCTTTCAAAACGAGGTTCATTAATGAAAACCAAAACGAGGACCATCAAGCGTTCAGCTGACCATGACCAAAGGCCCGACGGAATGTAAATAAAATTATTTTGCGAATCGATTACACAAAGAATAACAAGTATGACTGCATAATTATTAAAAGAAAATATGCCTCTGGTAAATTATAATTTGGGTATGAATTACGTGATGATTCGGTAAGGGAGCATTTTCGATAAGGGAAACCTCACTGTAGTATAAATAATGCACTAGGTCCATTAATACGAAAACATGTCCATGTAATATATATAGAATTTTTATTTGGTTGTAAAAATCTAAAATTTATTAGAATTTTTTGTATATATATTTTTCTTATTTTTGCTCAAAAACATAAATTGTGGGTACACGTTCTAACAAGTACCCACAATCTTTATTTTGGAGCAAAAATAAGAAGACATATGTATACCCCTGCATACCCCAGTTTTTCTATACAAAAGTGGGGTTTAATGGGGTATATATTGCACGGATATGTTTTCTGATGCACTGTTTTACTCCTGCTCCATGAGGATAGGTGTAAAGATCTAAATTCTTCAGATGTTATGGCGATTTCACTATTGCCTTTGCTGTTTAACGTAAATGATACGATAAGCCGTGCTAACTACGTTTAAAAGAAAGAAAGAAAGAAAAGATCACCATAAAATAGAATGTCTTAAACCACTGCTATTGTATATTTTAGGTGCTATAAAGTTGCTGTTTCGTCGAGTGAAGTGTTGGTTGTATCTCCGTCAGGACCAGTAATATTATGACTGATCTATTTAGAACTGATTATGTGTGGGAGGAGTAGGGAGCAATAAAAAAAATTGAGCCGCCTCGTGGGAAAACCAACAATGTGGTTTCCGAACAGGTCCGACATAAACCGACCTGTACAAGCACAGAAAAGAGCTAGAAGCTTGAAATTTCGAATTTAAGTAGGAGAGGAATTGTACTATCCGTGTAGCGAAAACAAAGACGATGATCAGCTTCGCGGTTACCGCGAAGCTGATCTGCGTCTTTGTTTTCGCCTATGCAGATTGTTGGTTTTCCCATGAGGCGGCTCAAATAATATTATCAAGTGCTTTAAGAGCTCTTGTACATGTTTGTTTTAACTATACCAATATTTGACTATTTGCATTAGTCTTGATTTTTACAAGTAATCGTTTAATTCAGGCCATTCATTAATGATCGAATTTTCCAAGAAATTATCACACACCGGAACTGGGGACATCAATTATTCATTGAAGCATATCGAGAAAACGGATCTAAGCTATGTCAAAACTGGTATAATTAGTCACCTCCAAGACACGTACAACTTGAAATTGGGCACCATCCCCGACTGTAATGGAAAGCTAGATCGATTGACAATAGAACTATAACATGAATCAATTCAAATAGAGCACACAAATGTGGACGATTGTAATCTGAATCTGGAAAAATCAATCTTGGATAATGATAATTGATTTGCTACCCGAGTCCGATCGAATCAACACAAAGGCTGGAGTTCCAATGGTTCCTGTAAGGTACTCGGTGCATGTTTTCTGTTGATCAAAGATGTAAATTATTCACACGGGACTGACGATTCATGATTGGATGATAAACTAAGCATGCTATATAAAGTGAATATATATTCAAACACAACTGTACATTAGGAGCTTTCGGATTCACATGACTGTTACATTCTCAAATGAGGAGAGCGATTTTATTTAAAAATGTGATGTTCATAACCAAATTACTGTTGTAAATTTTGCTCGTAATTCAGTAACTTGAGGGTTTCACTAATCACAACGGTGCAAGAAATTAAAATAAAATGTAGTGCACTAATTGCAATTGAATGTAAATTTAGCTATGCGAATAATGAAAGTGATTTAAAACAATATATATTAGGTAATAAAATGTGATATTTACAATAGCAAAACATGTTTTAATTATTGGAAGTCGAATAGGATTTGTGCATCTACATCCTTATTGCTGCACTTAAACGGGAAATAAAAACTTGAAGCAATCAAGTACTTACGAAAACTGTACATAATAGACTGTCGTGTTCATTTGAAAATCAACACAAACATGATAACTGTGAGTGAGACTTAATGGTCAAAGCAATAAATTTTGATATGCATTCTTTCCAACGATATACTCCCGGATGATGACACTGTGGCCTATGGATGCCATTAAACAAAGACCTCAATAAATACAACAATGAAAAGTGACATTTGGATATCGTGATAATAACAGGGTATTACGGTGTTTAATGTTCGTTTCCTCTAAACAAAATGTCAGCTACTGCGCAAACGCCATGCGCCAAACATTTACCGCTTAGAACACTGGTATTTGTATTCTTCGTTCTTAGTTTCCTGGTGCTTGCCGATATTTTTGTGACTTCTTCATCAAGATCATCGATACTAATCGATGTTTCAATGCGTGTTAAAACGGACCTTTCGAACGCATTCAGGAATTTGATGAATTTCGAAAGAGTTCAAACGTTAAACGGAACCATAAACGGAACATTGTTGATTCAGCCGGTTGGGAAAGAGAGTGTTTCCCCAGGTAATGGTTTTACGTTACGATTCAACAACAAAGTTACAGTAAAACGGCTTAATGACTCATCAAGTAAAAAGGATACCATCCAAAGAATTGTAACAACGGTAAATACTGCTACAATACAATATAATGTTTTAGGAAATCCAATAATAGAAGGTGCTACAGACAATAAAAGGAAGGACAAATGCAATAATTGTTTTAATCATAACTTCAGATATGTGATAGATAATCCGGATATTTGTAAATTGCATTCTGACCAAACTGACATAGAATTGCTAATCATTATTCTTACCGTCCATAAAAATATTCAACAACGAAATGCACTGAGGGAAACCTGGTTGACGCATACCAAGAATAACACTGCCAATGTACGATATGCTTTTCTTCTTGGAGAGGTAAAGGATACAAAATTACAAGCAGATATTGTGAAAGAAAGTGGTGTGTATAACGATATCATTAAAGAGGATTTTGTGGATGTGTATAGCAATTTAACATACAAAACCATAATGGGATTCAAATGGGCCGCCACAAAATGTGGCGTTACCAAGGCTGTCCTTAAAACCGATGACGATATGTATATAAATGTGCCAAATGTTTTAGATATCGTTAGAAAGAATTTCAGTGCATTGATGACAAATATTGTTGGCCACTGTGCTCAAAGGGCAGGTCCTATTCGTAATCAAAAATCCAAATGGTTTGCCTCAATAAATAGCTACCCTGGAAAACTTTACCCTGGATTTTGTTCCGGAACGGGCTATTTGACAAGCTTGATCGTAGCTCGGAAAGTGTTTGAGGTTTCACCACACGTGCCATTCTTTCATTTAGAGGATGTTTATGTAGCACTGTGTATAAAGAAACTGGGATATCACCTTAAAGGTTTTCCAGGATTCAATCCCGGCCATCCTAAATTAGATCCGTGCGTTTACAACGGTAAATCTCTTGTAACGGCTCACTACATGACACCGACAATGACACGTCAGATGTGGAATGCTAGATGCATCAGAAGAACTTCCGAAACGAACAGCTGATGTTTGTAACTTGTGTTTACATTTTAATCATTTTATTTTCAAAATAAAATAAACTCCGTGGAATGTAGCATCAGTTTACGCTTTGCATAGTAAAACAGGGATGTATAAGCAGTAAAGTGTTAAAATGTCATTGACGGAGAAAAATTCCAGGATAATGGGTGTTGTAACTGTTTTTTTATCAATGCGCCAGCATGTGCGACAAATGTGCTGCACTAGACCAGTTTGCCCCAAAATATTCTTCTGGTGAGAAGCAGAGTTTACTGAGCACTTGTTATTATTGAAATCTTGGCACCACCAAACCTGGCCGGTCTTAGAACTCTCCCTACCTAATAATTTACCAAATGATTTGCTGAATAGCATGGCATTTTCTATGATAGTAGAATCAACACGCCAAGAGCTAAGACCCATTTCGATACGGCGAAACCACTCTGCATAAAATTGCAAAACGCCTTTCCAGTCATGAATATTTGTCAAATAGGCAATCTTTTTCAAAAGCCTTAACCGGCCTTTAAATTCTTTTTGTGAAATATGTTTTGATGTTAGAATTTCACATTCACCGGCTACAAATATGTTAAACGTGAGGTCCTTAAACTGAATTTTGTGAAACAAATTCATATTGTAACACTGAGTGCGGCCAGGTTTGTGGAAACTTTACTTTATCTGATGCCTTTTTTTTGACATGCCTGATTTTTTTGATTTCTTAGAATGCTTTTTTCTAGACTTATGCTTAGAGGAAACATCCGAATCATCAGAACTATCAGAAGATGAGGAATCGCTAGAGGAAGCTTTATTCTTATGCCTTTTCTGCTTTCTAGTATTTGAAGTCTCAAACTGATTAAGAAATTCCAAAGATTCTGACGATTCAGATGATTCAGAAGAGGATTCCTCAGTGTCAGAAACCAGCCCTAAATTAGATAAAGTTTTATGTGCTTTCATCTTGAGTTTTTCATTTTTTCTGAGATCTGACATAACCAGTTCTTCTTTTTTCTCACCTTCTTCAGCTTCTTTGGCTTTCTTCTTGGTCGTGTCCAGTGTCTGCTTCAACCGCTCTAGTCTCTCCTGCTTCCCTTTTATCCTATTTTGATGAACCAGCTCATTAAGTTGTTCCTCAGCCTCGTGAATCGAACGCTCCATCTGATCAATACTCCTGTCTAACCGAGCCTCATCGTCCGAAAAGATCACTTTTTTCGGCGTGGAAGTGGTCGTAGAAGTTTTACCCTTCGCCGCTAAACGCTCCTGCACTTGAAGGGGTGGTGGAAGAGATAAATCGTCTTACTCAGTGGATTTACCGTCCTTTCCTGGAGATTTTTCGCCCTTATTTCTCTCACTGCGCCTCAGATCTTTATCAGAGGCTTTCAGATCCTTATCAGAGGTTTTCTCAGCCTTTTCACCAGGCGGGCCATGATTACACAAAGAGCAGTGGGTCAAAATGTAATAAAAATAGATAACAGAATACCTGTCTATCGTCAAAATTTCCAGTTCAATAGCTACCGTTAAATTTCATTAGATAGCTATAACCAACTCCAAATCAGTCGATCGCTCAACGAATTCTCCACAAAAACACACTCCTAAAGTGGTAACACGTGTTTGTAAAGTTAGTAATGGAAACAGAAGAAACCCACAGCACAATGTTTTTAAACTATAGTTACGATGTAACCACTTCGCTGGCCACAAAGGATCTGACTGGGGCGCGAAATTCCAGACAAAACACGTGATACTATAACACATGATTAGAGTTAACTAATCAAAAAGTGCATAGTGCATAAAAATACTTGACCAACGAAAAACATCGTAACATTTCAGAAATTTATAAAGCCACGCCTATAATACCAAATATGGAAAGCCTCACACGACTAATTAATAGTTACGAAAATGTTTCATAACTACAGGATAAACTCTTGCAATTAAGATATTTTATACCTATAAGACAATAGTCTGATAAATCATGATAAAACTGAAAGTTTAAAACATTAAATAAAAATTAAAACAGATCCTTTAAGAGCATTGAACACATTAATGAGAGAGGGGATGGGCCATACCGCGGTATCGACTATTAAAGTCTCGTCAGTGACCCTTTAGATTTGGCAACATGGGGCCAAAGAGAATTACTAAAATTTTGTAACTTTCAACAGGATAGTCGCTACAAAGAGTAGTATTATCTAAATGGGACCAAATATATTAAACATTGGTAAAAAATGAATCTTTTAAAACCGATAATAAATTTCTGATTTCTCAGAATATCCTCGCTGATCTCAAAAGACCAAAAAGAAAATACAAGTTGGCTTCTTTAAAAAGAAACCAATGAAAAGGTCAGCAGCAGGTTGATACCTTTTGCTCTAGACTTCAGTGTTGTTGATTCTCTGGTTTGTCATTAATTTCGATTCCCATACGTTTCAGTTTCGTATAAATATCGTTTCTTGTTATGAACGCTTGGCCAGTGTGTGTATCTGTCACTCAAGGCATTGACTAAAATTTCTGATGTTACAGAATCAAAGCTAATTCTAAAGAGAACACCAGAACACGATTACAATCAAATATGTCCATATGTCACAGTGTAGAAAACCATTTGGCAGTGCAGTCAATTTGTGACAGAGTTCTGAATTTTGACTTGCAGCCACACTACCGGAAAGAGACCCATGGGTCCGATGTGATGGACTAAAAGTCAGCCGTATAGAGTTCCTATAGTTTCTGTACCCCTCATGAGGGTATCTACGATCTTAACTTAGATGCGCTAAGATAAGAAGTCGCCACGATCGAGACTGCTTGCTAGATATTTACCGCTTTTTGACAGGGAGTGTCCACAATGGATAAATTAAATTGTTTGCGGTGAACTGTCTAGTCAACATAGACGGGTTCACTAGTTTTTATTAAGCGCTTTATGTGACAAAACGCGTAATTGAGAGAGAGCAGTCGACCATGGGTACAATTTTCTTCATATTCAAAGTAAACACTGTGGAAAAGGTCCTGAGGGACATTTTCCAATAACCTGCACTATGGATGATGTACGGGGGAGACTTTTAGGGCAGTCACACGACACAATACCAGCTGCAGTAATAGCAAATAAAAATTAAAACTGTGATGCTTTAAGAGCAGTGGTCACATTAATGAGAAAGGGGATGGGCCGAACCGCGGTTTCGATTATCAATGTCTCGTCAGTGACCCTTTAGATTTGGCAAAATGGAGCCAAAGAGAATTACTAAAATTTTGCAACTTTGAACAGGGAAGTCGATACAAAGACTAGTATTATCTAAATGGGACAAAATATATTAAACATTGGTAAGAAAATGAATCTTAACCGATAATAAATTTCTGATTTCTCAGAATATGCTCGCTGATCTCAAAGGGCCAAAAACAAAATATAATCTGGATATACACTATGGATAAAACAGTTATATTACTAGCTATTCATATAAAAAAATATGAAATTGTATAGATACATTTTATAGGATGTTGAAGTTAAAACGCTGGTGCATGAGGTATGTGGCGGAAACCAATGTCCAGACAGTATTCCCTCTGCATCAATAGATATGAGAATTGCAATTTAACTGACAGAAGTAACATTATGAAATAAGCCGCTGCATTGGAAAACCAACACTCTGCTTAGGCGAAAACAAAGGCGCAGATCAGCTTCGCAGTAACTGATCAGCGCCTTTGTTTTCGCTACATGGATAGTACAATTCCTCTACTTTCTACAGCCCGGTTTGTGTAGTACCTGGTCGGAACCCAAATTGTTGGTTTTCTCACGCACAGGCTCAAATGTAAAATACCATACGAGATTGAAACTACAACAAGCTTTTTCTTGAAAGACCTTAAAGACCACCATTCTTAATGTTTTGAGGCAGAGCGTTCCATAGTTTTGGTGCTTAGTAGCAGAAAGATCCGCTATATAAAGTTTTATTTGCTTTTGGTACATAAAGGGAGGTACAAGTAGGCAACGATCAGGAAAAGGCTCTATCAGAAAGAGAATCCCTATTCAAAAACAGAGATGGGAAAAAACTAAATAAACAATCAGACAAGTGTACCATGAAAACATTATATCGTAAGCCAAATGAGCAGTTGTTTTCCCAATTGGTGGCCACTCAGTTAACTAAACTTAACTAAAGATATGAAAACATACATAAGGAGCAAACACCACAAAAAGTTTTAACAATAAGAACCACCACAGAAGTATGGCATTGGACCAATCAGTAATATAAAATTACTGGAGGGCTTGAATCGATTTTTATCGGTACCTAACCTCACCCTCAGCTTCTGCAGTGGTTCACAACATTTAGCCAGCTGTTCGGTCCTCGTGGTGAATCTCTAACTAGCCAACGGATCACGATAACCACCATGGTGAATCAAAAACTGAGGACTCACAGATTGAGTAAGCTGCCCCACGATGGAGATCCCTGGGCGCCAAATAACTGTAACTTACTAACTCCGGAGCTAAAAAAAAATAAAAAAAAAAACCACCAGTTGAACCCCGGTGGGCCAAGCAACAGACATATGCGAATACAAACCAACTATAATGAATAGATTTAAGTGAGGGCCATCATAGAGTCTGACGCCCGACCCACCGGCGTGCAATGAAAGCAGGCAGCATAGTTATCAACCATGATTGGGTTAGAAACTAAGCATGCAGACTGTCGCATAACATTTAAGTTATATCCTATACATCTGTAACGTGTAGATCTAATGATTTTTCTGAACTGAAAAGAAAAATCATTCCTTCATATAAGTTTCTGAAATTTGTTAAAATTCTGGTTCCGAAAGGCCCTCGCGGAAAAGGGTCTTTTGCCTAACATTAAATTTGGAAATCATTTCATAGTGTCTGCGATAAAATTTAGAAAAGGTCTTTCGCATGTTTTATTAGGTTTGCTAGAGTCTGCAATCATGTTGCGGACTTCAATGCGCGAAATAATTGTTTAACAATGTTTTCCTTTTTTTTTTTGTTGGGCTAAAGACCGGTTTACGCGAGGGCCTTTCAGAACCAGAATTTTATGGTGACTTGGTTTACAAATTTAAGAATCTTATAGGTAGGAAGGAATTTTCTTTCAGTTCAGAAAAATCATTACACGTTACAGACGTGTAGGATATAACTTAAATGTTATGCGACAGTCTGCATGCTTTGTTTTAACCTAATCATGGCTGACAACTATGCTGCTTTCTTTAATTGCATGCCGGTGGGTCGGGCGTCAGACTCTATGATGACCCCTACTTAAAGCTATGTGGTGGATCTTATTGTTTTATGCCTTGCTGTTAGCACCTTATGTGTGTTTTCATATTTTTAGTTAAGTTTGGGTAGCTGAGTGGCCACCTATTGGGAAAATGGCTGCCCATTCGGCTTACAATATGTTTTTAGTATAAGTACGTGATTTTTAATCTATTTTTCCCCACTTCGGTTTTTGGAGTGGGAATTTCTTTCCGACTGCGCCATTTCCGGATCGTTGCCTACTTTTACTTTTTTTTCTTTTTTGTTTCTCCATCGTCGGGCAGCTTACTCAATCTGTGAGTCCTGGTTTTTGATTCATCAGGATGTTTATCATGATTTATTTGTTTGTTCTTGATGATTCATTGACTAGTTAGAGATTCACCACGAGGACCGAAGAACTAACTAAATGTTGTGAACCACTGCAGAAGCTGAGGGTGAGGTTAGGTACCTGTAAAACCGGTTTAAGCCCCCCAGTTATTTTATAACTGACCGTACCAAGGCGGTACTGCTGTTCTGGTTCACACTTATCAAAGTTATTCCAATTACGAGTTTCATGTTGCATGACTTTGTGACCACCCGAATATAATGGCTGTTCACTTAGCCCTCTGTATTTACTTGTTCTGTCCAAGCTAGCACTGTGACCACCTAATACCTTCAATAGCTGCTCACTCTGCTTTCCGTTATTCATGTTAAACGTTGGTATCTATGTTTAGTATTTTCTTAATATGATTTCTTATTTCTTGTTTATCACTGAACCACTACAGTAGCTGAGGGTGAGGTTAGGTACCTGTAAAACCGGTTTAAGCCCGCCAGTAACTTTGTGTTACTGATCGTTCCAAGTCGATACTTCTGTAGTGGTTCTTTTTGTTTTATGTCTTGGTGTTTAAATTTTTTGTGCTGTTGGCGCCTTATGTATGTTTTCATATTTTTAGTTAAGTTAAGGTAACTGAGTGGCCACCTATTGGGAAAATAGCTGCTCATTCGGCTTACGATATGTTTCATGGTATAAGTACCTGATTGTTAGTTTGGTTTTTTCCCACCTCGGTTTTTGGAGTGGGAATCTTTTTCTGATTGCGCCTTTTCCTGATCTTTGCCTACTTGTACCTTTTTAGTTGGTTGGGGCCGGAGCTTCTTGTCTGTTGCTTGGCCCACCGGTGTTCAATTGGTGTGTTTCTTTTGCTCCGGAGTTAGTAAGTTATTTGGCGCTCAGGGATCTCCATCGTCGGGTAGCTTACTCAATCTGTGAGTCCTCAATTTTGATTCATCATGGTGGTTATCATGATTTATTTGTTTGTCCTAGTTGATTCATGGACTAGTTAGAGATTCACCACTAACTAAATGTTGTGAACCACCGCAGAAGCTAGGGGTAAGGTTAGGTACCTATAAAATCGATTTAAGCCCGCCAGTAATTGTATGTTACTGATCGTTCCAAGGCGATACGTCTGTTGTGGTTCTCATTGTTTTATGTCTTCGTGTTAAAACTTTTGTGCTGTTTGCGCCTTAAGCCCCGTTTACACATTCACGATTTTTGGCTACGGTGCCGCTACGATTCGCCACGATTTAAAAAATCGTCGTGTACCGTAGTGTACCGTGGTCGTTCGTAGTAGAACCGTGGTGAATCTTGATGAATCGTGATGATTCTGGAAACTCTACGGCAGCGCTACGGAAGTTTTAAACTGTTTAAAACATTCGTGGCGTACCGTGGCGAATCGTGGTGGTAATTGGGCGTGGCCTAATTCGTAGCGCAACCGTAGCGGAATCGTGCATATTCGTACTGACACCGTAGCTATATTCGCGGCTATTTGTGAGAGATCGTAGCCAATCGTGGAGCTCCGTAGCGAAACCGTGGAATCTTTGACACCACGAACTCCCACGATTCACCACGAATTGTGTACGGTTGTCCTACGAATCATCCACGGTTTCGCTACGGAGCTCCACGATTGGCCACGTCGGCTACCGCCTTGAATCGTACTAGTACCGTATCGAACCGTACAAGCACCGTGAGCATTCGTTGTGCCACCGTGGTTAATCCTCATTGACCGTAGCGTTGCCGTCATGAATCGTCATTGATTCGTAGCGATACCTTACAGACACCGTACTAATATCGTAGACATTCTTACTGGAATCGTAGTGACACTGAATATTTCCACTGTTCGCCACGATTCATCCCGGTCCACCCCGATTTTTCTGACCATGAGAAATCGGGGTGAATCGTGGTGAATCGTAGAGAAAACCGTGAATGTGTAAACGGGGCTTTATGTATGTTCTCATATTTTAATTAAGCTTTGGTAACTGAGTGGCCACATATTGGGAAAATAGCTGCTCATTCGGCTCACTTTCTGAATAAGTGCTAATTTAGTTTTTTTTTCCTACCTCGGTTTTTGGAGAGGAATTCTCTTTCTGATTGCGTCTTTTCCTGATCGTTGCCTACTTGTACTTTCTTATGAGGATGGAATGATCAACAAGATCAAATGCCTTACGAAACTCCAAAAATAAAGCACCAACCAAATTTCCGGAATCAATACATCTCAGCCCAGAATCAATTGATTTAATGAGCGCACTATGGCAACTGTGTTTCTGTCGGAAACCTGACTGACCTTCGTGTAGCAGTTTATATTTACTAAAATATCCCATTAAATGTTTGTTTGTTTATATGTTTTTTTTTTCTTTTTCTTTTTTTTTTTTTTTTTTTTTTTTTTTTTTTTTTTTTTTTTTTAGTTTTAGACACTGTCGGTAGGGTTGAAATAGGTCTATAGTTGCTGGGATCGGACTTATCTTCCCCTTTAAAAATAGGAAATACTGTTGCTTGTTTTAGCTATGAAGGGAAAATATCAGTGTTTATGCTTTTATTGATTTAATATTACGACTGAATGGGCAATGGCAGAGGCCGATGTTTTAAGAAGCCTGGGCCCAATGCCATCAAGACCACACGGTTGCTTTGGCGAATTCAAGTTTATTTAAGTAAGTTAGTTATATGAGGAATAGTGAAGAGCTTTTGAGTTGGAACCTTACTGTTTACATAGTTTGCAATACTTTTAGTGTCTATATCTGGTACATCTGTCTTATCATTGTTTAAAATATCAGCTACTGAGGTAAAATATATATTAAGTTTGTGGGCAATATCTTTCGACTTGGTAATACGCTGATTATAAATGGTTATTTCGTCAGGTAAGGTTTTACCTAAAGTTTTTGCATCACCATTTACTGCGCGAAGGTGTACCCAGATACGTTTAGTGTCTTTGGACTTAGTTATGGACCCAGAGAAATATCTACGTTTAACTGTACGAATAAGATGTCTAACTTTATTACGATATTGCCTATAGTCTTCCCACTGCTTTAAACGCTGGCAATTATCCCGCAGTCTTTGGTTTAGAGAAATTTCTGGCGTAAACCACTCAAGAAGGCCTTTAGCTTTGATCCGTTTAGTTTTTATGGGAGCAAGTTTATCTTTATGTTTATAAATAGTGGCCGACCAAACGTCGACGGTATTTGTGTGACTAGTCTCGAAGGTGTCAAGATCACTAGCGAGATCAGCAAGAAACTTGGTCTCATCAAAATGCTTATAATTGCGGAAAGAATTCAGTGTATGCATGTTTTTGATCAATTTGCGATTTACTTTTCGCGAGAGACAGACTGGGAAATGGTCACTTATTGATAGCTTATACACATAGCAGTTGGAAATATTTTCCGGGTTAGACACGTAAATGAGATCAATAATAGTCGCGACAGTCTCTGTGACTCGCGTAGGTTCCGTAACTATTTGAGAAAGGTCAAACAATTGTAACGTTATCAAATGGATCCATTTATTATTGGTACACAGATTAAGATCAATGTTGAAGTCTCCCATCAAAATTAATTCTAGGCCCGTCGATTGCGTTATGGAAAGCTCTTCATCGAAGAGATCGATCCAGTAGTTTTCTGAACTGGGTGGACGATATGCTGAACATATCAGGACATGTTTACTATTCGGCAGTTCAATTTCCATACAGATAGTTTCAGTTTTTGAAAGTTTCAAGATCAGATCTGCGTTTGCATGTCAACGTGTTTCTGAAATACAGTATGATGCCACCGCCGCTTTTGTCCTGAGTCTCAGCTCTATCTTTTCCAAAAGTCAAATCCATCAATCGCTACCTGGTTGTCTAGCACAGATCGAATCATAAATGTTTCACAGAAACCACATATGTCTGGACCACTATCACTAGCCATGAGTAAACGGACCTCATCAATTTGAACATTACAATTGCAGAAATGCAATCCTTTTGTAGAGAAGAATAAGTCATTATCTTTCATTGACGTGGACTGTGTAATTATTGGACGACAAATACAGATTTCTGTTACATGTAGATTGGCTTAGGCTATCATTATCAATGGAAGAGCCACTAGTGTGTCGGGATTCTTCCAGATCAGCATTTTAATGCTGTCTGCGCCCCATGTGCACTTTCGTAAATTTAGTAAAGTGACTACCTGTTGGGAAACTTGTATGTTCTCTTTGTATTAGTACCGGATTGTCAATCTGTTTTCCCCCATCTCGGGTTTTGGAGTGGGAATTTCTTTCTGATTGCGCCATTTCCTGACAATTGCTTACTTTTTACCTATTCACACTTAAGGCTCATACAAAGCATACAAACAGATATTCTAAGGAATACATCGAATAGAATCATTGAAATGCCTATATGATCTCCTTCTTATAACGATATTTTTTATCTAGTGACAAAAGCTAGAGAACTTTTATATAATTAGAGGTAACATGCGTGATGATTTGCATAGAAGAAAATATTCAATTAATATCGCATATAGGAGGTCTTATTAATATAATTTTATGACAAAAACGCCACACGTTTTTTATTACGTTAGGCGGCATGTATACTGATTTTTCCAAATGAAGTATTCGTCAGTGCGGCTATGTCTCGATAATGACATGGTATACATCTTTTTATGCTTCTTAGAGGATATATGGAATTACTGCTGACAAAATACCATCTATTATGCCGAATTGCTCGAATAAGTTGTCAGTGAGGACGTTGGTTATTGTGTTTTTTACTCTTTGTCTCATGGTGGTGATCCATATTTCTCTTACTACATCATTAAAGTCTTTTCTCAACATAGACGTTGCTGTGCGCATTCTCAAGAATCTTTCAAACATCAGAAAATTGTCAAAGTCCGGCACTTTAAAGGAAAACGTAAGTGACACTTTGGCTCTTCAGACTGATCGCCAATGGAATGTGTCCAACGTTGATTTACTGCCTGTTTTGGATAAAGTTTCGACCAGCCATCCACATGAAGAAGTGACCATAATGGACAATCATCATAGAAGTATAAACATAATAAAATCATCCAACAGTGCGTCAACCACGAAACGGAAAGACGAATGCAATAATTGTTTTACACATAATTTTAAATACGTGATAGATAATACGGATATTTGCAACCTTTATTCTGGCCAAATCGAAATCGAATTGCTTATTCTCATTCTTACCGCCCATAGCAATGTTCAACAACGAAATGCATTGAGGGAAACCTGGTTGACGCATACCAAGAATAATACTGCCAATGTACGATATGCCTTTCTTCTTGGAGAGGTAAAGGATACAAAATTAAAAGAAGATATTGCGAAAGAAAGTGGTGTGTATAACGATATCATTAAAGAAGATTTTGTGGATGTTTATAGCAATTTAACATACAAAACCATAATGGGTTTCAAATGGGCCGCCACAAAATGTGGCGTTACCAAGGCTGTCCTTAAAACAGATGATGATATGTACATAAATGTGCCCAACGTTTTAAACATTGTTAGAAACAATTTTACTTCTTTGCAAACAAGCATAGTTGGTTCTTGTAAGAACGGTGAAGGGCCGATACGTAACCCAACCTCAAAATGGTTCGCATCAATCAATAGTTACCCAGGAAAGCTTTATCCAGGGGTTTGCTCCGGAACAGGATACTTGACAAGTCTAAATGTAGTTAGAAAAGTGCTGGAAATTTCCCCTCAGGTGCCATTCTTTCATCTAGAGGATGTATATGTCGCGTTGTGCATTCAGAAACTAGGGTATCACGCGAAATCATTCCCAGGGTTTAACCGCCTACGTCCTGAATTAGATGCATGTTTATTCAATGGAAAATGGTTAGTGACAGCTCACAATATGACTCCGGCGATGATCAGACAGATGTGGAATGATAAATGAGCCGTCTCATGGGAAAACCAACAATCTGCATAGGCGAAAACAAAGACGCAGATCAGCTTCGCGGTAACCGCGAAGCTGATCAGCGCCTTTGATTTCGCTACTCGGATAGTACAATTCCTCTTCTACTTAAATCCGAAATTTCAAGCTTCTAGCTCTCTTCTGTGCTTGTACAGGCCGGTTTGTGTCGCACCTGTTCGGAAAACACATTTTTGGTTTTCCCACGAGGTGGCTCAAATGTATTTTAAACAGTTCCAAGCCCTAAACCTGACTTACCAATATTAGTACTATAGACACAACTAGTACTGTAGACTCAGCTACATGCACTCTAGTACTATAGACACAACATACTTCAAATTCGCTTTTTTGACCATTGTACCAGCTTTTTGAAGTAACTTCATTTGTTTGATATTTTTGATTTCGCAGTGCGTTCCTATTTTCTGCCCAATGCTGTCCCAATATAAGATTTGGTGGCTTATCTTCGTCAAGGAAGATGTCTGAGAAGACGAGTTATTCTTTTATTACACACATGCATTTTTGTGGTCATGTCTGTTTGGAAGACTCAAGGACACTCTATCTCTCGATAGAGTGTCCTTGGAAGACTGTAGAATCTTTTGAATCTTTTTCATTCATAGATGGCTGAGCTGAAATTTCGGCCAGAAACAAACTCAGACTAGCTGTTGACTGGGACGCTAAGCCACAATAAAACAGGCAAAAGCTGTTGATATGTACCAACCTCGCCTAAGGCATTATGAGCAGGTAACATTAAAACCAATATGACCAATCTTGCTAATCAAAGCACTGACCTTGATTGCTGAATTCTTCAAATGAAAAGGTCAAATAAACTCAAAGTTGCAGTCCTAACTATACTGAACAAAAAAAAGAAACGCAACAATGTAGCGAACAGCCGAGCCAAGCCACAGAAACCCTGTCGGTGGAAAAGCATGCTCATCCACCAAGGGTGGTTTACTGCGCTATATACCTAACACTTACTCTAATCACAAAGTTTCGAGTTTCTAATTTGCATATTACTACCCGCTAATATGCCGCTAATACGTTGCACCAACGTATTCTACAAGGGAGACTATCCCGTTACAAACAATAGGCCAATTTAAGGGTAAAACGTTGATAATTCCAGGTTTGTTGCTGAATGATTCCCATTCATGTGATATTAGGGTAAATCATGCAAAAAAAAATGATTTTCATTTCAATAAAAATTGAATGAGATTTTTTGTAGTCTTAAATAATGCAAAACGGGAAAGATTTGCTCTGCGCATGCGCACACTTTTGAACCTCCAAATCATCAAGAAACAATGACAGCTGCTCCCTAATTAAAATTCATGAAAAAGAAATAAAGTTCCACCACACACACGCTGGTAATTAAAACCACCAAAATCACTATATGTAAAATTGAAAGGGGGACAATTTCAATTTGATTCATTATATTTCTTTAACATGTGAATTATCTGCCGAGTGGTACATGGTGATTTTGAGCAGATTTAAATCGTACCATTATTTTAATGCTTGCACATGTGCACTGTGTGGTTTATTACTTTCAGCATGCCCAAGGTCGGCATCCAATAACTTCGTAAATACTCATCAAAATAAAAATCGGTTTTCGGAAGCCTATCTAATGAAGAAGTAGAAAATGCAATGATTTCTGATTGTATCATAGTTTGCTCAAAATTTAGTGGAATATAAGTGTTGTGTTTCTTTTTTTGTTCAGTATACTTACTTCTACATATGTGACTCAGGGGCAAGAGCACAAATGCAAATGACTGACTAAAATTAAGGGATAGAAATGACATAACAACAACAATAATTGGATTACCTACTTGTATATTTTCCATAGAACAACAGAAGTGCTTAGAAAATGATGTGTAAAGAGACAGCTGATTTGATAAAATTAAAAGCACCGTAAGGATGCAACATTTTTTCATCTCAGTTTCCTAGTGAAATTTTGTATTCCCCTTCTGTCAATTACATGGTTTATTTTAGTTTTGCATGACTCAGTGTAAGCTGTGGAGACTATTAATAACAAGCTAATGTTTGCTAATTTGAGTGTTTACAAATATTTTTCAGGTTTTTCAGGAATTAAAGATCATTATAATGCCATTTTGTAAACATGTCTGTGGCAAAGGTCATTTTGGTTTCATGTTCCTTTTACTAAACAGTTAAAAAAAGACAATGCTGGTCACAGGGAGGTGACAGTCAACAATGATTATGCGGCCACTGTAAGAGATGGAATTTGGAGCTTTAGGACCATCATACATTTCTCAAAACAAAAAGTCATAACCAAGCCACAGCCCACATCTTACACTTCATCACAAACAGTTACATTAAAACAAATACATTTAATTGACAACAGTGTAAATACAAAAAGACCATTAGAATTCTACGTAACTGAACTTGATCTTTTACAATTTGTGTTTATTTGAATATGCAACATCTTCAAAGAAGATGAAAACTGCATTCTGAACTATGATCAGTGACATCTATGCACAGCAATGGAAATGATCTAGAAATCAGATGAGCCGCCGCACAAGAAAACAAACAATTTTCGTATGCAAAAACAAAGGCGCAGATCAGCTGTGCAGTAACCGCACAGCTGATCAGTGCCTTTGTTTTCGCATAGGAAAAAATCCAGTTCTCCCATGACACAGTGCATCTCATTTCTGGCTAGACCCAACTGAGCTAGACAAGTTGTTTTATTGTCAAAAATTCCAAAGACATGATTTCTCAAAATGGAAGTAGTAGAAAAAGGACAATCTTGATTTGCTAAGAAAAAAACCTATATCATCTGTTCATCTTCTTGTAACATTTTCTCATTTTAACAGTAACACATTTATTCATCCTCTTATTTTTCCTCTATTCACACAGTTTATTCATACATTATTTACTCTTCGATTCAGTGACTGAACATCATGAAAACATGTCCGTGAAATGTATACCCCCTTAAACCCCACTTTTATGTAGAAAAACTGGGGTATGCGGGTTATACCTATTTTTCTTATTTTTGCTCCAAAATAGATTGTGGGTACACATTAGAACCGCCTTGGCACGGCGGTTCTAACGTGTACCCACAATCTATGTTCTGAGCAAAAATAAGAAAAATTAAAAATTCCAGTGAAAATTTTTATTTTTAAGACCAAAATATTTTCTGTATAATGCATGGGCAAGTTTTCGTAATGAATATATTCTTCACTCATAATAATTGATCCATAACTGAAACATACATTCATTCAATTTATTCACAAATTAAATTGCTCACTTAATCAAATGCTGAATACAGAGTCTCTCACTTAACCAGAAACTTAATTTACTTTTCACTCCTTAAAACAGTAACTGAATTTATTCTCCTTTTCATTCAATCCAAGAATGAATCTATTCTCTCTGCTCATTTAATCAGTAACATCCACTCATATAATCAGTAACTCAGTATAACATCAGGAAAACATGTCCATGCAATGTATACCCCCTTGAACCCCACTTTTATATAGAAAAAATGGGGTTTGCAGGGGTAGACCTATTTTTCTTATTTTTGCTCCAAAACATAGATTGTGGGTACTCGTTAGAACCGCCTCGCCGAGGCGGTTCTAACGTGTATCCACAATCTATGTTTTGAGCAAAAATAAGAAAAATATCAAAAATTTTCAGCTGAAAATTTACAATTTTTAAAGCTCAAATAATCTCTGTTTATTGCATGGGCAAGTTTTCGTAATAATATTCATAACCACTATTACATCAAACTTCTACGGGAAATGATCACTAGAATAATACAGAAAACAATTACTACTTCTAAAAGCAGCAAGAAAATAACGATTGCACATTTTCCTAATATCGTAATGGCAACACTGTGGCAAACTGTCTATAAATTTTAAGAGCTATCATAAATGGGTCAAGTTTTAGCCATCACAATAACATGTCCACATAATGTATACCCCTTATACCCCACTTTTATATAGTAGAACTGGGGTATGCAGGGGTATACCTATTTTTCTTATTTTTGCTCCAAAACATAGATTGTGGGTACTCGTTAGAACCGCCTCGGCTTAGTTTCAAATCAAAAGCTATTTTAAATACATCTAAATTAGGATTTGTCAACATCTTTTTCTCTTAAATGCTCATTGAGCCAACTTTCAAGTACCATTACAATGCACTTAAAATTTATAGACCAGTATATCAACCAATTATCACAATATTCAAAAGTGAACAATGAATAAATTAAAATATCCTAAAATATATACAATAACAGTGAAAGCATCATATGCATGGCTCACAGGATCTGAACTAAATGAGCCGCGAGCGAGAAAACTGGTCTTAAAGGTTTCCAAACAGGCCTGACACAAACCAATTTGTGCTGCTACAGAAGATGGCTAGAAGCTTGAAATTTCTGATTTAGAAAGATGTGTAGCAAAAACAAAGGCGCTGATCAGCTGTGCAGTAATGGCACCTTTTTTGTTTAGGCAAAAAAATCTGGTTTTCTCATGACGCGGCTCAAATGATCTGTATCAAAATAAAGTTTGCTGTAATGTTTCTGACCAGGCTGCAAGGTTGCAAAACTTTTTTCATGCTCAGCTCAGCTGAGACTAAAATTTATCTTGCTCACAAATGTTGGCATTTTAACATTTATTAGCAGGGTACATTACAGGCTTTGGAGTTCTAAACCATCATTTTCAATATACATGTATTTGGGTTATTTTGGTATTTATGAGTGGTTTAAATTTTAAGCTCAGCTGAGTTGAGCATGAAATAAGTTTTATAACCTCGGGATCAGGTCAGACACTAGTGACATCTGTTCATCACATTATGTATATATAAAATGAAATAAATAGAGAATTCTTTTTAACATATTATGGCAACATTTGTTCTTTCATTAAATATCGAGGCAGTAAAATCACATAGCAAAACATACAGTTTTTATGAACATGATTAAAAGAAAAACTTTCAAACTGTATGTGAAAAGCATGACCTAATCGTATGTCATATAAGCGTAAAAAAGCAGATCAATTTCTTTTACATGCACATATACTGCAATCAGTTGTATCTTATTGTGAATAAAAAAGTGAAAAAATGACTCTAGGATGTATGTGTATATTGTCCTTTCAAACACCAGTTCTGCTATAAATCAAAATGAACCACAGCAAAAGTGACAATGCAGACAAAAACTCAAAGATAAATAGTTGTGACAAAAAGGTTTTCAATAACCTGTCTAGGTCTCCAATCTTACAGCTTTCTGGGGCCAGATGTTCAAAATTAATGATGTCCTTAAAATTTCAAATGACAATATTACAAATACACTGTTACTTTTGTTGATAAAATGTGAGAATCCTTTGCATTGCAAAGGATTTGAGAATCCTTTGCAAAGGATTCTCACATTTTATCAACAAAAAAATAGCAGTGTATTTGCTTATGTAGTCGACCTATACTTAACAAGTTGAGGTCTTAACAATGATGCTAAGCCGACAAAGTTTAAAACAATTGGCACCAGGTTGCTTTGTAAGATATGGCCCCAAGATTATGAAACTTTATTCATATTAATGTAGTATTTAGTTTACCATGTTTTACAATAAATGGTTTTGAGAAAAACTTCCATGGCACATATTAACTATCGCAAACAACCTTAACGTTGGGAGTATATTTCACAATGGCATACTTCTGACATGAAAACCTTTCAAAAGTAGTTCTGTAGTCGACAACCAAGTAAAATACAGTAAATAGCACATCATGCATATTAATATAAAAGTCAACACTTTTCAACAACAGAAAACTTAACTAATTTAAATGCCATATTGCATATTTAAGGTCACTTATGGTTTAACCATATATCAGTATTAGCATTAGGAAAACATGTCCATGTAATGTATACCCCGTTAATATATAGTAAAACTGGGGTTTACAGGGGTATACCTATTTTTTTATTTTGATCCAAAACATAGATTGAAGGTACTTGTTAGAACCTGTACCCACAATCTATGTTTTGAGCAAAAATAAGAAAAATATCAAAATTTTTCAACTGAAAATTTTCATTTTTTACAACTTTAAAAATCTCTGTGTACTGCATGGGCATGTTTTCGTAATGAAATATTGTAAGTTGAGCTACATCAGTCGATGACTGGCTTGTGCATTAATCACAAATTAATGTTCTGGCTGCCTACAAAACTACTAACACTTGGAAAATCACTGCCCATGTAAAGCTGCTATACCCATGTATCAATCATCAAGACTAATAACAGAAATATGGAATACACGATGGTATGTCTGTGCAATAAATTATATAACGATGATGCATTACCAGTACTTGAAATGTATGCTGAGAAATTTTGGTTAAAGACTTAAATTTTAGCAATGCTCTAGCCGTTTGTAACCTCAGTCTACAGTCTCCGAAGTAATAGAAACTTTGACTTTGTCAAGCAGATCCCTGCTAAAATCATGACTTTGTTAGTAAAACCACAGCCACTTTTCCCTGCAGAATGTCATGCTTACATTACACTGCACACAGACATGACTGTCCTTAAACTGTGGGGACAGTGCATAATGGAAATTCTGGCTAGTTTTCATGCCCTGCCCTGGGGCCTGCATTGTTGTGGTTACAAATAATTAATGCTTAACAAAACAAAAAAACTTGTTTTACATATGCAAAAACAGGTTTGCTCATGATGTGGCACATTAGAGGCTGCATTGTTAGTTTATCCATATATTATGACATAATCTTCAAAATAGAAATAAATACTATAAAATGACTATTTCTACCATGATGTTTTTAAATTTTTGGATGTATGGACTTAAAATGGTGGACAGACAGTTGGATGGTCGCTGGACCACTGCAATACTATAAGCTCACCTTAAAAGCCTGAAGCTCAGGTGAGCTAAAAACAGAGGACCACTGGTCCTGATAGGCTCACCTAAAGGATGCATCTGTCCATAACAAAAAGCCCTCAGTTCAAATTTTAGACCTTGAATATTTCTCTTTAAAATTGTCCAAAATTTTAAGAAAATTATGATAGAATTTTGTTTTAATAATATGATATCACTATCTCAGCCACATCATGAGAAAACCAACATTTTGCATAAGAGAAAAACAAAGACGCAGAACCGAGAAGCTGATCAGTGCCTTTGTTTTTGTTACAGGAATAGTACAATTCCTCTTCTTAAATCCGAAATTTCCAGCCTCTAGCCATTTTCTTGTGTCTGACCAGGTCGGAAACCCAAATTGTCAGTTTTCTCACGTGATGGCTCTTCTATAAAACGACAGTTTCGTGATGTGATGAGGTATGAGATGACCTAGTTAATGACCCCTCGCGTGACGGCCCCTCTGACAGGTGTTTCGACTGACGAGACACAGAACTCTCGCGAGATTGATCTCCCTTGCCGACAGATCGTGATCGCTTCCGACTACGACGGAACAGTTTCTTTAAGCTTCCTCCCAGGGAACGAGACTTCTTCAGATTTGGAGTATCATCGTGACGCTGTTTATGCAGGTCAATATCATCTGCAAAGAGAAAAAGGAACATTTTAGCTAAACATGTATGTATCCAGTTTTAAGTCTCTTCCAAGCTAATTTAATTCATATGGACCGCATCAGGAGAAAACCGGATTTCTGCCTATGCGAAAACAAAGACACAGATCAGCTGTGCAGTATCTGTACAGCTGACCAGCGTCTTTGTTTTCACTGCTCAGATAGTACAATAATATTCCTCCTCTACCTCTACCCAAAATTTCAAGATTCTAACTTTCTTCTGAGACTTACAGGCCGGTTTGTGTCAGAACTGTTTGGAAAACCCAAAGACCAGTTTTCTCGTGTCACGGCTCATATGAGGCAGGCCAATCACAAGGTGGTGTGAAAATAGGGTAATCATGGGAAAAACCACCTGACACACCCGCAAACAGAATTTGGCAGGTGCCACATAATTATGCCCTATGCAAGGCTCCTAACATAAACACTAGCTGTGAAATTCTAAACCTTTTCTATCAACCACTACATGTATTATAATATCAAAATTGAAACAATGAAGTTCTTACAGGGTTTATTTTATTTTCCTTATACTTGAATGTCCATTTCCTTCCCAGTGCTCCTTAATGAGCTGTTAGTTAAAAGGTCTTCTAAAATAAATGCACATAAACATTCATGGACAGCAATAAAATTTGAACATTTGTAAACAAAACAACAAGACTCAAAATTTCATTTTGATATGATAAGGTATAAACAAACAGAGCTCTCGACAGGTACAAATTATGCAAGTAATTATTATCATCAAAAAAGCTGACAGATAGATAAAAGCCACATTTGTACATGTGATGTCCTTCTTACACATTTTAAAGCATACATGTCAACTACTTAGGTGACTGGAACAGCCTACAGGTCTCATTTTAGAACATGCAATATGGGCCGACGCATCAGAAAACCAGCAATCTGCGTAGGCGAAAACAAAGGCGCAGATCAGCTTCACAGTAGCTGGCAAGCTGATCAGCGCCTTTGTTTTCCCTATACAGATAGTACAATTCCTCTACTTTCTAAATCCAAATTTTCAGTCTCGAACCATCTTCTGTGACTGTACAGCCCGGTTTGTGTTGGACCTGGTCGGAACCCAAATTGTTGGTTTTCTCACGCACAGGCTCATTTGGTACTATAAAAGATCAATCAAATCTGTTATTTCAGACATGACTATTTTGCTGTTTATAAATGTGTTACATATTTCTTCTAGCATTAGTTTTGCAGAATACAGGTGAATTAGTAATAAAAGCAATTTAATAATATGTATACCCAAGATTATGTTCTGAAAGCAGCCTCTTTGCCTGGCCTGCTTTGCATCAAAATAATTTTACGATAAGTTTTAACATGAATGTGATTTTAATCATGCAATGAAATCATTGAAATCTGTATAATACCAGCATATCTGCACACATTATGAAAACATGCCCATGTAATATACAAATTTCAAAGTTGTAAAAATTGAAAATTTTCAGTAGAAAATTTTTGATATTTTTTTTATTTTTGCACGAAACATAGATTGTGGGTACACACGTTAGAACCGCCATCTCCGCAAGCTTTTAAAAAGTCAACTTGGTTCCTTACGTAAGGAACAAAGTGGACTTGCGAAGATGTAGAACCGCCTCTGCAAGGTGCTTCTAAGGAGTACCCAAAATCTATGTTTTGGAGCAAAAATAAGAACCAGAGGACCAATGGTCCTGTAAACGCTCACCCGAGACCTGCTGCATATACCAATAAATATGTTTGAATATTATGGTATTTAACTCCAGTGCAGGGGCAGATGAAGCCCTTGGCCATTTTTTTTTTTTCAGAATCTTCAATATTCTGTCCATTTGCCAATTTCCTGCTGCCTTTTCCCTTCAAATGACATTTTAACAGTTTTCCCAATTCAAATGCATAGGCAACCCATGTTGACCTTGCCATAAACTTGGTCAAGGTCATCACAGGGTCATGATTTATATATACATTGGAGTACTTTAGCCATCGATGCTTCACGCCAAGTTTCCTTGAAATCAGTCTATTGGCTTCAGAGAAGAAGATTTTTGATGGGTTTTTACCATATATGAGCATGGCGGCCATCTTTGTCACGTGACCTAGATTATTTATATACACATTGACTCCCCCATTCTATAGATGCTTCACATAAAATTTGGCTTTGTTTGGCCAAGCGGTTTCAGAGGAGAAGACGTTTGAATATTATGGAAATATACATGTATATTGCCCCGGGGTGGGGGCACATGAGCCCCGGGGGGTCCAATTTTTTTCAGAATCATTAATATTCAGTCCTACTTCCCATTTCCTGTAAGACTTTCACTTTAAATTACATTTTAAAAGTTTTCCCCATTCAAATGCATTGGTGACCTATGTTGACTTTGCCGTAAAATAGGTCAAGGTCATCACAGGGTCATGATTTATATATACATTTAGTGCTTAAGCCATCGATGCTTCATGCCATGTTTTGTTGAAATCGGTCTACCAGTTCTGGAGAAGATTTTTGAAGGGTTTTTACCATATATGGGCATGGCGGCCATCTTGGTCATGTGACCTGGATTTTTTATATACATATTTGTTACCCCTTCTTATTGATGCTTCACATAAAATTTGGCTTTGATTGGCCAAGTGGTTTCAGAGGAGAAGACGTTTGAATATTATGGAGATATACATGTTTATTTTATACTTTACAGTGAAAACCAATGTATATCAAAACTTGATAAAATTGGTATTTTCATTGATATGAAATTTCACTGATATCAAATCTCACTGATATCAAAAGTCACTAGTGACTGATATCAGCCTATATCGTCACTGTAGATTTTGGATCACTTCTGACGTTTCCATTTACTTGACGTCATTAAATGTGTCTCACTTCAGAAATTCAAATGCCTATAACTCCGTTATTTATGATCGAAAACATAAAGTATGCATATTCATTTTCTTAGTTAGAACGTAAGGAACAATGTGGTACCAAAATTATTTGTGTTTTCAAAAATTTTTAATTTTTGCATTTTCACCGCCTGCCTTGTGAATTGGAAAATGCCCATGTATTGTATAAAATAAAAAGAAAATTTGCTTTTTTTCGGTGAATACCAAATATATTTCATCTCGTGAATTGAAAACATAAAAATTTTCACTCGTGCTACGCACTCGTGAAAATTTTGATGTTTTCAACTCACTCGATGAAATATATTTGGTATTCACCTCAAAAAAGCAAATATCCTCTATATATTGCCCCGGGGTGGGGGCACATGAGCCCCTGGGGTCCAATTTTTTTCAGAATCATTAATATTCAGGCTGCCCATTTCCTGCAAGACTTTCACTTTAAATGACATTTTAAAAGTTTTCCCCATTCAAATGCATTGGCGACCTATGTTGACCTTGCCTTAAATTAGGTCAAGGTCATCACAGGGTCATGATTTATATATACATTGTAGTGCTTGAGCCATTAATGCTTCATGCCAAGTTTCATTGAAATCGGTCCACCGGTTCTGAAGTAGAAGATTTTTGAAGGGTTTTTACCATATATGGGCATGGCGGCCATCTTGGTCATGTGACCTGGATTTCTTATATACATATTGCTTCCCCCTTCCTATTGATGCTTCATGTAAAATTTGGCTTTGATTGGCCAAGCGGTTTCAGAGGAGAAGATCTTTGAAATTGTGGATGGACGGATGACAGACCGACGGACGCCGGATCATGGCCATCCGATAAGCTCATCTTGTGAGCCTAACGGCTCAGGTGAGCTAAAAATAGGTATACCCCTGCATACCCCATTTTACTATATTAAAATGTGGTTAAAGGGGGTATTCAATACACGGACATGCTTTCTTGATGTAAGTCTTTATGGCTAATGTATTGCAAAATCTACAATTCTAAGATTAAACAAAAGCATTTGTGTATACATGTATGTAAGTTATGCTATATAGCTCTATCTTGTATAAATATCTGCATAATATATGTACATGTATGTTGTTGAGTTTACGCTTTCCTATATGTATATGCTATCTAATACCCTACCTTCGTATGTAGTTAATGAGGTCTCGCTGTTTGCAATAGGGGAATGCCATTCTATGTTTGCAGCAAAAGAAAAAATAAAATTCTTACTCAATTATTGATACCTTCTTAAGAATCTGAATACTTATTGGGCATTTTTTAGTTGTAAAATAACCAATATCAAAAGAAAATGAAATATAGCTTTTACTGAATCATTCCAAATTGTCTTTATGTAAAAATCCCAAAACATAAATTTCAAGTAAGTGTATCAAAATTACAATAAGTGAAATATTATTGTACTTATGTTATTTTATTCCATTTCAGATCTTTATTTTCAGGCATACACATTACGAAAACACACCTATGCAATATACAGAGATTTTTAAAGCTGCATAATTTTTTTTTATATTTTTCTTATTTTGCTCAAAACATAGATTGCAGGTACAGGATACAACCGCCTCGGCGAGGCCGTTCTAATGAGTACCCACAATCTGTTCTAATGAGTACCCACAATCTATGTTTTGAAGCAAAAATAAGAAAAATAGGTATAGCCCTGCAAACCCCAGTTTTTCTATATAAAGTGGGGTTTGAGGGGGTATACATTTCATGGACATGTTTTCCTGATGTGCAAATAAGAGAACTTTACAGGAGGTCTTGTTTATCATAAACTCTAATGTGAATTAAGTTAATGTACCTAGCATTTTCATAGCCCATCCAGTGTTGTTTTGTGTAAAGATTTATTTGAGTCAAAAACAGTTCATAAAAGAACATGCATGTAATTAAAGTACACAATATTACTGAACAGAACACATACAATACAATTGTATTTACCGGTACTACTCACTACTACAATACAAGCAACTGAGACAATAACATACAGAGTAAAATGATGTTACATTTTTATTTTGTTGAATAATTAGTGAATAACCCCTGTCAATTCTAGTTTCTACTATCATGACTATAGAGACTTAACATGGCCAATATTGACTACCAACTGCACACAAAATCTCTGAAGTATTGTTAGTTTTGTATTATTGCTTCATGTATGGTCAGATCAGAATATTGCCTCCATTTTTATGGGACTTCCACCCAAAATACTGTCTTGAAAGCTCTGAAATATGAGTGATGAATGACAAACAGCATTTTTAGAAACTAAACCAACTAGAAATTGGCTGCAAGCAAGGCTTTCAGTATACCCCCCGCAAAATTATCTAAGGCCAATAGCTTCCTTTAAGTCAAACATGCAAAACATTTGTCAAAAATATCTTTTCAGCATTATAATCCTTCATGAAAATCCTCCGTATGTCTGACTCATGTCTGTAAGATATTAAATAATATACTGAAAGCTCAGGGAGTAAAATTATTGTTGATTTCACTGTACACTGTTGATCATTATTTATCATGAGAAATGGTCAAAAATTGGCTATGCTAAAAAAAAAGCTGTAAATTTGTCAAAAATAAATTATTCAGCATAAGAATTATTCATGCACATCTGAAATATATCTGGAACAAGTGTGCAAAGAATTCAAATGAAACAATAAAAGCACTAGGAGGACTTTATTTCATAAAGTATGCTCTACCAGCCGTATTGTATATTAGCGATGGTTGAAAAATGTCTAAGTTGAAAAATGCTGTAAATTTGTCTAAAATTATTTTTTCACCAATAAAATTCTTTATGCACATCTTCAATATGTCTGTAACATGTCTGCAAAGTATTGAAAAGAATTACTGAAAGCCCCAGGAGGAGTTGGATTTCACAAAGTATGTACTATCAACCATAATTGAATATAAGCAGAAATGGTCAAAATTGGCTAAGTTTAAAAAGCTGTAAATTTGTCAAAACTAAAATTTTCAGCATAAAAATTCTTCATGCACATCTTCAATATATCTGGAACAAATCTGCAAAGAATTAAAAAGAAACAATGAAAGCCCTAGGAGGAGTTGATTTCACAAAGTATGCACTTCCAACCATTATAGTATGTAAGCAATAGTAGAAAAATGGCTAAGTTAAAAAATGCTGTAAATTTGTCAAAAACTATTTTTTCAGCATTATAATTCTTCATGCACATCTTCAATATGTCTGTAACATGTCTGCAAAGTACTGAAAAGAAATACTGAAAGCCCTAGGAGGAGTTGATTTCACAAAGTATGTATGTAAGCAATAGTCGAAAAATGGCAAAGTTAAAAAATGCTGTAAATTTGTCAAAAATTATTTTTTTCAGCATTGTAATTCTTCATGCACATCTTCAATATGTCTGTAACATGTCTGCAAAGTACTGAAAAGAAACACTGAAAGCCCTAGGAGGAGTTGATTTCACAAAGTATGCACTACCAACCATTATTGAATATAAGCAATTATAGAAAATCTGCTAAGTTAAAAATGCTGTAAATTTGTCAAAAATGATTTTTTCAGCATGACAATTGTTCATGCACATCTGCAATATATCTGAAACATATCAGCAAAATATTAAAAGGAAACATTGAAAGCTGTAAGAGGAGTTGATTTCACAAAGTATGTACTTTCAGTACTATGGCAAACATGTTATAGGAAGACTTAAAAAGTCCCATAACTCTTGCAATACTGACCCTTTGGCCCCTAAATTCATACCACACATGTATTGTCTGATGGTGCAAGTGTGGTGAAAATTTGAAACAAATCAGGCAAAAGCTACTCAAGTTATTCAGCAAAGATGTCCAAATGTTGACGGAATGACGGAATGACGGAATCACGGAATGACGGAATCACGGAATGACGGACAGGCTGAAAACAGTATACCCCCCTAAAACTTCGTTTTGCGGGGGGTATAAATATGCTATACCGGTACATGTACAATGTACTAATATTTGGGTACTTCTTAAATATATCAGCCGCGACGCCAGAAAACCGGTCTTTGGGGTTTCCGACCAGGTTTGACACAAACCGGCCTGTACAGTCTCAGAAGATGGTTAGAAGCTTGAAATCTGGGATTGAGGGAGAAGAGAAATTGTACTATCCGAGTGGTGAAAACAAAGGCGCTGATCAGCTGTGCAGTTACTGCACAGTGATCTGCACCTTTGTTTTCCCATGGACGAAAATCGTTGTTCTCATGACGCTGCTCATATCGGGTTAGCAAGTGAATTGATTCTTTTCACTGAAAACTGCTATATCAAATTTGTTATATGCTAAAACAGCAAATAAAAGAAATCATTGGTTGAAAAACAATTTCATTCAATAACTTCTACCTAAGGAAAAAGAAAAATATCTCAGATTATCTCCCTTCCATAAGAATACAAACTTTCAGCTCCACACAAAAATAGCTAGAATCATTTTAGTTGCACTTTGTATATTAAATTTCCTTTTATCATTGAGAGAGGGATAGTAGTATCACATACATGTACATTTCTTTAAACAGGAAGGAACATGGTTTTGAAGAAAATTTAGGTGGCAAACAATGACAGACATCTTTCAAGAAGTAGCAAAATAGATCCGTTCCAGCGGTTTTCTTTCATAAAACAAACATTTGAATAAAAATTACAAGGGAGATAATCTGAAAAGCACAAAACTGGAACTGAAAACAAGACAATATCATCTGAAAACAGCATTATAATAACAATATATGAGCCGCGTCATGAGGAAACCAACATTTTGCATATGCCAAAACAAAGGCGCAGATCAGCTTCACGGACACCACGAAGCTGATCAGCGCCTTTGTTTTCGCTACAAGGATAGCCCAATTCCTCTACTTTCTTAATCCAAAATTTCCAGCCTCTAGCCTTCTTCTGTGCTTGTACAGCTCGGTTTGTGTCGAACCTGTTCCGAAACCATATTGTTGGTTTTCTCGTGTCGCGGGTCATATCACTACAAGAAGCAGAAATTTTTAGCAGCCATCACACCATACTGAACAGGGCTGCAGGCTCTTACAAGACTGCTCATGATGTATCAATAATACCGGTATGTGTCATACATGTTTTTCATTTACCAAACATGCCATTCATCTTCTTTAAACATGTATTAGTTTTCCCATGTTGACCTTTCGAGGCACCATCTTAAGACCTTAAAAGTTTATCTGATGATTAAAAGCGTACAATATGGTTATTTCTGAACAGCAAGACCCAAAACATTCCTTTGAATTTAAATTTCTGGTGTATCTGTTGGGCATTCTTGAACGTCTATATCATCCAAAGAGTATCCTCCATGGTTAGAGAATATTTTCAGCCTACTGCATAAAACGTCTAAATACCCTTGCTTGGTCAATTCCAGTATTTTCTTAGTTTTTATATGGTTATAGAGTGCTAGCTGGGTGAATATTTTACTAAAAATAATGGTATCTATTTCAAAAAGCCTTTGCTGAACTTCAGGTTAACGAAAAGAATGCCCACTATAAAAAAGACAAATCTATGTTTGCAAATATTTAAAATTCATTGTATTATCATAAGCAGTCTTGTTTATCAACACAATGTTGACAGAACCTTTTGATTGAGGTCCAAATCCCTGGTCTGGAGGTCTGAGATAGTTAGAACCTTCGCGCATAGAGCTAGTCGCTCGATCTGCACTCAGTGACCTCTTCTTAGAACGGGAAAATCTCTTCTTGATTTGCTGAGCGAATGATTTCTTTTTCTCCTTGTCTGTAGAAACAGCCATATATTAAGTTGCGGCCATTTTTCCTCCAAAGTTAACATAAATTATTGAAAATGTTCATTGAAACTTTAAACAAATTGTATGACAACAACTCACACATCTATATTACACATTATTTCAAGACAAGGGAATGAAATTAAACTAATAAAAAATCACAATATGAAAATTTCCCCACAAGAGTATGTTTCCTCTGTAATAATATTTAATGAAGGGTATCCCTAAAATATTCATTGTCCCTACTTAATGGAAATTCCAGCCCCAGAACATTTGATAAATACCCATACAGATCATAACTTCTCTACTTCAGCCGAAAAAGCTAATCCATCTATCAATTATATCAAATGCCACCTTAATAAGGCTACAAACTTGTACCTTAGGAAAACTTGCCCATGCAATGTACAGAGACTTTTTTTTTTTCAGCTGTAAAAATTGAAAATTTCATTGGATATTTTTTTTACATATTTAAAATGTATTTCCTGGTGTGTGATAATGGTTTTTCCCAGATATTTTACAACTGTTTGAATTTATCCAAAACATTTTCTTGGTACAATTGAGCATTAAGTTTGTCGCAAAATGTGCAGCAAAATTTTTTAAAATCAGTTGACAAATAAAAAAGTTATGGTCAAAAACATTTTTGAATAGGGATTTTCTGTACAAAAATCTCATGTAAGGGAGATAAGTATTTTCACGCAAAAATGTAAATCCTAAGTATTTTAAAATGATTGTTTGAAATCATTTTTAAACTAGAATTTGTTTTCTATGTGAAAACTGATGTCTCCCCCTTTCTACGTGCATGTCCAAAATATGCAAGCAAGAGTTATAGTTCTTGTGCATCACATATCCTGTCATTCTGTTTTATAAGTGTACCAAGTTTCATTGAAATATCTCTTATGGTTTTAGAGCGGGCACGAAATTGTATGGAAAATAATCAAAGGGAAATAACTCCAAAGATATGAAAGCAAGAGTAATGATTCTTGTGCATCACACATTGTCTCATCATGCTTTATAAGTGTACCATGTTTCACTGAAAAATATCTAATGGTTTTTTAGTTATACAGCAGACACAAAATTGTATGAAAAATAATCAAAGGGAAATAACTCCAAAGATATGCAAGCAAGAGATATGGTTCTTTAGCATGACACATCATCTCATCATGCTTTATAAGTGTACCAAGTTTCATTGAAATATTTCTTATGGTTTTCAAGTTATAGAGCAAACATGAAATTGTATGGAAAAATAATCAAAGGGAAATAACTCCAAAGATATGAAAGCAAGAGTTATAATTCTTGTGCATGACACATCGTCTCATCATGCTTTATAAGTGTACCAAGTTTCACTGAAATTTCTCTTACGGTTTTCAAGTTATAGAGTGGACACGAAATTGTATGGAAAATAATCAAAGGGAAATTACTCCAAAGATATGCAAGCAAGAGTTATGGTTCTTTAACATGACACATCATCTCATCGTGCTTTATAAGTGTACCAAGTTTCATTGAAATATCTCTTATGGTTTTCGAGTTATAAAGCGGACACGAAATTGTATGGAAAATAATCAAAGGTAAATAACTCATAAAATACTCAAGCCAGAGTTATGGTTCTTGTGCATGACACATCGTCTGATCATGCTTAATAAGTGTACCAAGTTTTATTGAAAAATCTTTAACGGTTTTCAAGTTATAGACCGGACACGAAATTGTATAAAAAATAATCAAAGGGAAATAACTCCAAAAATACTCAAGCTAGAGTTATGGTTCTTGCGCATGACACATCGTCTCGTCATGGTTTACAAGTGTACCAAGTTTCATTGAAAAATCTTTAACGGTTTTCAAGTTATAGAGCCGACACGATTTGTACGGACAGACGGACGGACAGACAGACGCACGGGGAAAAACAATATGTCTCCCGACCCTGTCAGGGGGAGACATAATGACACATATAACATACTTGAGGCTAAGTAAACATTTTCGAAAAGTATCAGTTTTTGCGATCATCAATTACCTCCCTTGTCAAAGAAAAATCCCTATTCAAAATTCATTTTGGCCATTAAAACTTTATCAACTGACCGATTCTCAAAATTTCTGCAGGTCGAATTAGGACAAACTAAGAGTGAGATTTTGACATCAAAACACTTTGTCTATCGTCTTCCATACAAAAATTTTCTGCAAAAAAACAATTATCAGAGGCTAGTTTTTAGACTTTAATATTTTTGCTCTGGTACTCGTTAGAATGAGCTGTTCATACGCATGATCTATGTTTTGGAGCAATAATAAGAAAAATGTATACCCATGTATACCCTTGTTTTACTATATAAAAGTGGTGTTTAAGGGGTATACGATTCATGGACTTGTTTTCCTGATGAAAAGTATCATCATGCTTACATGTTCGTAAAATGTATAACCCCTCATACCCCACTTTTATATAGAAAAACTGGGGTTTGCATGGGTATACCTAGCTTTCTTATTTCTGAACCAAAACAAAAATTGTGGGTACTGCCTCATCCAGTGTAAGAAATATAAAAAAAATTCCAATAAAATTTCCAATTTATACAGATGACAAAATTCTCTTAATATTGCATGGTCAAGTTTTCTTAATGAATACCCACCTTTTGGTTGTTGCTGTTGTTGATATGTTATGATGGGTGACTCTGGACTAGACATAACCGGGTAACCTTCAGTACCATCGGGAGAACTCTCTATAGTCTACAACGAAAATAATTCAAACATTCATGTAACTGTGTACGTCAGACTTCTCTGGAAAATAAATGAGCTGCCTCGTGGGAAAACCAACAATGTGGTTTCCGAACAGGTCTGACACAAACCGGCCTCTGTACAAGCACAGAAAAGAGCTAGAAGCTTGAAATTTTGGATTTAAGTAGAAGAGAAATTGTACTATCCGAGTAGCGAAAACAAAGGCGCTGATCAGCTTCGCGGTTACCACGAAACTGATCTGCGTCTTTGTTTTCGCCTATGCAGATTGTTGGTTTTCTCATGAGGCGGCTCAAATCACAATGTAAATCAATGGCATAGTAAATTTTGTCACCCTAACACCAAGTCATATCAACAGTATAACAGTCAAAATAAATTTGGCCATTTTTCATGTTTCTTTTTTTTCTATAAAATAGAACAATATTTTGAAAGCAATTTCAGTTTTCTAGATGTTCATTGAATAACACTTGCATAAGTACATGTATCATTGGTCTATTTGTTTATTTTCTACACTTGAAAAAGGCCATGAGGCTGAAACAATGTGTAAATAAATAGTAAATCCATGTACAAAGTTATTCTCTGATTTATCCAATATAAGGATCATTATTTATTCTCTGATTTATCCAATATAAGAATCATTTATAAACCTATATGCTTTCACATGAATACAAAAACTCTTCCAGAGTCATAATTGTTTGTCACACAGTGACTATTTTAAAAATGTCTTGGTGCTATGCAAAGCAGCGTTTGAAAAAGTCTTCAGAAGTTCCTGGAAGCTCTTTTTTCTTGATATTGATGACAATGTCTGATAAAATGATGGGCTTATGACTTGAAAATAATCAAAGAATTTGAGAGACAAAGCTGATTAGAGCATAAGCAGAAAAAGTAAAAGAACTGGTTGGTTGGTTGGTTGATTGAGTGTTTTATGTGCCACTCAACAGCTAAGGTCATGTGGAGACGAGGCCTCAGTTTAATCTCTCCTAAAGACTTGAGAAGCCACAATACCTGATATATACGATCCGTGATGCCAGAAAACCAGTGTACAGTCCCAGAAGAAGGTTAGAAGCTTGAAATTTTGAATATAACAAAAGGAGGAATTGTACAATCCGTGAGGCCAAAACGAAGGTGTATCAGCTTAGCAGTTACTGCTAAGCTGATCTGCGCCTTTGCTTTCGCATAGACAAAAATCTAGTTTTCTTATGACACGGCTTAGCCATTATGCCCACAGGCTTCTAAAAGTAGAGATTTTTATTTTCAAAAACAACTCTAATATGAAAATTTCAACTTTTGGAGGTCCTGCATTTTAAACATCATGCCATTTATGTTGTAGATTGCATATTATGATATCTGGTTAGCTTAGACGATCAGACCACAGCACGTATAAGGCAAATTGAGCATTATATGTTTTTATAACCTCAAATAACCTCATACAGACGCCTAAAATACTGGTCCCGAGGTTATAAAACTTTTTTCATGCTCAACTCAGCTGAGACTAAAATTTATCCTGCTCATAAATGTTAAAATGCCAACAATTGTTGGCATTTTAACATTTATCAGCAGGATAAATTACAGGCTTTGGTAATCTAAACCTAAAATTTCAAGCAATTTTGGTTATTTCAGTAATTATGAGCACTTTAAATTTCATGCTCAGCTGAGCTGAGCTTGAAAAAAGTTTTATAACCTTGGGCCCTGGTCAGCTCTGATTAAAAACATGCACATGATACTGAGTAAAAATCAGCAAAGCAAAAACACCGGGCGTCTTTGTTATACAATTATGATATGTCAACATCTACATAAATTATGTTAATAAGACTTTGAATAAAGATCTTTACTGTGAGATTGAGTAATTTCTAGAACTGACTTGAAACTTTGGAACTGTAGTTGTTTTAAAAGTATATACAATCAGTATTTTACAGATTTATATTTCCCCTATAAAATATGAGGAATCTATATTAACCAGTTTGCTTTGTCATTTTCTGCATCATTTTATGGGTGTATTTTAAAAATATTATATGATTAGTAAACAAAGTTGAGATAATTAAGTTGAGCTCAATAAAAATAATGCAAGACTAGGTCAAAGTTCATGTCCAAAACTGATCATGATGAGGTACCATAATCTGAGGACAAATGACAAAATATGAGCCGCGACGCGAGAAAAACGGTCTTCAGTAGTTCCGACCCGGTCTGACACAAACAGGTCTGTGCTGCCGCAGAAGGTGGTTCGAAGTTTGAAATTCTGGATTTAAGAAGATGAGGGATTGCACTATTTGTGAAGCGAAAACAAAGGCATTGATCAGCTTCACAGTTACTGCGCCTTTGTTTTCGCATAGGCGAAAATCCGTTTTTCTCATGACGCGGTTCATATTCTCTTTACCTTTATCACTGGTATAACAGGCTCCTAATGGCATGCAGTAAAAGAGAAATGAACAATTTCAGCTTGAACAGATCAAAACAAATATATAATGCACACCATATTAAGTCTGATCAAACATAAAACAACATGCAATTGCATGGCAAATGAACACGGTTCAAATCTCAATTCATTCGGGAATAACTTATTTAAGGGCTACAAAATGTTTTCATTTTTCTCACATTGCTTCTTTGGCCATCACATGGAAAAATGTTTCTGTCATGTTTTGACAGAGCCACTGTAAGAGCCACAGTTGCTTTATACAGCAATGCTATTCTTGCGGTGCAGCTTTGAGGCATTATTCATATTTCAGATGGACAACCAGATTCTTGTATCAGTTAACACAGGACAAAACTAACTCAGTATCAAGTAACACAAGCTATGTAGTTTCCACAATTTGCCCTGGGTCACAATGAGCAACACAGAGACAAAGTCATATTGACCTATAAAACAGACCAGCCCTGGGTCACAAAGAGCAACACAGAGACAAAGTCATATTGACCTATAAAACAGACCAGCCCTGGGTCACAATGAGCAACACAGAGACAAAGTCATATTGACCTATAAAACAGACCAGCCCTGGGTCACAATGAGCAACACAGAGACAAAGTCGTATTGACCTATAAAACAGACCAGCCCTGGGTCACAAAGAGCAACACAGAGACAAAGTCATATTGACCTATAAAACAGACCAGCCCTGGGTCACAATGAGCAACACAGAGACAAAGTCATATTGACCTATAAAACAGACCAGCCCTGGGTCACAATGAGCAACACAGAGACAAAGTCATATTGACCTATAAAACAGACCAGCCCTGGGTCACAAAGAGCAACACAGAGACAAAGTCATATTGACCAATAAAACAGACCAGCCCTGGGTCACAATGAGCAACACAGAGACAAAGTCATATTGACCTATAAAACAGACCAGCCCTGGGTCACAAAGAGCAACACAGAGACAAAGTCATATTGACCTATAAAACAGACCAGCCCTGGGTCACAATGAGCAACAAAGAGACAAAGTCATATTGACCTATAAAACAGACCATACTGACAGACACTGTATGCTTGCTAATTTTCTATGAATCATACTGTTTGCGAGGAAACATGTCCGTGTAATGTATACCCCCTTATATAGCAAATCTGGGGTACGCAGGGGTATACCCATTTTTCTTATTGTTTGTGCCAAAACATAGATTGTGTGTACTCGTTAGAACCGCCTAGGCGAGGCGGTTCTAACGTGTACCCACAATCTATGTTTTGAGCAAAAATAAGGAAAATATCAAAATTTTTCCAGTGAAAATTTTCATTTTTACAACCAAAAACATTTTCTATATATTGCATGAGCATGTTTTCGTAATATTGACCCATACAACAGACAAAGCTGACACTGTATGCTTGCTAATTTCCTCTGAATCATACTGTTTGTGATGGAACTAAGAAACTGTAGGAGTACATTATCAGTCATTTATCAACGTCAATTAGAGGCACAATCATTACTTCTGGCACTTATTATGCAACAGTTTTCGAGACATAATGCAATGTTGATTACTCAATTATCGTACAATTTTCAGCAATGCAGTTGCAGACTAGGAACTCGTTGAAAAAAAAAAGATCAATCCTACAATGCAATGTCTCATTACGAATACTTGCCCAGGCATTATACAGAGATTTTTTTTGGCTTTGACAATGAAAGATTTCGGCTGAAAATTTCTAATATTTTCTGTATTTTTTGGCTCATAATACAGATTATGGGTACCTGTTAGAACCACCTCGCCCTGTTAGAACCACCTCGCTGAGGCGGTTCTAACACATACCCACAATCTATGTTTCAGATCAAAAATAAGAAAAATTGTTCACCCCTTCACACCCTAGTTTGACTTAATAAAATTGGGGTTCGTGCAGGTTTACTTTTCATGGACATGTTTTCCTGATTACTGCACATGAGAAAACTTTGTGGTTTTGAGACCTATTGATTGCAATAAAAAATGAGCCGCCTCATGAGAAAACCAACAATTTACATATGCGAAAACAAAGGCACAGACCAGCTTCGCGGTAACCGCGATCAGATTACCGCGAAGCTGATCAGTGCCTTTGTTTTCGCTACACGGATAGTACACTTCCTCTTCTTTTTAAATCAGAAAATTCAAGCTTCTAGCCTGCTGCTGTGCTTGTACAGGTTGGTTTGTGTCGGACCTGTTCGGAAACCACATTGTTGGTTTTCCTACGAGGCAGCTCAAATCTTACCCTTTTAACACCTGTAATAATGAGCGTTGAGGTTTTTGCAGGTGTTCGGGACTGCCGAGGTTTGTTGCTGAGGGCTCGTAATGCTGTTTCCGTGACAGAATCAACCCCGTTAATTTTTACTACTTCTGCAAACACACAAGCAAAGAAAACACACGTATATTCAAGCATGCAAAAACACTAATAAAGAAACAATGCATCATTAGTATATCTACTAGTACTACAGAAAACAAGGCAAAGGGAAAATAAACTGATGAAATCAATTGTTTAGATATATCTTTATTCTATACTTAGTAGTGAAACCAATGTATATCAAAAATGAATTAAAGTGATATTGATATTTGGGCTTTTTTCAATCTTTATGAGCAGTTTAAATTTTATGCTCAGCTGAGGTGAGCATGAAAAAAAGTTTTATTGCCTCAGGGCCTGGTCAAACAACTTCTGGTTCTGAATACATTTTGAAATGCTTTGGTAATTATACAAGTTCTTTCTATATGTAAATGACTAATGGTCTAAATTATTGCCAGTGGGGATAACAATCTTGTGACTATATATTTTCGTTACTGCATATTTGATTGTGCCCAATAATTTGAGTGAAGTCAAAACTGAATTCCGAAAGAAATGTCAAGAACATGTGCCTGTTAATTTTATTTTAATAATTCAGAGACATAAGATAATAGACTATTGTAAAATGTGAACTCTGATAATGAGTTTTTGCAGAAACAGTTTGTCTGTACGACAGCAGGAAAATATTTTTCTTGCCAGGACCTAGTTTTAAGTTTCTCATTTTAGAACCTGCATACATTCTGAAAATTGTACAACAGATAATGTTTTTATGCAGAAATGAATTCAGATTTGGAAAGGGAGATAATTCATGATCTTGAAAATTAATATTAACATTTTTTAATTTGTCATGATGCAACTGTTGCAAATGTATAAATAGTGCAAGTAAAATAGCTGAAATATGAATGGCAGCAGAAGGTATGTTGACATTTCTTTTGGTGTTCAGCATAAATACACTTTGTGCTCTATTATACTTTAGTATGAGACCTCAAACCATGCTATGGGGGTATATCATACACAAATACATGCATTTCTATATGCTTTCGACTTACTGGAATTGGACGATAAAATGCTGAAATCAACAGTATTACCTTAGTTACTCAGATTCTTGTATAAAGGGTATGCAGTGTTAATAGCAAACACACATGTGTTTGCTTTAAGGCTAAACATGATATAGGATAAACTTACTAGACATAGCTTGAAATTCAAATTGCACGGTTAAGCTTGGGAGCGGCCATTTTTTGTACGGGTTCTTCAGAAACGAGTAATTTCATTGGTTGATAATTTTTTCCAATTTCTCTATTCACACAGATATCGTGCATGAGATAAGATTCATACCAGGTCAATTCGACCCGTTCCTTCTTACTAAAACTCACTCTATGAGTCACTCTTCCTACATAGCGCACCAAAGTCAACTCGTACGCAAGTCAACTCGTACCCAAGTAAATTCGTACACAGGTCAACTCGCACCCATGTTGCACATAAGTGAAGTCGCATCCAAGTCAAGTCCCACCCATGTCAACTCGTACCCAATTCATCAACTTGCACCCAAATCAACTCGTACACAAGTCAACTGTCACCCAAGTTGATTCGCACCCAAGTCAACTCGCACCCAAGTCACACCCAAGTCAACTCGCATCCAAGTCGCACACAAGTCAACTTGCACCCAAATAAATTCGCAACCAAGTCAACTCGCGCCCAAGTACCCGTCAACTCACACCTTAGTCAACTCCCATCCAAGTCAGCTCACACCCAAGTCAACTCGCTCTATGACAACATTTTTTGGGTTTTTAGGAGATATGGAGCAAGAATCTAATTGAAAAGAATTTTGAAAGCTGTGGGGGGATTCCATCTACCTTCCTACCTCCCTTCCTCCCTACCTACCTTCCAAAACTACCTGCCTACCTACCTACCTCCCTCCAACCATACCTATCTTCCTTCCCTCCCTCCCTTGCTCCTTACACTACCTCCCTCTCTCCCTACCCGTCTGTCTATCACACTACCCACCTGCATATCTATCTACACAACCTCTCCGCCTACCTAAATACCTACATATCTCCCTACATATCTCCCTCCTTGCAGGTTTGCATACCTACCTCCATACACTACATACCTCCCTCCCTACACTATCTAATTACCCCATCATCCCTACCTACCTCCATACACTACCACCTTACCTCCCCCTACCTCCATCTCCCTCCACTACCTACTTACCTACACACCTACCTACCTGCAGCACTCCCTACATTACACTACCTCCCTCTCTCCCTCCCTAAGTACCTCCCTACACTTCCTGCCTACCTTTCACACTATCTTCCCACCTACCTATACTACCTCACCACCTACCTACCTACAATACCCACCTACCTACAATGCTCCTTACTGACGTCCCTCCCTACACTTCATACCTCCCTCCCTCCCCACAATACATACCTCCCTCCCCACACTTCCAACATACCTCCCTCCCCACGCTATCTGACTACATACCTCCCTTCCTACCTACCTCCCTCCCTACAATACACTACCTACCTACCTCCCTCCCTCCCTACATACATCCCTAAACTACCACCCTACCTCGCCCTCCCTTCACTACCTACATATCTACTTACCTAACCACCTAACTCCCTCCCTCACTCCATACATTACTTTACACTACCTAGCTCCCTCCCTCCTTCCCTACATGTAAGTACCCCTTACACTTCCTACTCTCTCTACACTTAGTCTATCTACCTGCCTTCCTTACTGCCTACCTCCCTCTCTCCATACTAACATTCCTACACTACCTACCTCCCTCCCTACACTACCTACCTCCCTCCCTACCTACTTCCCTCCTTACACTACCTAACTGCCTTCCTACCTACCTCCATTCCTACACTACCTTTCTCCCTCCCTACACTACCTCACTCCCTACACTACTTACCTACCTACGTCCCTACACTTCCTATCTACCTACCTCCTTCCCTCCCTACACTACCTACCTCCCTACACTACCTACTTCCCTCCTTACACTACCTAACTGCCTTCCTACCCACCTCCATTCCTACACTACCTTCCTCCCTCCCTACACTACCTCACTCCCTACACTACTTACCTACCCCCTCCCTACACTTCCTATCTACCTACCTCCTTCCTTCCCTACACTACCTACCCCCTCCCTCCTTACACTACCTCCATAGCTCCTTCCCTCCCTCGCTCCCCCATCTCTCGCTCACTGGACAGCTGGATACACTCGACCGTAATGATAATGTTAAGTTTCTAGCGCAAAGTTTATCAAGTGTGTTTGCATATAAGGCAGCGTGCCTTTATTTCATATTAAAGCAGCTTTTAGAGAGAACCATTGACCAGTTTAGATACAAACAGGCCTGTACAGCTTCTTAAGACAGCTAGAGGTTTATGTAGTAGAGAAATTGTGCCCTAAAATGCAGTGAAAGCATAGGCATTGATCAGCTTCCTGGTTATCTCAATGAGGCTTTTATCAATCAGTGTGTTTTGGGGTGGGACTTGTTTCTGACCGTTCAGATTATTTGTTCATTGATTACCCCCCATCCTAGCAAAGTCAAGATTCTATCACCCTACTCCATATTTTCATCAGAACAACATATTTTTGTTTGTTTTTGTTGAGGCTTAATGTCCCAGTCAACAATTTTTCCGTCATGTCGGGACGAAGCCAATGCTTCCTGGGTTTAACCAGTACTGTACAAGGACCCAACACAGTGACGCCTGTGGGGATCAACCCCAGGACCTCTCAATTCGGAGTCCGACGCCCTACCACTATGCCACCGTGCTTACTGGACCCTATGTACACTGTCTTACAGAACAGGATTTGATGGCAGAAGAGTTAACCCAAATGCGATGAATGGCCTTTCCCATCACTTCATTTAGATGAGTCCACTTTCATTGTTAGTGGCGCCAGGAGTGATTTTGAATTGTTCATTCATTTTTCAATGCAATTCCTTTAAGCAAACACTATAGCTCCAGATGGGACGCCCCCTTCTGTGGCATCACGTCTTGGACTATACTGTTTGCCTATGTACCAATAAAAAGGACACCCCGCTTATATGAGTTAATACAAGTGGTAATTTTGTTGTAAAGTCACTATACCTGATCCCTGGTTAGGGTCTGATTCGTCGTAGTCAAAACCACGCTTCTCTATATAACTAGGGGAACCTGAAACATATTAACAGTTGATCAGCGCCTTTGTTTTCGCCACACGGACAGTATAATCCCTCTTCTTAAAACCTACATTTTTAGCTTCTAGGCTTCTTCTGAGACTGTACAAACTGATTTGTGTCAGACCTGGTCAGAAACCTCGGACTGGTTTTTTCGCACTGAGGCTAATATTGCTATATATTAGGCATGGGGGTAATACCACTGGCTCCACCAATGCTGTCAAAAAGTTGACCATATCCCATACAATCAAAAAGCTTCTGTTACTCTTTACCAAGATACAAGATACAAGATACAAGATACAAGACTTTATTTGACCAATTTACCACTGACAGCTAATTCCCCTGTATCATTTGAGCCTGTGCATGAGAAAACTAACAATTTGGGTTCCGACCAGGTTCGACACAAACCAGCCTGTACAGCTACAGAAGCAGGCTAAAAGCTTGAAATTTTGGAGTTAAGTAGAGGACGAATTGTACTATCCGAGTAGCGAAAACAAAGGTGCTGATCAGCTTCGCGGTTACCGCGAAGCTGATCTGCGCCTTTCTTTTCGCCTATGCAGATTGTTGGTTTTCCCATGGGGTGGCTCATTTGCCATAATGGAAGCCATAATTTTCTGTAACAGCAATTTTATGCAGTATCAACTCAGTCAAGAAAACAGAAAACTGAATTTTTTTTGCTGTTAGAACATCGACAACCACTGTGGCTGAGGTGGTTCTAACAATGTACCCACAATCAATGTTTTGAGCAAACATATTAACACATGTACCCACAATCAATGTTTTGAGCAAACATATTAAAAATATCTTTTTTTTCCAATGATTTTTTTTTATTTTTACTGCTCAAAAAATCTATATATATTGCATGGGCAAAGTGTGTGAATGGTAAAAAAATCATAAAATCAAGTACTCACTGTCGACATTGGCATCAATTCTGTGATTCTGTGGTCGCTGTGTAGTTGTGGTCGTCGTGGTGACGAGGGTACCGCCGGGGCTCACCGACTTGATCGTTTCTATGGTTCTACGTGGTGATACTTGATTAGAAATATTCAGATCTTGTGAGACATCCATGCATAGAAACTGAAAATGAAACACACTCACTATGAAACATCATTTTTTGTTCTGAAACCAAGTTAAGTACCTATATAACTAAGAGGTAATTGCATCGGCCCTTATGGTCCATGGCATTTTAAAAATTTGAGGCAACAAATCTGATTTTTGATATCAAAAATGTATACCCATCATCTTCATCAGTATAAATAGTCAGTCATTCACTACCCAGTGACAAACAATAAATGGGTTTATCACTTGAGGATCAGTAAACTGGTGAAATGGCGAGGTTCTACCGTGCCATTTCATCAGTTTACAATCCGAGTGTGATATACCCTTTTATTTTTGGTAATTGTGTTGTTATTTACTTTATAATGCAACAAAACTTGATAAATTTTTACATGTAAGAAAAAAACAACAACCTCACACGAAGTGACGAGCTAAGTTTTCCCTCATTTTGTTTATTTAGTCAACAGCTCAGTAATAACTCCGCAGGAGTCCTCAAAATTCGCCACAATGGCAGTACAATTTGCTGATATTTTGTACTTTTCAGGTCCACATTTTCATCTACGTAATGCTGCATAACAATGGCAGAGAATGACGTCGGAAAACTTCACTAAAATTGATGCCAGTGCGTTAAACAAAACCGCTACACAGTACAGGTGACCTTTATTGGATCAGTAGCTAAATATAGGGACTTTAAAATTTAATGACCCCTTTATTTGGCAAATATTTAGTGTTGTTGCTTTACAAAAACAAATTTACACTTCATTCTAGAATGGGGCCCCTAAAATCCAGCAACAATATGTGTCATCATGCTGTCATGCCCATTATTTTCACTATGAGAACTTTATTGATGGAGGAGGTTTTGCATCCAACCTTGAACATGCTTATTGCGAAATATTCTACTATTACATGTAATTATTAGTAGGATCAAATTATGACAATGCCATATAACTATAATAAGCCACGTCATGAGAAAACCAGATTTTTGCCTATGCAAAAACACAGGCACAGATCAGCTTCGCAGTAACTGGATAGTACAATTAATCTGCTTCTTAAATACGAAAGTTCAAGCTTCTACCCTGCTTCTGTGATGTACAGGTCGGTTTGTGTCAGACCTGGTCGGAAACCCCGAAGACTGGTTTTCTCGCTTCGCAGCTCATACTATCACAACAACCTTTCTATGGCCACCAATAGACAAAGATGGCATTATTTTTGTATTCAAATACAACTAGATATACCGCTTACTGAAACAAAAATACACAATATACACAAAAATACATTATACAGTCATTTCATGCTTCAGCATTACATCTATAGTCATGTGACTTATAATGTGACCAGGCAACAGACAGCTGGCCAGGCAATAGAATTTTCTATTTGCAGTCATATGACATATCACATGACCAGGCAATAGACTGATCACTGGCAAGGCAATAGAATTTTCTATTTTCTATTGCCTGGTTCTGTTTCAAAGAATTAACAATAATTACCGGAATAGATGAAAATAACAGATAGCCATTTCTATACAATTTTTGATGTAATTAGGTAATAAAATATTCTATAACATCTACATGATTCATATAGGGAGCGCATAATGCAAGCAAACTAACCTACAATAAATAACACCAAGCAAAGCAAATGGGTAATAATAATAACAGGAGACATTTTAATAGGACTGAAATAAGGTGAGTCAAAATTTCAGACAGCATAACAAGCATGTGCACTAGTCTACCAACCATCATGACATTACATTAACCCATACTGTCCTAGAGATCTTTGACTTAGAATTTTCCATTTTCAAGTATACCGAGGTATGGAAACTTTTCATTTTTGCTTTTGTGTATTATTTGGTAAAAATATTCTATAATTATGGAAATTGTGAGGAAACAGTGTAGATCCAAATCATAGGCAAGGCTAATATGGGTTAAAAACCAGAAAATGTTCATTCCAAAGCTTCAAACAGACAACATTAATATACCAATCAACTGAGAACAACAGACATATTGCTAGCAATTTTGATGCATCTGCTAAACTAAATTTCATTGTCTTAAAGAGAAAATTATGAAAACAGAAACAGAACTACGGAAAAGCACTTGAGCAATTTCATTCCTGAAGCTATTCAAAACTCCAAATTGTCAAATTCAAAGCAGAGCTGATCTATGCAGTCTGAAATTGTAACTGACTCACCTTGTCACGAAAGACCAGTATAGAATGATAATATTCTGATATGATTGGTTGATATTTATAGTCACAGCGATCTGATTGGATCACAGTCAACAAACAAGAATCTGATTGGTTGGCTATTGGTAGATGAATAATCTGTTCACACCGGGGAAAGAGGCTAGTTCTAAACCAAATACACACATCAAACAGGGAATGGTAGAAGTAATTGGTGGAACATCATTGTTTAAAACATCCCGGTGGGCAGTAAAACTGAAATAAAATAGGTTGGAACAAATGGTGCTGGAGATACATATGATTACTTTATTGAAAATGTAAAATAAACCTGTTATCTATAATTAAATTTTGACAAGAAAATGTAATGAAGAAAAGAATGGTGCTGGATGTATATGAATACTGTTATAGATGAGCCGCGACGCGAGAAAAACGGTCTTCGGGGTTTCCGACCAGGTCCGACTGTATATAAACCAGTCTGTATAGTCACAGAAAAAGGCTAGAAGATTGAAATTTCGGTTTTAGGAAGAAGAGAAATTGTACTATCCGTGTAGCCAAAACAAAGGCGCTGATCAGCTTCGCAGTTACTGCGAAGCTGATCTGCGCCTTTGTTTTCGCATAGGCAAAAATTCGGTTTTCTCACGACGCGGCTCAGATATTTTTGTGTCTTAAACCAACAAAGTTAACTTAAAATTTAATTTCTACATGTATATGATTCAAAGAAAATGAGTGCAACATGCAGCTGTAACTTATAACGTGTATAATTAACTAGTCTACAAATTGTTTTAATATTAATCTTATGAAATATTTGGTCTTATAATCATGTAAGAAACATCGCCTACTGTTACATATTCATTTCTGTTCAGCCTCAGGTGTGAAGACACGTGATTAGAACTTAGTGGGCTATTGAAATATGTGTCAGATCACTCTACTTGGAAAAAGTTGTTGGAATTTTTTAAGCACACTAGATTTATTTTTCATCTCTTATAAAACATTCACAAAATAGTTGCTTGTAAAAGAAAGACTATGGGATGTTTCCTTTGTCAAATCATGTCAGCAGGTAAGGGACATAAATATCATGAATTTCACGGTGTGTCGGGAGACACATGTACGAGTATAAATAGATGCAATCCAAAGGATCACTGTTACATCAAGAGGCTCTCATGAGTGATGCAAAACAATGATCCGAGCTAAATTTTAGAAGTTTTTTTATTTCCAACCAGCCTAAATGTTTAATTCACCTTCTTGCATACAAATTTTCATTTACTGTTTTAAACTTGATTTGACTAATACCCTGACACGATACGACCTACCAAAAACATACACAATGAATGATGGTTATAATCAAATCACGGGTAGGATAGAAAATTCTATCTGGTCAATTTGGTATCATCAGGCTCCACTGAGTGATGCTAAACCGTGACAAACATCAGGAAAACATGTCCGTGTAATGTATACCCCCTTAAACCCCACTTTTATATAGTAAAACTGGGGTATGCAGGGGTATACCTATTTTTCTTATTTTTGCTCCAAAACATAGATTGTGGGTACTCGTTAGAACCGCCTCGACGAGGCGGTTCTAACGTGTACCCACAATCTATGTTTTGAGCAAAAATAAGAAAAATATCCATTTTTTTCTGATGAAATTTTCAATATTTGTAATTGAAAAAATTCTCCATATATTTCTGCACATTTGTCTATCTCTACTTTACACACATGATAGATTCTTCTTCTTGCACAACCCTAGGTGGCAAGGCTTGATTTTTTTTTTATTTTATATTGGCAACAAATGTTTCAAACATGTCCAATATATTTTTTTTTTGTCGACCATTTTCGACATTGTTGTGATATGTATACTTTACAACAAACGTAAGTTATATGTTTTTCTTTAAGATGGCCTAACCCCTGCATGAATTCAGAATTTTTCAGCAGAGCAAAACATGGTATTTCTTTATCTGATGTGCAAGAAATATATCTATTAAGTTTTGACAAGTTTTTTCAAGCTTATCGAAGTCTAAAAAGCACAATTATGTATTGCTGAATTACTATTCAACAACAGAAGTACATGACAATAATTAATTAAAAAAATCAAGAAAACTTCACTCCAGATGGCAGGCAAATACTCACTTCTACTGTAAGAGAGCCTGATACAAACTCCCCCGCCCCTAGACGACCCTGCAGGGGGATGATTTGACGACTAGACGGGTTCTTCTGTAGGTCTTCACAGTACACCAGGGCCTCACCGAGGAAATTATCTGAAATGTATGATTAACGTGTCTATGAGGTACATGTATATTGCATCTGAAATATTATATAGAATTAACATGTCTGAGAGATTGAGATACGAGCATTCGCATGAGAAAACCAACAATTTTGGTTACCGACCAGGTCCAAAACAAACCAGCCTGTACAAACACAGAAGCAGGCTAGAGGCTTCAACTTTTTGGATTTAGGAAACATAGGAATTGTATTATCTGAATAGCGAAAACAAAGGCATTGGTCAGCTGTGCAGTAAGATACTGCGCAGCTGATCTGCACCTTTGCATATGCAAAAATCAGGTTTTCTCATGATGCAGCTCATGTTGAGTTTTTACTCCAGAGAAAACAGGATTTTTCATGGCATCGCTCATTAGGCATAATTATGTCTTTCTAAAGAACAAACACTGCACAACAGTGAGGTTAATGACTTGTGTAAGTGTACCTGAACTAAAGGAATGTTATTTCTGTGTGCAATGAGCTACATCATATGAGCCGCATCGTGACATAACCGGATTTTTGCCTATGCGAAAACAAAGGCGCAGATCAGCTTCGCGGTAACCGCGAAGCTGATCAGCGCCTTTGTTTTCGCTACTCGGATAGTACAATTCCTCGTCCACTTAAATCCGAAATTTCAAGCTTCTAGCTCTTTTCTGAGCTTGTACAGGCCGGTTTGTGTCGGACCTGGTCGGAAACCCCGAAGACCGGTTTTCTCACGTCGAGGCTCATATAAGAAGCCTTCATTTGTGTTTACAATCAGCTAGAAATGTGTACAAAAAAATAGCAAAAAAAAAAAAAAAATCAGAAATTTGAACACAGAAAATGGAGAGATTATTTGAGCTGCCGCATCAGAAAACCAACAATTTGCATATGTGAAAACAAAGACGCTGATCATCTGTGCGGTAACTGCACAGCTTATCAGCGCCTTTAGTTTCACTACACAGATAGTACAATTGCCCCTCTACCTATACCCCAAATTTCAAGATTCTAGCTTTCTTCTATTGGTGTAGAGGCCGGTTGTTTCTGACCTGGTTGGAAATCCCGAAGACCAGTTTTCTCGCATCGAGGCTCATAAATGCCTGCAGGGAAGCACTATTCCAAACCCATTTTTTGCATAATGGAGAAAGCAGATTCTTTTTCATTCCTTGTTTTTTCATTGATCTAAAACCAGAAAACCAACAAACTACCTTCACTTATTTAATAGCTCACCTATGGGTCTACTTTCAAATAAAGCCATACAGGAATTGCAGATATATAGAGTATCAGCAGACCAATATGATATGACTGCCAAAAAGAAAGCCTGATCCTGTTCTGCACTATCAGTCATTAAACATGGGAGTTTATTTGTAACTAAGTACATGTATTTAAATTCCCATGACCATGTCAAGAGCTTATCAGACTTATCAGACACAATGTGCTACTTGCCATGTAGCAGTATTATTTATGATTACAGCAGATATACAGACCAGGTCCAAAGGTTATAAACTTTTTTCATGCTCAACTCAGGTGAGCATAAAATTCAAACTGCTCATAAATACTAAAATAGCCCAAATATATTAAAATTGAAGGTTTAGAGTGCCAAAGCCAGTAATTTATCCTGATAATAAATGTTAAAATGCCAACAATTGTTGACATCTTAACATTTATGAGCAGGATAAATTTCAATTTCAGCTGAGCTGAGCATGTAAAAAGTTTTATAACCTCGAGCCAGTTTTCAAAACAAATCAAAATGCTGATTTTCCAATTAGATTTGGCTTATGTTTATCAAACCATACTGCTTCCCTAGATGATGAATGTTTTAATTTTTCATAAATTGATATGCACTGATGATAGTGCAAATCATTTCTGGCAACCAACACAGGTGTGTTTTCTATTATGCATTTTTCCCAAGAATATCAGGAAAACTCGTTTTTGCTTTTGCAAAAATTAAAAGAAAGCCTAGATAATCAAGCAAAGTCCAAAGTTTCTTTCAAATCTCAAGCATTTAAATGGGCATTTCCAACAGGGCATGTGATGGCTGCATTCTATCAGACCTGCTGGTCCAACTGGGAAACTGGGAGCATTTAAATGGTAATGGAGATGGAACAGAAGAATTTCTAATGTTCGGAATGCAGATTTTTATGTACAGATTACAAGTTTCAGCTTTTCTAAAAACTGAGTGAAAACCAAACCCAAACAGGTCATCATTTTTACATGTTTTGTTTCCTAATTACTTTGCCAAATGGATCATTAAGAAACAAATAATTGAGGCTCATGCCAGAAAAAAAACGGTTCAGGGTTTCCAAATAGATCTAACACTAACTGAGCTCTTCAGTCACAAAAGACAGGAAAAAAGGCTACAGGCTTGAAATTTCGGATCTGGGATGAAGGGGTGTTGTACTATTAATGAAGTAAAAAAAAAGGCATATACATTTGCAAAATGTTGGTTCTCTTGGTGCCAGGAAGTGCAATTGTAATCAGAAAGAGAATATTTCCTGACAGAATCCATGTGGCCAATTAGCAAGTGCATTTGGTTTTGAGAAAAGGATGTATTTCAGTTGTTTTTTGGTTTTGAGAAAAGGATGTATTTCAGTTGTTTCCAGCTGATTTTCCCTGGCATCAATGTCTTCTACATGGCCAGTCATTATGAAAACTTGCCCATGCCATCAGGAAAACATATCCGTGTAATGTATACCCCCTTAAACCCCACTCTTATACAGCAAAACTGGGGTATACAGGGGTATACCTATTTTTCTTATTTTTGCTCCAAAACATAGATTGTGGGTACTCGTACAACAATCCACAATTTGTACCCACAATTTATGTTTTGAGCAAAAATAAGAAAAATATCAAAATTTTTCTTATGAAATTCTCATCTTTTACATCAGAAAAAAGTCTCTGTACATTGCATGGGCAAGTTTTCCTAATGCAATATAAAGATTTTACTTAGGTAGTAAAAATTGAAATTTTTCATTTGAAAAAAAAAAAAAAAAAAAAAAAAAAATGTTTTTCTTATTTGAGCTCAAAACATAGATTGTGGGTACACATTAGAACTGCCTTGGCGAGGTGGTTCTAACAAGTAGCCACAATCTATGTTTTCGATCAAAAAATAGGTATACCCCTGTAAACCCAGTTTTACTATATACAGGAGCATATAATCTCTCAGAAATAATCTGCTCCTGCTATATAACAGTGGGTTCAAGGGGGTATACTTTTCATGGACATGTTTTCCAAATGTAAAGGCATCTCATTTGAAATGAATAATAGAAAATTGCATGTCACTTTTGAGTTTTACATTCAAATAGGTTTTCCAGAAACTCTTACAAAAAGCAGACATAGGTTAAATTCAATTACCATATAGGACAATGAGTAACATATGGCAATATTACTGCTCATAAATTTCATTTTTCACAGAAATATGAGAAATATTATATAAAAAGAAGGTAAAACATGTTGCAAGCTTTGCCACCATTAAGTTCATTAATGAATAGACATTACAGGGCAAACAGTGGAAACTGACAGCAGATGCTCTAATGCAATAGTCATTTGTAACCATGCAAGGGCATTGCAAACGGAGTTCATCCAACAAACATGAAACAAGAAAAGATATGACACAAGTGTCATATCTTTTCTATCGCAGTCAGTAACGTATAAGACAAACCGCGCACCGAGCGTGTGGAAAAATATGCCGCAAATTCAACCAATGTATTTCCATAGACACAGAGATACCTTGATTCAACAAACATCAGAAGCACGTCAGAGACACGTAACAAATGCGTTTAATACATACGTGGTTTGTCAGAAAAGTTCGTGTACACCATTTATATTTTCAAAAGAAAAATGAATATATCTGCTTTTGCAAAAGTATTTTATAAGCAAAAATACAAGAAATTTATTGAAATCTGACAAAAACACGTCATCTACAGCCTTTTCCCTGCACTTCCGAACCAAGTGCGGGGCAAAGGTCAACGTCTCTATATGACGTTACTTGACATTTTAAGCCGCCAGCGCGTTATACATTTGTTTCAGGGTGTTTTTTTTAACAATCAACATTTTTATGTCTGTGTATCCAGCTGTCAAATGCAGATACGCCGTACCAGTTCTCGCAAAATTGTTCGTCCACCTGTTGAACATGTGCAACAATTTCTTGAGGCGAGCATGCCAGACAGGTGATTTTCCGTTTATCATCATAGGTGGACTTCTGAGCAGCTGAAAATCGTCTGTGCCACAACTACTGTGAACTAAATAGTAACTGACAGACCGATGACGTTTCTGTTGTTTGTAACATTTTCATCGTATCTGTGGGTGATTTCCTTAACGAAACATACAATCGGCGTCGGCTGTTCTCTGACGTCAAATTACGCCATTATTTCAAACAGATATTTCGGTCTGCTTCTGATTTTTTTTTCACATAAATCAAACAACACTGCCGCCAAGTCGGAATCTTTCTGAAACTGAAGTCAGTGTTATATGGTTTTAGGACGAAATATTTTAATGTTATAACATATTTAAGTGCCGTTTGACAGGGAAAAAACACAATATGAAAATCGTCACATTTTGTTACGTTTTGGCACCTGTCCCGTGTGGCCCTACGTACGCTTAAGTAGAAAATATGTCATATTTAACGTGTTGATACTTCAAATTGAAACAAATTCCTCAAATATGCTCATAAGATATTGCTGCTTATATTTATACAAAAACAAAAAAACTTAAACAACAGCACTTTACTTTTCCTGCTAGCCAAGGTGTCCACAAACCCCGTACATGTGCGTTCTGTACGCTTGGTGTACGTTAAAGTATTTTAAGCATGCAGCATGCTTAAAGCTCGACGTGTCTCGGGTATTGTCTTATACGAATAAGTTCAACACGCGTTACATTAAACGTTTGATACGCGCCTATACTGTATTGTGTGCTTAACATAACTGTATAAAAGTACATGCAATCCAAAATTTTCAGCATACTGAGATTATTATACGACCTGTACACACCTAAGACACACGCTAATCATTTGTGACTGCTAATTTCACCATAGAGACTATGGGCCCCCCTCCCATTGGGGCCTAAAGAAATAGATATAGGCTACTTGTGCCTCCAGGTAAAGCTAAATACATTGCTGACTGACCGTCTGATTACTGGTTAACCGCGCTTGTCTGAGCCTGCCGAGGAAACATTTCAAGTCAAACCATCCATACGTATAAGCCTTTTGGGTCATAGTTGGATAGTTATATTTCAAGCACTTGTTGGATGTGATGAAATCCTCATTTTGGGTAAAAGTCCTGTAAAATGGAGGAAACATCCCAACATGACCTTAGCTGTTGACTGGGACGTAAAGCATCAATTCAAACAAACAAATCACGCCAAGAGGTTGCAAAAGTGGTCGGAGATTTCTCCATACTTCCATGTTGTGGTTTTACTAGATTCTATAGCTAGTAATTGATTAGTCGTAAGTCCTATACTATAGGTAATTAAAGTTTAAGAAGCAAATTTTCTTATTCAGCGTGTTGAGATTTTTTTCATACGCCAGGGTCGCGTTTGTCTTGTACGTTAATGTGCGACTGACTTTTCAAGATTGATGTGTATGTATGGGTATGGGTATATACTTAGATGATATTTTACTTTTTTGAATTGAATACCAAATATATTTAATCGAGTGTGTTGATTTTGTACATTTCCCATTGAAGAGGCAGGCGGTGAAAATGCAAAACAAAAAATATTGAAAACACATATATTTTTGGTACACTCTTCCTTACGTTCTAAATAAAAAATTTAAGAACATGAACACCAATACTTTATGTTATTTCTTAAATAACTGAGTTAAAGGTGTTAGAATTTCTGACGTGAAACACTTTTTAATGACGTCAAGTGAATGGAAACGTCAGAAGTTATCAGAAATTTACAGTTAAAATATCGGCTGATATCAATCACTTGTGAAAATCATCAGATATCCCAACATACACTTTACATAATTTACACCTATGTAATACATTTATCTTTTTTGCCATTGAAGATCCGGTTAATCATCATTTCAAAATTCAATATTAATGAGCCGCGACGCGAGAAAACCGGTCTTCGGGGTTTCCAACCAGGTCTGACACAAACCGACATGTACAGTCCCAGAAGCAGCATAGAAGCTTGAAATTTCGGATTTAATTTTGGGTTTTTGGAGATCATTTGCCATAAACAAATGATATACCTTTGCTTTATATTATGAATTATGTAATAATATGTAATAATTCTAAATGCAAGTTTTGCAAGCTGCATGCTTCATATTATTACTTCTTGCTTTGCTTAATTAAATGGTCTACATTATACCCAAACCCAGTCTTTCTTATTATTACATATTTGCCTAAATCTAAGTTCAGTGCAGTGCATCTTGGGAAAATTAATGGGAGGATTAAGTAGTTATTAATTTAATCAGTTATTAATTTTGTCATCAATGATTATTTCATCAGGGGGTCCCACAAAGATCCCCTCTGGGACCCCCTCCATCTGCAGTATAACTGAATGAACATTTCCCTTTACACAAGTAGCCTTGTGTTACTATGAATGTTATGTAAAGATGGTTTCTATTTTTAGACCTCTCAGAACCTTGTTGCCAGGAGCTAACTTATCTCTTATGCTTATATAAGTGACTGTTACATAAAGCTGGCATCTATTTTTAGACTATTGTGACCCCTGTTTCCAGGAACTCTCCGCCCCTTCTTACCATGTGATATATTTACACCAATGAGCATTTATCTTATCCCCCTAAGGTGCATTGGTTTTTGGCTCCAATTTTTGAGCCCTCAGCATTGTTTCCAGCAGCGCGCAGCAAGCAGCATCGCTTTCAGGCATTTTGATTTCTATAAAGTTGTATCTTGATTCCCCTCCCACCCTCCACATATCGACATACTCTAGAGGCACTGCACTGTTCTTGTCACTTGTTCTTTATCATGATTGTACTCTGTTTATTGTAGATTTAGTCTTGTAGTTTAGGTAGACCATTTGAAAATTGTTGCTGTTTTGTATTTCATGCTGTATGGTTACATGTTTGCACATTACACTTGTGAAATTTGACTTATATGTGATGGTGTTCAAATTCAGTGGATTAATGACCTCATGGATAACTTTGTGGAATATAAACTGTGTGTGGCCCTTGACAGGGCACCAGCTGTTTTCCAGTTGTTAGATTAACAAATGATGAACACTTATTCAGGACATGAAATCTCCTGAGGGAGATCATTTGCCATAAACAAATGATATACCTTTGCTTTATATTATGAATTATGTAATAATATGTAATAATTCTAAATGCAAGTTTTGCAAGCTGCATGCTTCATATTATTACTTCTTGCTTTGCTTAATTAAATGGTCTACATTATACCCAAACCCAGTCTTTCTTATTATTACATATTTGCCTAAATCTAAGTTCAGTGCAGATCTGCGCCTTTGTTATCAGCGCCTTTGTTTTCGCATAGGCAAAAATCCGGTTTTCTCATGACGCGGCTCATTTGATAATGCAACATTCATCTGTCTGGGCCTACCAGTTATCGCCAGTACTGAACAACTTTTTTCAGCGTACTGCTAAATAGACTCCATAAAAAAGGAAGAATAAAAATGAATGAAGAAAGAAAAGAAACTTATTATGATAACAAAAAAAAAAAAAAAAAAAAATGAATAGCGGATACGCGGCGAGATTCGAACCTGTAAGAGTCTGATTAGAAGACCGATGCTTAACACACTGAGCTAATGGGGCCGACAGACTTTTAACGGCATTACTCATGTTATTATTAATATTTATGGTCTATAAATAATAATCTAAAAATAGTTGCCATTATCGGCTGGTTTCCCATTATCAGGTTATGTTATATGTAAATATATTCGGAATAGGAACCAGTGCCATGCTTAATTGATACCGAATCATTTCCCGCCCTTGATTACTAGAAGAGAAAAGAGAATCAGGCTATCTCGGCTTCATTCGTACCTTCAAGGTTATCATAAAAAAAAAACTATTGAAGTGACCACGGCAGTGTAGCGCTAAATACAAACCGCGATGAACTATTATTATTATGAAGAACAGACAGGCACTACAGGCATAATCAATGATAGAAATCATGTCTTAAGCATGTTGTTTATAGATTAGAAACCGAAATAACAATTTGTATCGAAATAATTGGGGACGAATATGTCTAAGGCTTGCAAAGACCGCAGACTGATGACCGCCGACCGAATCACTACCCATGGCCTCTAAGCATTCTTTTTAATTTGAAACGTTAGTAACTTTCAAACTTCAGTGTCCCAGTTGACAAAACAATCAATTTACTTTTTGTATGTCTACAGCTTTACATCCTAAAATAATCATATTGACGAATAAACAATCTATTAAAACCGGACTTCTTTTTTTCTCGTTTTTTTCTCGGATGGATATCTATATGGACCTTTTCCATTACAGTTATAGCTATAGAATAATACATTGAAGGGTTGAGGCTATAAAAAGAAATAACCATAAAAACCAACTTCATTTCCACCCGTGGATATACACCTAAGAAATGATTATACATTTCCCTGATGCCTCATTCAATTGAGAGTAATACAATATTCCATACTTCAATACAATTGAGTACACCTGTGCTCAAGCTGGAAATAGGCTGCAACTACAGTTTTTGCTGTAATTAACTGAGCCTTTGCACGAGAAAACCAACAATTTGGGTTTACAACCAGGTCGGACAAAAATCAGCCGGTACAATCACAGAAGTAGGCTAGAAGCTTGAAATTTTGGATTTAAGAAGATGAGGGATTATACTATCTGTGTAGCAAAAACAAATGCGCTGATCAGCTGTGCAGTAACTGCACAGCTGATCTGCACCTTTGTTTTAACATATGCAGCTCTTGGTTTTCTTTTGCAGTGGCTCAAATTGGAATTCTTTGCAATATTTTCTTGAAACAGAGAGTATTATTTGAAATGGTAAAGAATGCCAGAACTGAATGAGAATCAATGAAGATTTGTTTCAAACAAAAACCAAGACAATTCCAAGTTTTCAACAAAAATCTATCTTTGTGATATTCTGAATTTTATTGTCGAGTTAATAACTGACAATACATGAGCCAGGTCAAGAGAAAACCGGCTTTTTGCCTATATGAAAACAAAGGCGCAGATCAGATTGTGTTTTCGCAACAGGTATAGTACAATTCCTCTTCTTCCTAAATCCTCTAGCCATCTTCTTAGTTGTATAAACCAGTTTTTGACAGAACTTTTCAGACACCCCATCACCCCCACCCCACCCAACCCGAACTGTCACAGCTCATATGGTAAACAGCTTAGGTCATGCGGGATGGTTTATATATATTTGATAGCTTATATTAAAGGAATAGGTTTACAAACATTATCCTTCATTTCAAAAGAAAGAGATCAGCGAAACAAACATTTTGACACCACATTTATTAAAATCGGTTAAGAAAGTTTTAAGATTCAACAATGGCCGCCTATGGTGGCCGCCATTTTTGTTTAGCTAGTCACATGACCAAAAAGGAAAAATGCTTATTTACAGTAGTAGACTTACTTTTTACATTCGAAAACAGATCAGTATGATTCTATTACAGTACAGTGTATTTCAACAACCTTCAATACTTTAATATGCATGGAAATGGCAGATATTTATAATTCCATGATTGTGAGGGAGTGACGTCATACCCTCACAGCCTCGTTCTGGATTTGGGCCATCAAAATTTTCAAACCGCTATAATTTTCTTATACCTTGGTTGATTTTCATGAAATTTGTTGCAAACTGTTCAGCTACATGAAGGCTTTCATAAAACACACACACACAATAGTTTGTGGGCCTATTCCTTTAAGTCACATACCTCTTGAGCAGTAACTAAAAACATTAGCTTAACACACAAGATAAAGAAATAAGGATGCTTAAAAACCTTGCCACAGTATTTGAGCCACATCATGAGAAAACAAACACTGTGGTTTCTGAACAGGTCAGACACAAACTGGGCTGTACAAACACAGAAGAAAGCTAGAATCTTGAAATTTTGGATATAAGTAGAGGAGGAATTGTATTATCCATGTAGCGAAAACAAACACGCTGATCAGCTGTGCTGCTGCAGTGCAGTTACTGCACAGATGATCTACGCCTTAATTTTTGCAAAGGCGAAAATCCGGTTTTCTCATGACGCGGCTCATTTAATTGATCAAGTTCATAAATACAAATTACATCAGAATTATAACACACCATTACGCTGCATACAAAACTTGCAGTTTTGAATCAAGCTGCACACAAAACGTGAGATTTTCAATTTATGATTTGAAAGATGGGACTTACTGAACTAATTAGACCTGTCTGCACCTTAGTGACAGATAAATAATTTTCTTAGACCACACCGGAATGGCATTCCCCAAATGAGCCACCTCATGGGAAAACCAACAATGTGGTTTCCGAACAGGTCTGACACAAATCAGGCTGTACAGTCACAGAAGCAGGCTAGAAGCTTGAAATTTCGGATTTAAGAAGAAGAGGAATTGTACTATCCATGTTGCGAAAACAAAGGCGCTGATCAGCTTCGCGCTTACCGCGAAGCTGATCTGCGTCTTTGTTTTCGCCTATGCAAATTGTTGGTTTTCCCATGAGGTGGCTCAAATTATGTTCTTTCACTAAGAGCCTTTGGTACATGTAGTTGTTAAAACATATGTTGGTAATACTTTGGTAACCACACTATTAAGCAAGCCATGATAATAAAACAAAGTTTTTAAGGAGTTGCCAATCATTTGAGCTGTGACGTGAGAAAACTGTCTTCGGGGGTTTCCGACCAGGTCTGACACAAACCGGTCTGTACTGTCACAGAAGATGGCTAGAAGCGTGAAATTTCAGATTTAAAAAGAGGGGTTATGCTATCTGTGTAAGGAAAACAAAGGCGCTGATGAGCTAGTGCACAGCTGATCTGCGCCTTTGTGTTCCCATAGGCAAAAACCCAGTTTTCTCATGACAAGGCTCATTTGTTGCAGAGTACATGTATAAAACACTTTCATTGCAGTCTCACTAAACATACCTGGTGAACTTTCGTCACATCGGGTATTTTCACCACCAGAAATCGTACATGTACTATGTTGTACTGATATTTTTTTCTCTTTTTATACAGATCTTTTTAATGTTGTTGTTGTTTTGTTTTTCACAAAATGTTAAATCTTTCCTTTTTAGCTCGCCTGTACAAAAGTACAGGAAGAGCTATTGCAATCACCCCGGCGTCGGCGTTCGCGTTGCTCAAATGTTAAAGTTTTTGGTTAAAGTTTTTATAAGTCTATATCTCATGAACATGCTGATGGATCAAGTCGATACTTTGCATGTGAGTAGATATTGGACTGAAGTTTCATGCAGTACCATCATGACCCACCCTGGGTGACCCTGAGGTCAAGGTCATGGACATAGAAATTTTGTGTTAAAGTTTTTGGTTAAAGTTTTCATAAGTCTATATCTCTAGAACATGCTGATGGATCAAGTTGATACTTTGCATGTGAGTAGATTGTGGTCTGAAGTTTTATGTAGTACCATCATGACCCACCCTGGGTGACCTTGAGGTCAAGGTCATGGACTTAGAAATTTTGTGTTAAAGCATTTGGTTAAAGTTTTTTTAAGACTACATCTCTTGAACATGTTGATGGATCAAGTTGATACTTTGAATGTTGGTAGATATTGGTCTGAAGTTTTATGCAGTACCATCATGGCCCACCCTGGGTGACCTTGAGGTCAAGGTCATGGACTTGGAAACTTTGTGTTAAAATTTGGTTAAACTTTTTATAAGTATATATGTCTTGAACATGTAGATGTATCAAGCTGATACTTTGCATGTTTATAGGTATTGTTCTGAAGTTTTATGCTATATCATCAGGACCCACCTGAGTGACCTTGAGGTCAAAGGTCATTGGTCATAGACTTTGATAGATTTAGTGACAAAGCACAAGTCAGGTGAGCTACGCTGTCCTGCGACAGCTCTTATTTATTTTACTAATAACCAAGACATAGTGACTACATTCCCTTAACATTTCAATTCTTCCTTTCTTCTATTATTTCTTTTTTTTTTCAAGGTATTTAGAGTACCTTCCATTTTCATTACTTCAAAATTCCTAACAGCCTGTCAAACAGTCTGACATAATCTTCTGAGATCTGGAACAATCTGTCTACCTGATGGCTTTTAAATGACTTTTTTCTTTTCTTTTCTTCTTTTTGCAGTTACTTTTAAGTTTTAACAGAGCGATAACTTTGAGAACTGCCCTTTTGCAATTTAACTATCATTTATTTAATCTTTATCTTCATTTTTGAGAATTATGTGCAGTCTTAGAATCCTGAGCACCAAAGAAGATAGAAGTTGGTACCATTTTAAACACCTTTGGTATGGTAATGCCGAGACTCACGCATATGGTATAGCAGAGGCTCCAGCATACCCGATCCCAAAAATAACACTCTACCATTTGAGCTACTGAGGCCAGTTTCATGACCATCATGCGCATTACGAAAATTTGCCCAAGCAATAAATAGAGATTTTTTTCAGCTGTAAAATTTGAAAAATTTTGTTGGAAAAAATAAGATATTTTTAATATATGTCTTCAAAACATTGATTGTGGGTACATGTTAGAACCACCTCGACAAGGCGGTTCTAACGAGTACCCACAATCTACGTTTTGGAGCAAAAATAAAAAATAGGTATACCCCAGCATACCCCAGTTTTTCTATATAAAAGTGGGGTATAAGGGGGTATACATTACACAGACATGTTATCCTGATGAAACCAAACATTTTTCAGTTATCAGGCGTCTTTTTTCTCAGAATCTGTTTGAATGTCAGAAAATAGATGCAATTTTCTGATTCTGCCTCAATTTGCCAACATCAACAAACCAAACAGAATTAATTTAGAAAGGAACATACAACAATAACACAATGAGCATGTGTGGATGACAATAAATACTCCCTCATAGAATTCCACAGGTAGTAGGTGCAACATACTTGAGCCTGTGCATGAGAAAACCAACAATTTGGTTTCCGACCAGGTCCGACACAAACCGAGCTGTACAAGCACAGAAGATGGTTAGAGGCTGGAAATTTTGGGTTTAGAAAGTAGAGGAATTGTACTATCCGAATAGCGAAAACAAAGGCGCTGATCAGCTCCGCAGTTACTGAGAAGCTGATCTGCGCCTTTGTTTTCGCCTATGCAGATTGTTTATTTTCCCATGCGGCGGCTCACTTGTTATTTGTGGTAAAACTGTTCTCATGGCCTTTCGGGATTTCCAACCAGGGCCGACACAAACCAGCCTAAACACACAAAGAAGCTAGAATTGTGAAATTTTTAGTAAAAGTATAGGAGAAATTGTACTATCCTTGGTAGTGAAAACAAAGGTGCTGATCTGCACAGCTGATCTAGGCCTTTGTTTTCTCATATGCAAAAATACGTTTTTCTTATGATGAAGCATTTTTTTTTGTAATTAAACTCATTGGCACTGCTGTTGCTCTTCCTGGAGCTATGTTTGTAAAACATTTGAAAACTGCATTTCATCTTTTTAAATCGGCTAACAGCGGGTGAATTTGGCTGTATTTCACTGTCAACAAGTTTCACTTATGTTTGGTTTAAACCACTGTTTTCTACGAATTTAACAAGTATATGGGGAGTAAAAATCAAACAAATAAGCCTCAGAAAAAAGTTAATGTCTCCGCGGTTTCCAGCCAGAAAGCCACCTGTACCATCAAGAAAACTTGAGTAGATTTTGAACTAACATGTTGTGTTAAAATCAGCTGTCAAGTTTTGTGCAATTTTGCTTGAAATAGTGATAGATTCTTAATTTGGATTATACCAAAAGATGGATTAAGATACAGTGATTCAGATGATCAGAAAAGAATTTTGAAAAATTATAAATATTTAGAGAAATTTGAAGAAATTTGGAGATAAATTCAAGAAAACCTAAAAAATTAACAGTTATTACAGTTATTTCATCACATGACCTGCTACTGTGTTGGATTTTGTGAACATAATAGAGTGTGAGCATTGGAGCATTAGGAAATTTCTATACATTACCATATCACCTGCTTAAAGAGATTAAAGCCATGTCAGGAAACAAGGAAAAGGCCCAGCAGGGGGAGGCAAGAAAAGGTGCCTCAGGTTCAAAAGCAGGGACTGTACCAGCGCCAAAGTCTGCAAAACGGTCAATAGAAGAAGTGGCCAACTCTAGTGCAGAAGAGATAGCCCTCCTATCCACTCACATGGAGGAGCTCACAGCTGATATGAAACAAATCAAAGACAATATGAGTGATCTGATGAAAAAAAGTGATGATATGATGACAAAGAATGACATGAAAACTTTCATCAAATCAACAGTAGAGGAGATCATGACTGAAATCTATAAGAGTATAGAAGTTACATTAGAGATAAAAGTAAAAGAAAAAACTGATAAGATGACCAAGGAGCTAGAACAGCTAAATAAGGACATAGAATCTCTCCGCAGTGAGAATAATAAACTGAAAAGTGATCTGAACGAGGCTAAGAAACAAAATGAAGAAACCGCTAAGATAGCAAAGCAGGGACAGCAGAAGGCAAATCAGAATGAGCAGTACTCAAGAAAAAACAATGTGAAGATATTAGATATAGCAGAGCAGCCAGATGAGAATGAGGAGAAACTGACAAACACTGTTGGGGAGCTGCTATACAAGCAGAAGGTTACTATAGCGCCACAGCAGATTGTAGCCATTCACAGGATTCCGGGAAAATCAGGGTCTCCTAAGCCAGTGCTGATAAAGTTCAGGAACAATAGTGACAAAACAATGGTAATGAAAAAACGTGCGGAAATGAAGGCCATGGGAAACCGTCTCGTAGATGATGTCACGAAGCTGAATACAACCCTTATCAGCAAGCTCAATGACCATGCACTGATAGAATCTGCATGGTATTTCAACGGTGCTGTATTTGGGAAGACCAAAAGTGGTAAAAGACTTAAGTTTGACATGTACGATGACATTGATGATGTGATCACCCAGGCTGACAGTAAGAAGTAGAATCAAACCAGACATTGACACTATCAACTTGGTGTGAAAGTGTGTGTGAGAATGTATTCTAAAAACAAACATTTATAACTGGATAGAAATACAATCTTAAGGATATTATTGCTGGACTCAGAGGTACTGTTCATTTCATTACTTTAACATGCTTTTCATTAGGAGGACGCGTCCACGTAGTATACAGCTTTTTCCTAAGTTGTAAAGATTGAAAATTTTATGATATTTTTGCTTGAAACATTGATTGTGGGCGCGCGTTTGGAATTGCCTCGCCGAGGCGGTTCTAACGAGTGCCCACGGTCTGTGTTTTGGATCAGGAATAACAAAAGTATGTATACCTCTCTACACCCCAGGTTCACTGTATGAAGATGGGGGGTGGAGGGGTGTATATTGCACGGACGTGTTATCCTGGTATGCTAGGAGACAACCTACTTTTTGCAACAAATCGCAGAATACAGTCACAAATCAGCTGTACATCTATAGGCACTCAAATGCCTCTGTTGTTATTATAGGCAACTGCCAACTTTTTCATAAGCCGCTTCTTATCTCACAGCATGTCACCAGACTGCTAGGTAGAAATCTTTTTAAATGACAAGATTTCTTTCAATGACTGACCCTTTTTTATTAAAGATACTCATTACGAAAACATGCCCATGCAATATACACAGACTTTTAAAGTTGTAAAAAATGAAAATTTCCATAAAAGACATTTTTCTTGTTTTTGCTCGGGACATGGATTGTGGGTACACGTTGGAACTGCTTTGTCGAGGCGGTTCTAGCGGGTGTCTGCGGTCTGTGTTTTGGGGCGGGAATAGGAAAAATAGGTTTACCCCTGCATACCCCAGTTTTACTATGTAAAAATGGGGTATAATGGGAATTCATTTTACGGACATGTTTTCCTGATGCTTGTAGATGCATTTATATAGATTATGATGACCTCTCTGAGCCTAAATATCTAATTTTTACTATTATAGTTAAGTCTCAGTTCAACTTCTGCACACCTTTGTAATTTGCCTACAAACTTCTTCAAGTTGATAATGACATGGAGCATGAAATCAATTTTCTTTTGTTGCTTAACAGGGCATTCTTAACCTAGCCCACTTGTAAGTTATCAAACAGTGTTGGTATAGAATAAGGGTACTAATTCCAAGGGTGTGCTGGGCCTGATATTCATTTTTGTTTGCTAACGCAGGCGCTTTAAGGTATATTTATGGTACTACAGTTAGATTATAGATACTGGTACATCTTGCCTCAATAGGACCATAAATATTACTTAACTCAGGAGGTTCTGTCTCCTCATCTACTACAGAAACTGCAGAGTTTACAAACATACTATATACCACAAGCTCAAGAATTCCCTCATTTTGAGGGAAGCTCAAATTACCCTATCTAATCACTAATGGCACTTGTACAGTTACAGATTTTCACAGAACATTAACTAAATAAACTCCAGCTGTGAACTGGCTGCAGTGGTCACTCTATTCAGAGTTTATAACTCCATTTATATTTAGGCCATGTCTCAAGAAAACCTTTTGTAGTGCTTTAACCAGATATTTTACAAACCAGGATGTGCACTTGCAGATCATAATTGAATTCAATTTGAGAAAAAGAAAAAAAAGGTTAAACAGTTTATTTAGCGAAAACAAAGACACTTATCGGTTTTGTAGTGTTCTGTGCCTTTGTTTTCACATGTATACAAAATCAGTTTTTGTCATAACCTGATTCATTTGCAGTATTGTTTAAATGGAATCATAACTGATGCTACATGCATATACATAAACCAAGTTGCAAAGTGTAGACAGGAACAAACCAAACTTAAATAAGAAGTTAAAGTAATTAACTATAATAATGTGACATATGACATAGCTCGTTTTCCAGTAGATAACGTCATGTAATAAAAATTATGACCTCACATGTGTTAACACTTTTTATGCCCCCAACTTTGAAAAAGTTGGAAGGGAATATTGCTTTTGGCTTGTCTGTCTGTCTGTCTGTGTGTGCGTCCGTTAACTTTTGAACGGTGAATGGTAGGGTTTTGAAATTTCATGTGTGTATTCCTCATGAAAAAATAGTTGACCCGTATTTTTTTTCATGTCCGAGTTATGCCCCTTTTCTGAGTTATGCCCCTTTGAAAACAAAAATTGAAAATCTTGTGTGCAAGATATCTCAAAAAGTATTTGAGCTAGAGCCTTAATATTTGGTATACTGATTGGGGCTGAGGAGTAGATGACCTGATTAAGTTTTAAGAACTTTCCGTCAAATTTTGACAAAAATACGGAATTTTGAAATTTTGATTGATTTTTCCACTTTTCGGTGAAATTTGAAACTTTTGAAAGGTGAATGTTAGGGTTTTGAAATTTCATATACAGTTTTCTCATGAAAAAATAGTTGACCCATATTTTTTTCATGTCCGAGTTATGCCCCTGTTTGGAGTTATGCCCCTTTCAAAACAAAATTTGAAAATCTTGTGTGCAAGATATCTCAAAAAGTATTAAAGCTAGAGCCTTCATATTTGGTATACTGGTTCGGGCTGAGAAGATGATCACCTGATCAACTTTTGAGGATTTTCCGTCAAATTTTGACAAAATTACTCAATTTTGAAATTTTCACTCCATTTCTAATTTGTATGTAAAAAGCTTACATTCTGTTTTTGGATCGAGGTCAAAACAGAGGCAACCGAACAGCTTCCTCAGGAAATAAAATTTCTCTTCATTCGAATGAAATGAATCATACAAGCTGCCAGTTTAGGGGCAAGCATACAGTTGGGGGCATAGTGTTTTACAAACACGCATTTCTAGTTTTTTCGGATTCAGTTTAACGTCCCTTTCAAGTTTATTTCAGCTCATATGAGACGGGCCAATCAGAAGGTGGGGCGAAAAAGGGTGGACCCCGAGAAAAACCACCTGGCACACCCGCAAGCAGAACTTTGCTTGTCTCACATGTGGCCAGAGCGGCGCTCGAACCCACACCAAACACAGCAGTGAGGTGATCGAGTGATTAAGAAACAACGCTCAGGGGCCGCCTGTTGTGGGAATACTTAACGTCACTAACAACGTCCATAACAATGTAACAATTTTCATTAAACAAGGATATGCAATACTTTTTAGAACGAATTTGTTACTTTTAAATTCAAATTTAAATAATGGGTTAAACTAAAATAATATAGACAAGTTTAAGCGTTTCCAAAACGCTTGCGATCTCTCAGCACTAATTTCACTGTATGACCACATAATTATAAACCCACGGCGATAACCACAGACCGAAAAGACTAGATGACAGCTCAGTTCAACGTGAGCTTTCATACCCGAGCCGACATGCGCTATTTGGCGTGACCCAATCGAAGCTACCTCGTCCAATCAAGTGCGTCGGAAGTCGGTGGTCGATTAAGCCCCACGTTCCGATCTTGATCAACTATATATGCGATCTCCCAACGGGAGATCGCAAAAATATTGACAATGACCCAAGTATTATTGAATTCAATAATTGTTGATGGACCAAACCTGATCTACTGGTCATGGTCTTCATTGGGTGCATTTTCAAGATTTATAAACTCATATACCAAAATATTGTGCACTGTGTTTCCTGAATATAACACTAAGGGCCCCATTTCAAGAAACCTTGTATTTGTGGTTTTTCATCAACAGATGTCCGAAGCGAACATGGTGGAACAAAAATGGCTTGAGTGTTTACATTTTGAATTTATACAGCACAGGCGTTGTTTTGTCTAAAAGGGGCTACAAAGGCACAGACCAGCAGCACAGTTGCTGTGTTCGGAGGCTTTGTTTTCTCATACGCAACATAGGTTTTCTCATGTTCCCACTAATTTGTTTCTGCAACATGGCATTGGAAAATCAAACAAAACAGTACTGGATAGTCACAAGAATTTTATCAATGTGTTTAGTAGTCTGACTTGTATCCTGACAGAAAGGCATAATGCAGTATATATGTAAACACATTTCACACAAATATGTGCAGGCTGGTATTAACCATTGCAAAAAGTATGACATCAAGTACCATTTTTGTTTGACGGGCAATAAATTTTTCAGACAGTAGAATACACCACCTGCTAAGAATCCTCTTGGAGCAATGGGCAGTTTTATGAGGCCATTAACACAGGCCACAGTGATCTTATCACTAATCTGTGTAAATACTCAATTTCATGCTTCTAGTTGAAGAAAATTCAAAAGTGTAGCTTGTGAGCTAAAGTAAACAGTGCTATCAATTTTTCTGTACAATGATACTCATATTGGTGATATATAGAGGTCTTGCATACTTTTGGAATTTAATAAAAGCCAAGTTCCAACGTACCCTTTTCTCATGACATGTTCATGATTTTTTGCTCATGGGGTATGACTTTGATCACTTGTCTGACATAACATTGGGATCAGCCATATCAAGAGAAAATCTGTTACACACAAAGAATATTACCTCTCACATCTCCCATGACTGTGCAAGCTGATTGAACCCCACACAGCATCTGACAATATTTTTATCTGCACAGGATCAAAAAAGCCTAAGGCATATGATTTTTCTTCATATCACCCAAGACTGATCAAGACTAGTTTTCTCTTGATGGCACCATATTATATTACTATGAATATGTACTCTGTGAAATAGGTTACTTGTATCATTACTTTTATTCAGTCACAGTGATCTATAAAAGTGATGTAAATTTACTGTCCCTGTTTTATTGAACTATTTATCAGAATGTTGAGCAATCCAATACAGACTGTTGGTTGACCCTGATCAGTCTGAAGCTCTGGTCACCATAGTATTAGATCACAATTAACTGATAAATATACACTAGTTATACACTAGTCATTACATATATTTATAATGGTAAAACATATCTTTGATTGTTTTCGTGGCCAGTGTTGATGTAAACCAGACTGTACAGATACAAGTAAGATAATATAGAAACAGAAAATTTTGTTATGGTCAGCTTAGATAATGCCATGATATTTATACAATTACATGTAATTGCAAAATGTGCAGTATCTATTGGAGACACGTTCTGTTAAAGTCTGTCTTCTAACATGTTTAGTGATCAGTGTTGACACAAACTAGACTGCACAGATAAGATATATAGATTCAGGGAATTTTTCTTCTTCAGTTCAGAAAAGGTCTATATGCTATGATTTCGCATTTAATTATAAAATGTTCAGTATTTGTTCGAGACACATTATGGTATAGGCTGTTTTTCCGATCAGTGTTGACACAAACCAGACTGCATAGATAAGGTTATATCAAAAAGGAAATCTTCTTTTAAAAGTCAGAAGAGATGTATATGCTATGTTATTTTGCAACTATTACAAAATGTACAGTAGTATGTCTTTGAATGTCCTTCTGATCAGTGTTGACACAAACCAGTCTGTATAGATAAGAAGATACAGATTTAGGAAAGAAAAGTCTTTGGACTGTCAGCATGACTATAACAACTGTCTTGACCCACTGAAAAACTACTTTGCAGCTGCTAAACACATGTGCATAGAACAAGTTTTCCCGTAATGTGGCTCAGAATATTAGTACTCTAAGGGAAATAACCAATAACAGCAAATTGCTCTGGACAAGTAATAGTTATCTTTCATGCTAGAACTATATATGCAGGCACTGTTTAAGTACAACTGATACCCTGATCAGACTGCATGAAAGTGTTTGGTTTTTTCAATGTAAAATGCTTAGATACTATATATTTGACTTATAAAAGATCAAATTAAGATTGATGTTTGAAAGCTACTTTTGTTATTTACATTCACTCTTGTCTGTTCTCCTTTATATCTTATATTTTGGATGTGTAGGAAACAACTTATACCACTATCCTTCAATACTTTTGTAAATGCTGTAGAAATCAATTTCCAGAAAAGATGTATTCTGTTTCAAAATTGAGCATGGTTTTAAAACTAAGCTAAGTTGTTCAAAATCTATTCAGCCTGATTGTTTTGTTGTTTTTTCATGTTGTCTAACTACATATTTTGTTGTTCATTTTATATTGTCTATTTATTCTCTCTCATGGTTTGGCAGCTACTACATATGTGCAAACCATGGCTTTAAAAATACTTTCAGCTAATTGTCAGGGACTAGGTTCAATAGAAAAAAGACTAGATGTTTTCAATTACTTAAAGGAAAAAAAGTGTGACATATATTGTCTCCAAGACACACACACAACTAAAGCATCCGAATGTTTTTTCAGATCCCAGTGGAATAATGAATGCTTGTTCAGCTCAGGAACCTCTAACTCTAGAGGAGTGGCTATTCTTTTTAATAAAACTGTAGATTTCAAAATCAATAACTCAATTTCTGACCCAGAAGGAAACTATATTATTTGTGATCTATCCGTAGCGGACAACAGATTTACTCTTATTAACTTATATGGACCAAATAAGGACACTCCTCAATTTTTTCAAAGCATAATTGAAATCGCAGAAACCATAGAAAACACAAATATGATGATATGTGGAGATTTTAACACTATTCAAGATGAAAAACTAGATTATTTCAACTACAAAAACATAAACAACAAAAAGTCGCATAAAAAGATCCTAGAAATTAAAGAAACTTGTAAACTTCATGACCCATTCAGAGAGGCATATCCTTCACTTAGGCGATACACTTGGAGGAAAAAATCTCCCTTAAAACAAGCCCGCTTAGATTACTTTTTGGTTTCAGAGACATTGCAAAACTCAGTAAATAAATGTGCAATTGAAGGGAGCTACAGATCTGACCACTCTATGATAACACTAGACATATCATTTATTAAGTTTCAAAAAGGAAAGCCTCTTTGGAAACATAATAACTCTCTTTTGTATGATAATGAATATCTAAAAGTGATAAATGGAAAAATTGATGATGTTAAAAGACAGTATGCCATTCCAGTCTATAACTTTGAAAATATCCAAAATATACCTGACCAAGAAATCCAATTTACAATAAATGATCAGCTATTCTTGGAAACATTACTTATGGAACTTAGAGGCAAGTCAATTTCGTTTTCAAGTTACAAGAAAAAACAACAGGAACAAAATGAAAAAGAAATTATAAAAAAGATAGAATCTCTTGAAAATAATCTTTCTAACAATAACATAATTGAAGTTGAAAATTTAAGAGAAGAACTGAACACCATTAGAAAACACAAAATGCAAGGTATCCTAGTCAGATCAAGAGCTCAGATTATTGAAGATGATGAAAAACCCACTAATTACTTCTGCAACCTAGAGAAACACAATTACTCAAGCAAAATAATACCTAAATTAGATACAGATGACGGAAAAACAATTACAGATCAATTTGAAATTTTAAATGAAACAAAAAAATTCTATGAGGACTTGTATTCTTGCAAAGATCTTCAGCTAATAGATATTAACTTGCACAATATTTTACATAACTTAGAAGTAAATACCCTGAATTTTGAAGAATCAACAGCACTTGAAGGACATATAAAGTATGAAGAAGCCTCAAAGGTACTTATGGCAATGTCAAATAATCGGAGCCCAGGATCTGATGGCTTCAGTGCAGAGTTTTTTAAAGTATTTTGGAAAAAGTTAGGTCACTTTATTATACGTTCAATCAATGATGGTTTCACTAAAGGGTTACTCTCGGTCACTCAAAGAGAAGGAATTATAACATGCATCCCAAAAGATAATAAACCTCGTAACCAAATAAAAAATTATAGACCTATTTCTTTACTTAACTGCATTTATAAAATTGCTTCAGGTGTCATTGCACTAAGAATAAAAAGTACGCTTCATAAAGTCATTCATGCTGATCAGACTGGTTTCATTGCAGGACGTTACATAGGAGAGAATACAAGACTAGTTTACGATATTATGCATTTTACAGAGGAAAATAATATTCCAGGTATACTTTTACTTATAGATTTTGAAAAGGCCTTTGATTCTGTCTCTTGGTCATTTTTATACAAGGTTTTAGAATTTTTTGGTTTTGGCGATTCTATTATTTCATGGATAAAACTATTTAATAATAATGCTAGTCTATGTGTAAACCTAGGTGGTCATCTTTCATCAACTTTTAATATTGGTCGTGGATGTCGTCAAGGGGACCCAGTGTCACCTTTTTTATTTATTCTTTGTGTAGAGATTTTAGGTATAATGATACGAAATAATAAGGATATTAAAGGCATAATAATAAATGATAAAGAACATAAATTATCACAATACGCCGATGATACTTTATTTTTCTTAGACGGTACAAGCAAATCCCTAAATGAAACACTCAATGTTCTATCAGAATTTGCCAGATTTTCAGGACTTAAAATTAACTTTGGAAAAACTCATGCTGTATGGATTGGCCTGAAAAAATACAGTACTGCTTCAATTAAGACAAGATGGAAACTTTGCTGGGGTAAAACAGATTTTAAATTATTAGGAATTATTTTCCAAGTTAATTTAGACGAATTCCAAAATGTAAACTATAAAGATAAGATACAAAAAATTAAATCATTGATTAAATTATGGAAACGTAGATACCTAACTCCATTAGGCAAGATAACAGTAATAAAAACTTTACTCTTACCAATTCTAAACCATCTGTTCATTTCAATACCTAATCCAAGTGATACAATACTTAAGGAATTAAATAATATGTTTTATGAATTTCTTTGGGAAGGCCCAGCTAAGATAAAACAGTCAGTTGTTGTGAAAGAATATTGTGAAGGTGGTCTAAAAATGATCAATTTAAAAGCTTTTATGAACAGTATGAAAATAACTTGGTTGAGAAGAATTATTGTGACAGACAGCCCATGGCAATCTGTCATTAGAAATACAATCAATTTTAATGAAATATTTTCATTTGGCACCAATTATATTGACCTTCTACTCCCCAAAATAAAAAACAAATTCTGGACAGATGTTCTAAAGGCATATTCAGAGTTAATAACGGCAAATAAAATTGAGAAGGAAGACCAAATTCTCTCTTGTCCAATCTTTAACAATATTGACATAAAAGTTGGAAATATCACAGTATGTATAAAGAGTTGGCATAAAAAAGGGGTTATATATGTAAATGATCTGGTAAAAGAAAATGGACAATTTCTCTCACAAAATGAATTTGAAAATAGGTATAACACAAAAACGAACTTTATTCAGTTTCAAGGTATAATACATGCAATAAAAGACTACGCCAGAAAGCATGGTATTATTAATTTTACAAAAAATCTAAAAATGCCATTTATTCCAATTAATATATTTCTTCTTATAAAATCAAAGAAAGGTGGTAAAGATTTCTATAATATTCTAAATAATAACAATGATAAACCCACATCTCAGCCCAAATGGGAAAATACATATAATATTGAACAAGAGACATGGAATGATATATATGTATCACCTTTTAACTTACCAATAGGCACTAAATTACAGTGGTTTCAAGTGCGCATTAACCATAGAGTCCTACCGACTAGAAAACTGTTACACAGAATGAAATATGTACAAAACTCAACATGTAATTATTGTGGAGAAGAAGAGACCATCAGTCATTTGCTTTGGACATGCCCAGAAAGTCAATCACTTATTAGACAACTTACTAATTGCTTAATTAACAAAAATGTCAATCTTTCATTTATAGAAGAATCATTTATTTTTAACATAGGAAACACATATACTACTGCAGACTTGCAACTCTTCATTATAATTAAGCACTATATGTATGCAACGAAGCGCCTTAATCAGCCTTTATCACTTATTGCACTCCTTAGAAAAATTAAGTATATACACTGCCTTGAACAGCACACAGCAACAGTAAAAAACTGTCTTGACAAATTTGAGGAAAAATGGCTTAAATACAGAGATTTTCTATTATCAATACATTGAGTGTTATCAAAACTTCCCTGATAATACCAAAATCATACCATTAAGATTATCTGTAAGTTCATCTAATAAAACAAGGCACTGCCAGGCCATGAGAGAGAGTCTACAAGACAACCCATTTTTCTTATGTTGCTTTATATACATGTATGTTTTCATTTATCTGAGGTTAACACATTGTAATTGAAGTTTAGCTTTAATTCATGTATTAAAGTTGGTAGAATTACAGATTATTATACGCAACAAAATCTAATATAATTTTATTATTACTATATTATTATTGATAAAACCATTGTTTTTGACCTGTTCATAATGCTCACTAATTATTACATCATATTGTATAGTCTGAATGAAGAGTGAATGAGGAGTGGTGAATGAATGCACTTTCTTTATACCCAAATCCACCCATGTAGTTTGTAAGATATCCAGAGGGATGGTCCTCCCCGACCCTCTGGGTATCAAATGACGGGGAGAATAAATGGGTTACCCTCAGGTAACTGAAAAAAAAAAAAAAAAAAAAAAAAAAAAAAAAAAAAAAAAAAAAAAAAAAGAAAACTTGACTGTGAAATGTATACCCCCTTGAACCCCGACTTTTATATAGTAAAACTGGGGTCTGCAAGGATTTACCTATTTTTCCTATTTTGTACCAAAACATTGATTGTGGGTACTCGTAAGAACCTCCTCGACAAGGTGGTTCTAACATGTACCCACAATCAATGTTTTGAGCAAAAATATGAATTCTTTTTTTTTTCTAATGAAAACTTTATTTTTTTTTTTATCTCTAAAATTCTCTGTATACTGCATGGGCATGGTTTTCGTAATGCAAACCCACCTGTACAGAAACAAATGAAGGCTGCCAGTGAGTAGCTTGAAATTTCACATTTAAGAAGAAGAGTGATTGCTCTATGTCAGTCGAAACCAAAAGCACTGATCAGCTGTGCAGGGACAGTAATAGGTCAGTAACAAAGGACGATTCACCTACCGTTCTGAGGCCTCTTCTTGTCAAGGATCTCAAACCTTATCTCCTGGCTGTTAGGGCTCAGATCGCTGAAACAGTAGAGATAACAAGATTTGTACATTTAGTTTGGATAGGAGAAGGCAAATTGTTTGTTTCTTTTTGGGGTTTAATTCCCCAGTCAACAATTTTTTAGTTAGGTCTGGGCAGTGCCACCACTTGCTGTGTGTTAAACCGTGCCATAGGCAGTTAATATGTATTGCTCTAGTGTGTTGTTCAAGGATACAAACTGGTGCCAGTCAGGATCAAACCCCCAACCTCGCAATCCAGAGTCTGATGTTCTAACCACTAAACCACCACGCTCCCCATCATTTGAGCTGCGTCGTAAGAAAACCGGATATTTGCCTAGGCAAAAACAAAAGCGCAGATCATCTTTGCAGTCACTGCGAAGCTGATAAGTGCCTTTGTTTTTGCTACATAGATATTACAATTCCTCTACAATTTTCCAGTCTCTAGTCATCTTCTGTGCTTGCACAGCTCAGTTTGCGTCAGACCTGGTGGGAAACCCCGAAGACCGGTTTTCTCGCTTCGCGACTCATTTAACATTTGCAAAATTTGAATACTTTAGCTGGGTACTTTGTTGTTTCTGTTCATTGAGTACATGTATTCCTCTTTCTCTTGAAATAGGTTCGGATATTTGAGCCGTGACGCGAGAAAACCGGTCTTCGGGATTTCCGAAAGGGTCTGACACAAATCGGTCTGTACAGTCACAGAAGAAGGCTAGAAGCTTAAATTTCGGATTTAGGAAGAAGAGGGATTGTATTATCCATGTAGTGAAAACAAAGGTGCTGATCAGCTTGGCATTTACTGCCAAGCTGATCTGCACCGTTGTTTTCGCATAGGCAAAATCCGTTTTTCTCATGACGCGGCCCATTTTATTGTAACAGTCCTTGGACAGCACTGGAAAAATCTGAGATACAATTTAAGGGAACTGTTCAAGAAGAGGACCAATGGTCCTGTAAATGCTCACCTGAGATCTGCTGCATATACCAATAAACATGTTTGAATATTATGGTATTTAACCCCAGCCTGAGTGCAGGGGCAGATGAAGCCCTTGGGCCATTTTCTTCTTTTTTTTTGCAGAATAATCAATATTCTGTCCATTTGCCAATTTCCTGCTGGCTTTTCCCTTCAAATGACATTTTAACAATTTTCCCCATTTAAATGCATGGTCAACCCATGTTGACCTTGCCATAAACTGGGTCAAGGTCATCACAGGTTCATGATTTATGTATACATTGTAGTACTTAAGCCATAGATGCTTCAAACCAAGTTTCTTTGAAATAGGTCCACTGGTTCCGGAGAAGATTTTTGAAGGGTTTTTACCATATATGGGCATGGCGGCCATCTTCGTCATGTGAACTGGATTATTTATATATACATTGATTACCCCATTCTATAGATGCTTCACATGAAATTTGGCTTTGATTGGCCAAGCGGTTTCAGAGAAGATGTTTGAATAGTATGGTAATATACATGCCCAGGGGTTGGGGCAAATATGCCCCTGGGGTCCAATGTTTTTCAGAATCATTAATAGTCAGTCCTACTGCCCATTTTCTGCAAGACTTTCACTTTAAATGACATTTTAAAGGTTTTCCCCATTCAAATGCATTGGCGACCTATGTTGACCTTGCTGTAAAATAGGTCAAGGTCATCCAAAGGTCATAATTTATAAACACATTGTAGTACTTTAGTCCCCGATGCTTCATGCCAAGTTTCATTGAAATTGGTCCATTGGTTCAGGAGAAGAAGATTTTTGAAGGGTTTTTACCATATATGGGCATGGCGGCCATCTTGATCATGTGACCTGGATTATTTATAAACACATTGATTCCCCCTTCCCATAGATGCTTCCTATAAAATTTGGCTTTGATTGGCCAAGTGATTTCATAGAAGAAGATCTTTGAATATTTTTGTAATATACATGTATATTGCCCCGGGGTGGGGGCAGACCAACCCCTGTGGTCCATTTTTTTTTCAAAATTACCTACCTTCAGTCCATTTGCCCATTTCCTGCAAGTTTTGCCTTTCAAATAACATTTTAACAATTTTCCCCATTCAAATGCATGGGCCACCTATGTTGACCTTGCCGTAAAATAGGTCAAGGTCATCCAAAGGTCATAATTTATAAACACATTGTGGTACTCCAGTCCCCCATGCTTCATGCCAAGTTTCGTTGAAATCGGTCCAGTGCTTCCGGAGAAGAAGAATTTTGAAGGGTTTTTACCATATATGGGCATGGCGGCCATCTTGGTCATGTACCTGGATTATTTATAAGCACATTGGTTTCCCCTTCCCATAGATGCTTCATATAAAATTTGGCTTTTATTGGCCAAGCGGTTTCAGAGAAGAAGATCTTTGAAAGTGGTGGACGACGACGGACGGACGACGACGACGGACGCCGGATCATGGCCATCCTATAAGCTCACCTTGTGAGCCTAAAGGCTCAGGTGAGCTAATAATGAAAGGAAATCCTTATGTTTTAAATGCTTCTGACAATATCATTTTGATCAATTTTAGATCAATTTTATTCAAGAAAATTACATGTAATACAATGGACATCCTTTTTTATAGCTACATCAAAATTTATTAAAGGAGTCATGCTTGTTGACCTATTTGTTCTTATATTTAATGTCTATGGATTATATAGTTAGCATACAAAATGTACTTATTACTGTTTTTGGCATTTTGTCCCATTTTTATCTTCTGATCTTCATGCAACATTTTCACTTTATCTATACGAGCCGCATGATGAGAAAACCGGAATTTTGCCTATGCCAAAACAAAGTCGCAGATCAGCTGTGCAGTAACTGCATGGGTGATCAGCCCCTTTGTTTTTGCTCCACAGATAGTACAATGCCTCTTCTTCTTAATTCTGAAATTTCAAGCTACTAGCTAGCCTTCTTCTGTGACTTTCCATGCTGGTTTGTGTCAGACTTGGTTGGAAACCCGAAGACCTTTTTTCATTTTGCGGCTCATACTTAATCTTTACCTATCAATACTCACAAATAGAACTGTTCATCCCAGAAGGGGTTTAGTGTACTCTTCACTACGCTAGTTGTCTCGGTCTGGGGCGGGTTGTCTACATATACCACACAGTACGGGTCTAGGCTCCCTGGAAGAAAGAGATAACAATATAGAACTATTCAGACAGAAAGTGTACTCTTCACTGCGCTAGTTGTCTCGGTCTGGGGTGGATTGTCCACATATACCACACAGTATGGGTCCCTGAAACAAAGAGATAACAGTATAGAACTATTCAGACAGAAAGGGTTGAGTGTACTCTTCACCGTGCTAGTTGTCTCAGTCTGGGGTGGATTGTCCACATATACCACACAGTATGGGTCTAGGCTCCCTGAAAGGAAGAGATAACAGTATAGAACTATTCAGACAGAAAAGGTTGAGTGTACTCTTCACCGTGCTAGCTGTCTCGGTCTGGGGTGGATTGTCCACATATACCACACAGTATAGGTCTAGGCTCCCTGAAAGAAATAGATAACAGTATAGAACTATTAAGACAGAAAGAGTACTCTTCACTATGCTAGTTGTCTCGGTCTGGGGTGGATTGTCCACATATACAACACAGTATGGGTCTAGGCTCCCTGAAAGAAAGAGATAACAGTATAGAACTATTCAGACAGAAAAGGTTGAGTGTACTCTTCACCGTGCTAGTTGTCTCGGTCTGGGGTGGATTGTCCACATATACCACACAGTATAGGTCTAGGCTCCCTGAAAGAAAGAAATAACAGCATAGAACTATTCAGACAGAAAGAGTTGAGTGTACGCTTCAACACACTAGTTGTCTGGGTTGGGGGGGGGGGGGATTGTATACATATACCACACAGTATGGGTCTAGGCTCCCTGAAAGAAAGAAATAACAGCATAGAACTATTCAGACAGAAAGAGTTGAGTGTACGCTTCAACACACTAGTTGTCTGGGTTTGGGGGGGGGGGGGGATTGTATACATATACCACACAGTATAGGTCTAGGCTCCCTGAAAGAAAGAGATAACAGTATAGAACTATTCAGACAGAAAAGGTTGAGTGTACGCTTCAAGGCACTAGTTGTCTGGGTTTGAGGGGGGGGATTGTATACATATACCACACAGTATGGGTCTAGGCTCCCTGAAAGAAAGAAATAACAGCATAGAACTATTCAGACAGAAAGAGTTGAGTGTACGCTTCAACACACTAGTTGTCTGGGTTGGGGGGTGGGCATTGTATACATATACCACACAGTAAAGGTCTAGACTCCCTGAAAGAAAGAGATAACAGTATAGAACTATTAAGACAGAAAAGGTACTTTCACCACGCTGGTTGTCTTGGTCTGGGGTGGATTACCTAGTATACAACATAGTACAGGTCTATACTCCCTGTTAAAGATGGATAAATTAAACAACATTTCAAGGCAATAAGATGCTAGCAATGTATACCCCTTATACCAGACTTTTATATAGTAAAACTGGGTAGTAGAGGGGTATACCTAATTTTCTTATTTTTGATCCAAAACATAGATAGAACCGCCTCATCAAGGGAGTTGCAAGGTATGTACCCACAATAAATGTTTTGAGGGAAAGTTGAAAAAATACCAAAAAATTTTAACTGAAAATTTTTCACATCTCTAAATTTCTCTGTATATTGCATGGCATGGATATGTTTTTGTAAAGAGTGGGCGATGATGAGACAATGCACAGTGTATGCATGTAAAGCTTTTGGGCAGCAGATTTTCAATGTATCTCTAGGTTGACAAATAACTGTATAGTGCACCGGGTAATTGGCAAGGGGATAAAATGTTGTTTTTTGTGTCTTTTAATTGCCCTCACACTTAATGCTGTGGAGCAGTAAGAGGCTAAATTTCTCTTTCGCTATGCTAGGAAAATATTGTCATTTCAAAGAACATGAAAATATCAGATTTGTTCTTTTATTTGAAAGATCAAAATTGGTTTTGTATGAATCTAGCTCTACCTTAAGTTTTCACCTGGGACATTGCCCTCTCTGTTGCTCTTTATGTGGAGTTATTTTGGTATTATAGTACTCCACTGAATAAGATTTATGTTCCAAAGCCAAATCAGGGGGTGTGAAATATAACCAGCTTCAGTAGTCATATTTGTTGTTCTGTTTTTTGTTTGTTTGTATTGAGGTCTAACATCCCAGTCAACATTTTTTCAATCATGCTGGGATGGAGCCACTGCTTACTGGGCAATAATCAGTTCTCTGGGGAGTCATACGTGTTTTGTGCCCTTATGCATTATGTGAGCCACCTCGTGGGAAAACCAACAATGTGGTTTCCGAACAGGTCCGACACAAACCGGCCTGTACAAGCACAGAAAAAAGCTAGAAGCTTGAAATTTCGGATATAAGTAGAAGAGGATTGTACTATCCGAGTAGCGAAAACAAAGGCGCTGATCAGCTTCGCGGTTACCGCGAAGCTGATCTGCGTCTTTGTTTTCGCCTAAGCAGATTGTTGGTTTTCCCATGAGGCGGCTCATGTATTAAGTGCAAATGACTAAACCTGATAATATTGTGCCCCGTGTAAATATTCTATGTAATAAGATTAACCATTTGGCATGCAGAATTCCATTTCCTCCTGATAGTTGCTGCATATCCATGCTTATTGCTGTAAATTGTATAACAGGTTTGCTGATTTCAAAATGCTTGTTTTTTGCTTAGATCTGCATTATATTAATCGATTTTGACGCGACAGCCTATTTATGTAAAATTGTTACCATATGAAAGATGCAAGCATGAAGTTGTAGTTATATATATATAATTGAACTTTCCAGTTATTTAAACAAGGCGCAAAATTTATTCTGATCCATGGGTGTTTGACTAAATAAAGGAAAATAAGGTGCAACTTGTCTTCAAGAGAGCATAAGGTACATACATTTTTGAAACTGCTTCACAACATTGGCGTCAATTATGCTGTTTGCTTATAATTACAATGTAAAACTTTGATTGGTAATGAGCCATTATTGGTCAGATAGAGCAGACTCCGATCAAACTGTTTCTAGACGGAGGAGCTTTACCAGGCATATGGTTAAAGAATGGCATTTCTTTCTCATTCTTAAACTTGCAAACACACAATTTAAAACAGCTGCTTTAACAACAAAAAGTTTTGAGATTTGATTCAAGAAATGCACTGGGTTCAATTTGCATTATCTGAATTACTAGTGAGTATGAGTTTCCAAGTTTTCAAACTCACAAATACCATGGACTGCACTTAAACAAAGCATCTGTAATTAGTCTTACAAGCATAGGTGCTTTACTAATTATAACATAAACAAGCACATATAACCACAAACATTTTTTCCTCATAATATGTACTTATCCTGAGAAAAAATCTTATATGATCCGATCACAGATCACATCAGGCATTTTCCTGTCAAATAAATTGTTGAAACTCTGTAGGCACTGGATATAACCAAAGCAATAGAAAACAAAACAAGTTCCAATATCTGAATGCATATTTTAACAACTGGATGCTTTTTGCAGCAATTTTGTACCTGGGCATTTTTTTTTTTTTTTTTTTTTTGCAACAGCTTCATATTGGATGCTTTTTGCAGCAATTTTGTACCTGTGCATTTTTTTTTAATGACAGAAATTAACAAGGCCGAAACACTCCATATGTCACGCTCCGATCATGTAAAAAATGGGACAAGGTTCATATACAAGCATATTTCGCAGTGCAAAACTCTCAAATCACACCAAAACCCCTAAATGTTCCATACGATCGCCACAAATCACTGATCAATTGAGACTTCAGAGACAAAAAAACGAAACTCCGACACGATTTTCGCATCGCAGGGAGTTCGGCCCAGGATTCCGTACTATTCGGATGAAAAGTTAGAATTATATATTTTGGAATCGACTGATAATCAGAAATCGCAAAATTACTTACCGATTGATTTTTTGGCCCAAAAACATGAGATGTGTCTTCAATGAATGAAACCAAAATACATGTAACAGAACTACACACGAGATTATGCGAGACTTCACGGGAGTGTGTAGCCAAGGTGACAACAGGTTTTTCCCCAAGGTATTTTAGACACAATAACGGGTGCGTTCCTTTACCGGAATGGACCGGAATGGACATGATTACCGGAATGGACTACCGGAATGGACATTGCGCTGTGGCTTTGGGTGCTTTAATGTATTTTGTCTGCATAAAATGTACTTCTGGAGTCATATATAGTTTGTATAAAATAAATTCCATCTTAGTATAGCAAAATTGACTACCCAAGATGGTTAGGGTAGCCCAGTGGTGGGGTCCGGCATGGGACCACTGCTCAAAGGTTTCTATGGTTAAAATACATAGAAATCACCAGTGGATGTCCTACAGCAAAAACAGGGATGAATAGAAGTAGAAATGAGTAAAATGTGCTGGCACCGTGACAGTGACCTATAAGCATATGTGAGTCCCTGATCTAGGCCACCCCATCGTACGGAACCCAATTTAACTGTACTTAAAGTACATGATTATCGAACTAATGACTATTTGTGTACATTCTAGGCAAATCTGTACTCAGGGATTTTTTTGGCAATTTTGGGAAGGGGCCCTTGGGCCTTTCTGATTGGGAAAATTAGCGACATAAACCCAGAATTTGGGAAATTTTCAGAATATTCAAAGTTGATAATATTTTCTAAGTTGACATAGATAACTAAGCTGATGTATTTAGAATCATTAATAATAGCATAAAATCAAATTTAAACATCATTTCAAACAGCAGGACTTGAGTTTCACAATGAATTGAACTATAGTAAATTATCTTCAGTTGTGATTGGGATTTTTTTTTCTCCAAATTGGGAAAAAAGTCACATAAATCTCATTGGGAATGGGGCCTTATTTCGGCCCCTGAGACACCCGAAAAAAATCCCTGGTACTATAAAACCAAATGAAACATACTCATGGTCACATATAAATGTCCATTCCGGTAGTCCATTCCGGTAATCAGGTCCATTCCGGTCCATTCTGGTAAAGGAACGCACCGCACAATAACAATTTCACGCGTTTACGCACACGTGATTGGATTATTTTGTAAACTTTGTGGTTGATCAACGATAATCATGGATAATTGGAGATTCGCTCAGGTAATAATGCGGCCGTCTTATGATGCTATTACATCTTTTCAGTTAAATGACACGGTTATAACTTGTGAAGATAATGTCACACTTCTTGGAGTAAACATTGATTTTATGCTAAACTTTAACGACCGCATATCTGATATATGTAAAGGCAGTGGCTAGGGATACGGTACCGTATCTTTAGCCTGTGGGCTAGGGATACGGTACCGTATCCCTAGCCTGGCGGCTAGAGATACGGTACCGTATCTGTAGCCTATATGTCGGAAATGGCTAAAGGTACGGTATAAATCAAAAATCGATAATATATTCATATAATATTTTCAGGTGAGTTTTAAGTTGAAGCGTTGCAAGTTTCCTAATGAATCATAAAAATAAACATTTACGAGTGTTTTACTTTTCTCACAGTTTCATGGTTGGGCAAGCTCTACACATGTACACGAATCTTAACAGTAGTAGCGATAATTGTTTTTAATTGCAGGGGAAATTATGCGCATATATAACAACTAAAAAACGTACGAGACAAAGGCGATTTGCATGTTTTTCAAACATATTTTTGGAGTATCAGTTTGGCTAGTCTTGGTCATTAGATCTGGTATAAAAATGTTATATTTCGATTGCATTTTAGGCAATTTATTACTTGATTTTAATGGAAAATCACTTGTAAACTTTTAAATAAAAAAGCTCCTTAGATAAAGGAACATACATGTATCTCAATCATTTCGACGCAAAAAGAAAAAAAAAAAGATCGACATCTTAAGATAAACAGTAATTGCCAAAGTTTCACAACATGATTTCCAACTTAAAACAAGCGCATAAAGAACAATCACGAGAACAAGAAAACGTGTAAACCTAGCGTAAAATCATATCATAAATCACGGAAAGAGTTCTTTGATAAATTACTTTGTTTTAAATTTTCAAGTAAATGCACTGACGTGGAGAGCCGCAATTCAAATTTACGCCCTGTCTTTATCTGCATTCTGACGATATGAATCAAGATTTGCATGCATGTTTTAAAATTGTACGGCGATTGAATTGAGTAATAGCTTAATTGAATGTTTTATATTGCAGTTACTTACTTAACCATAACAAAAGTTAAAATCATTTGCCGAATAATAATTGGCAGATTAAACAATGCCAAAGTCTTACTTCAGGGGTTTAGCGGTGGGACAAAATAAATCAACACTTCATTACTGTTTTGTTATTCGCACATTGAGGCGCGGACATCATATTGATGGTTTAAAGCAACTAATTGAGGCTAATATTATCTTGTTATTATCTTCACGCATCGTTAGAAACTTTCATACTGCTTTATATCCTTTGATGTCGGTCAAATAATTGTAGATAATTGTGATATTGCACAAACACACACTCAAATATAACAATTGAAAATTTCGTTCCACGCGGTTAGAAAAAATTTGAAATCTCTCAACTTTATACATTAACATTGTTTTCTTAAGTCTGTGTCTTTAGTCTTCCGTACTTTAGCCATTTAAGATACTTTCAGTGATTCAACTTAAAACTCACCATTATCGATTTTTATCTATACCGTATCTTTAGCCATTTCCGATATATAGGCTACAGATACGGTACCGTATCTTTAGCCTGTGGGCTAGGGATACGGTACCGTATCCCTAGCCCACAGGCTACAGATACGGTACCGTATCCCTAGCCACTACCATATGTAAAAAGGCTTCTCAACAGGTGGCTGTGCTTAAATGCATAGGAAGATTTTTAACTAAACATGGAAAATTGACAATTTTTAAATCTTTTATCATGTCTAATTTTAATTACTGCCCTCTCGCGTGGCATTTTTGTAGCCAAGCTAGTACCAACAAGATGGAAAAGATTCAAGAAAGGGCTCCAAGATTCATAAGCAATGATTTTATATCACCTTTAGAAACATTGTTAGTTTTAAACATGCAACACCCCTCCATATAGGGAGAATGAAGCTTATGGCAACTGAAGTTTTTAAAATTCGAAACACAATATCTCCAACTTATATCCAGGATTTAGTCAAAGAAAAAATATCAAATTATAATTTCAGAAACAAGAAACAGGTGGAGATTCCAAAGGTTAACTCTAAAAGGTATGGCATGAAGTCCTTTCGGTTTGAAGCGGCCCAGGTCTGGAACAGCCTACCCAACGAGATGAGACTTGCAGAAAATTTCAATCAATTTAAGAGGCTGCTGCGGACCTGGGACTGTATGGACTGTTAAGTGTACTTCCTGTTCTTGTTGATTCTCTTGATTTGTTCAATTTTCTGTTTCATTTTAAGTTGTTTGTTTTTTCTTATCTAAACACTTTTTTCAATTTTCCTCTTGTATTTTAGTTATTCAGTATTTTCATTTCATAGTGCTAAACTTAAAATCTTATCCTAGACTACGCAATTTTTATTGTTCTATATAACTGAGGGCATATTTCGTCAATCCTGAATTAACTGGGGTTCCGACTGGTTTTTCTCTTTTTCTTTCTACCTAGGTTTCGTCTTTCGGGGTCTCAGGATTCCTACAATAGCCTGGTGTGCTGTAGGATTTTCCTGGGCCCCCAAACTTTGTCCTGTCTTTTTGCCTTTCGTCCTGTATCTTTCTAGGTAGAAGGTGAGGCGAGACCCACCAAAATTTATATTTTATATAAATAAGATGCAATTCATTTTTTTTTTTTTTTTTTTTTTTTTTTTTTTTCATTTAAATCTGCATATTACACTTTTTGATACTATGTATATAATATTTTATCTGTGATATATTGTTTGTTTTATGTATCATAGTTGATCTAACATTGTTTGTCGTAGTAAAAGCCCTACAGGGCTTATGTTATATGTCATGTTTCATATATACAACTTGAAATAAATATTCTGTATCTGTATCTGTATCTGTATCTGAAGAACAATTGGCGTTTTGGGAATGAAAAAACTGGCCAATGGCGATTATACCGAGGTGGCGCTCTTATAAGGAGACATTTTATAGGGAAAACAGTCGGGAATGTTTGAACTGGCGCTCTTACGAAGGTGGAGCTCTTATAGAGGTGGCCGATTCAGCGATTTTTACTGTAGATTGTGGGAACTCGTATAATGTGTATCCACAATCAATGTTTTGAAGGATCAAAATTGTCTGATGAAATTTTCAGTTTTTAAAACTGAAAAAAAAAAAAAATCTCTGTATATTCCATAGGCGAGTTTTTGTGATACACTACACCAGGTATCAGACAATGTAATGAGTTCCATTTTCAGAGTAGACACAGTAGCTGAATAAACAAATCAATTATGCCTAATCTATCCAAGAGAGGAATATGTTTTTATTATTGTAAGAAATTATCAGACATGATTTATCCCTATAGCTATGTTAACTGGCATTATGTATAGCCAAAACACAAGGAAAAGACTTGCATTCTTATTAATTACTAAGAATAATCACTGGTGTTCTAGATTCTAGGGTAGAAGCCTGAGGTCAGGAATCTATAGTCAGAAACCAAGGACAGTACATGCAGTAACTGAAAGACATCTTCTCCCAGAGTTTATGCCACTTTTTTTCACTTTATCAACAATGCACATGTTTATGTATTATGATGTGGGGATGATTTATATTCACATTTCTGTACAAGAAGAGTCAGTTTTTGCCAAGAATCTGTCACAGTTTCACATATCTGTAGCAATCAAGTGAAGGTCTCAACTTCTGTTCTATATTTCATCAAATGAGCTTGGTGATGAGAAAATGTGTTTTTTGCATAAGCAAGATCAAGAAATTTATGAGCTGTGTGATTACCACACAACTAATCTGCTTCAAATTTTCATTACATAAAAAGTACAGAACCTCTGCTGCATAAATCTGAACTTCTAAGCATCTATTCATCTTTTGTGACTGGAAAGGCCATTTTGTGTTGGGCATATCGCAACAACCCAGACACATGATTTCTTACAACAAACTTTTGCTAATGACTGTACTGTTATTTCTTTTTTTTCTCCTCCCACAAAATTACCATGCTTACAGAATAGAAAATATCTTGGTGCAAACTTCTTAGAACATTAAAATATAGTTTGTCAAGTAAAGAAATGGCTAAATGCCTCAGTCAACCATTCTTCAGGTGTACCTGGTAATTTATCTGGGACTATGGGGAGGCAATGTCTTGCTCAAGGACACCCTACGACGTTTATTTCACGATGGTTTAGCTGTGATTTATCTTAATGCATTCTTTTTATTCTTTTCCAGTCTTTCAGAGATTTGAACCTTCGCATGGGAAAACTAACAATTTGAGTTTCCGACCAGGTCCGACACAGGCCAGGCTGTACTGTCACAGAAAAACACTAGAAGCTTGAAATTTCAGATTTAAGAAGGAGAGGTATTATACTATCGGTGTAGCGAAAATAAAGATGCTGATCAGCTGTGCAGTTACTGCACAGCTGATCTGCATCTTTGTTTTCGCATATGCATATTGTCTCATATAAATTGAGGTTCCTTCTCTAGTGTATATGACCATAGCTGTTGATGGAAAATTAAAACCTTAACACTATAAAACAAAACCACTTACAAAAAGAAAGCTAATCTACCATGTGGTCATCAACACTTACCTGATGTAGCTTGCTTGAGACCACTGGCCTTGATGACCTTGGTGAGGAGACGTTTGTCGGAGGACAGCTGAACCTGCTGGAGACGTTGGGGCGGAGACTTCGTAGGCACGGCAACCGACGGGGCATGGAACTGTGGAAAGATATTGAATTTTTTTTGCACACAGGTTATGTCTAAAAGTCTATTACATCAAATTACAGAAAACTTCTTACAACATCCTTACATCTTTTGGAAACCACCTGTATTTCATTTCACTTTTATTTTTCAGAAAATATTTTTACTTTTGCTTGGTTTACTGGTCCACGGTTAACAGCTAGAATATGTCAGGATGGTCAGTTATCCTAACTTCACCATTCCAAGGCAATCTTCCCTCGGCAGATCACCAGTAATTAGTGCATATTTCTTTCATCAATATTTGTAAAATGGTTTTATATCAGCAGAAGAGAAAGAATGTGCAAAAAAAAATATTTTCATGACCAACTCTTTGTAAAATATGTTGTTTTCTTTTCTTTATTTATTGATATGTCTAAGAAATCTGCTAGGGAATGAGAATATATCACAGGTCTGCTTAGATATCAATAGATACTGATGAGCATCATTCATTGTTGTTGAAGTGCAACAAAACTTTTGAAAATTGGTTCACCAATAAAAACAAGCAAATACAGTAAAAACAATCAAGTGAGCCGCATCATGAGAAAACTGGATTTTTGCCTATGCGAAAACAAAGGCGCAGATCAGCTGTGCAGTAACTGCACAGCTGATCAGCCCCATTGTTTTCGCTACACAGATAGTACAATTCCTCTTCTACTTATAGCCTAAATTTCAAACCTCTAGCCTGCTTTTGTGACTGTACAGGCGAATTTGTATCAGACCTGGTCCAAAACCCTGAAGTTTTCTCGCGATGCTGCATAAGTGCTATACATACAGCACTCTGTTGATGTTGCTGTTGCATAGCTTTTTCCTTGACTTCTACTGGCTCAAACCCCTGCTGTGGAACCTGAGCTCGGCGCGGACTGGACGGGGAGGGGCCACGCACCTCTCCCGGCGGGGGACGCATCTCGTTGGAACGCTGGCGCTGAACCTGAGACCCTTCGACATGCTCTTGTCCTATCCACTTCGAGACATTGAATGTCGTACTGGCAAGACATATGGCGTTACGGACAACCTCTTCTGTGGCATCGATGTCAACCATGTCATAAGGGTCCTGTGTAAAAAAAAACAACAACATTATGATTTTCTTTGTTTGTTCTGCTGTTTAACATTCCAGTGAACAATTTTTCTGTCATGTCAAGATATCCCCACTGCTTCCCACTATGGGGAATTAGTGTGTCTTGCTCAAGGACACAACATGGTACTTGGTCAATGGGATTCGAATCCCGACCTCTGGATGTGGAGTCTGAAGCCTTAACAACTACTCAGCCAACCAGCTTTCCCATTGCATTTTACCTCAAGGAATATTAAAAGGACTTCAAATCATGCTACTGGGTCTGATTTCTCTATCAAATGCGGGATGGTGACATAAGCTCATGAATTCAAAGCCATAACTAATGAAAGATGTACAAAAGCATAAACAGCTTTGTAACCCCACCTCCCCCCCCCCTCCCCCATTTTAACGGGTGCCCTGAATAAATAAGCGGCGGATTACTAAGAACAGAACAAAATGGCATTGCTGATGTTGCCTGGGTCTTTACTCTACAACCTGGGCTTAAATTTCAACAATAAAGCCTATCTCCATCCTTTCTGGTAACACATTATTTGATCTGACATCAGATGTGATATTGGTTTTCATTCACTGATCATGATGAACTTTTTAATTAAATATGGTCTTCATTGTAGCATGAATAGCAATTTTTATTCAATAAGGAACATGCTCATTCGGTGGCAATCTTGTATCTACCTGTCAACTTTATAAACCATTAGCTGAAAAACACAAGTGCCGTAAGTATTACAACTGACTTCAAGTGGGAACATAGAAGAATTTTGCAGATCATAGTGGACGCCGATTTTGTAAACTCTGCTTTGTTTATTTTCACGAGAGCAAAACATGTGGTACTTACCGTTCAAGGGCAGACGATGTGGAACGTCGCATTCGTAACAATCTCGCCGACGCATACGAAACTTCATAATAGCATGCATTAACATTCCACGTCGCATCAATAATCGCGACTAACAGTTGCGTCCCCGTGATACAGGGCACATGTGAGCCAAGCCAAGTCCTCTCTGTGAGTGTGCCAAGTGGTTATTGCCCCACCTACTGATTGGCCTGACTCATATGAAATAATCATGAAAGGGGCATAAAAAGAAGAAAAACAGTAAGTAGAATTTAGTAGGACTTACGAGGTATGGGTTGATGGGTTTGCCAACCAACTTGATGTCTGGGCGGCCCATGAATCCGACCTTGGCCATCATGTCCTTGTTTTCTCTGTAACAGTGGACTTTCAGCTGAAACAGGGATGAAAAAAGTTCATTGAATGGACTTTATTCTGTCTGCCTCTCTATTGTTCTCTTCAACATTGTTTTAGGTCACTACTAGCCAGATTGCTACCTTACTGGGAAAGAGCAAGTCATCTTGCTCTTCATGCATGTTGTTAATATTGTTGCATTGTCCCGAATTATCTTTTCTTTAATGTCTGGTGTTAATTGTGTCGATTTCTGAACCTTCTTTTCTTACCTTGCCCATTTCAAAGTGTACCTGATTTTTGAATTACTTTGCCAACAAAATTACCATATGTACGAACATTAGGCGGATCAATTTTTCTTAAAGGTGCACATTTCAATTATTTCAACACCTGAATGAAATGAGCTACTCATGTGAGCAGCAACGCGAGAAAACGGTCGTAGGGGGTTTCCGACCAGGTCTGACATAAACCAGCCATTGTAATTACACAAGAATGCTAGATGCTTGGAATTTTGTAGGCAAGTTGTGGAAGAATTTTACTAGCCATCTAGCAAAAACAAAGGCGCTGAACTTCTGTTACTGCACAGCTCATCTGCATCTTTGTTCTCAAATTGGCAAAACACTGTTTTTTTCACGATGTGGCTCATATAGAGCACATAATAACAATTTGAAAGCGTAACTCAGCCTAACAATGTACATATCCTGATCAGAAGCTATACTATTTGCTACTTGATATTTTTCTTCCTTTGAACAATTCCGTAGCTCCTCTGACCTCCTACAGTGTTTGTGCAACTTGGTTTGTGTCTGCTCAGGTTGAAAATGCAGAGACAGTTTTTGTCATGAACAGTAATACCAGATCTTATTATTTCCAATTTTGAAAAGATGAAGGAAAGTGATTAAATGCATCATTAAGCTAAAACATAATGGCCTAGAGGATTAAGTTTCTGATTAGGTATCAAACAATGGTTTATGGAAATTTTGTTTCTTGGTTGATACTTTACAGCCTTAAAACCTAGGGCTGACAGCAGTCGTTTTCATGCGCGGATCCAGAAATTCTCATGAGAGGGGGTCCAACGAAAATGGTAATTTTTGGTCACAGGCGAGGGGGGGGTCCAACCTCCCAAAAATCCCGAAATTACCTTTTTTTAGGTAAAATTTTCAAATTCCAGGGGGGGTCCGGACCCCCGGTCCCCCCCTCTGGATCCGCGCATGGTTTTGGGACTTCAGTTTTCTTTATTGCTGACACTGAAGCTGTTCCTTGTAACTCCACTGGCCAGCAGACTGCCACTGAGTACCTAAACTTAACACACATTTCTTTTTGTCATAAACTCACACTGGTTGGCAACAAGCTTTATGTACAATACCGGTAAACGAGCTCGCAATGCATAAGGAATGAGTAAAATGGTGGACTTTACTTGGGACGAATCGCATTACGAAGACTTGCCCATGCAATATACAGAGATTTTTTCAGCAGTAAAAATTGAAAATTTTGTTGGAAATTTTTTTATATTTTTCTTATTTTTGCTCCAAAACATAGATTGTGGCTACTCGTTAGAACCGCCTCGCCGAGGCGGTTCTAACTTGTACCCTCAATCTATGTTTTGAGCAAATTTAAGAAAAATATCAAAATTTTTCCGATGAAATTTTCAATTTTTACAGCTAAAAAAAATCTCTATATATTGCATGGGCAAGTTTTCGTAATGTTTATTATAAGCTTCCGAATTTGTTTATCCGCATCAAACATGCGTTACGGACCAATAAAACTATTGTTTATTTGCTTACATGAGGTTATTTACTATAAGAACTATAGACAATTTAGCATTTGGGAGCCATGACATGGTCGTGTTATATTGAAAACTGTGTTATAATGAGGCGTGTTATAATGAGGTTGAACTGTACAACAAATAAACAACCAAAACTAGAAATGACATCAGAAGGCGATATGGCAGGGTGAAATGACGGAATATCACCCTCCGGGTGGCCTACACTATCCCAAACAAAATCCACGATATGGCAGGGTGAAAGGATGGAATATCACCCTCCGGGTGGCCTACACTATCCCAAACAAAATCCACGATATGGCAGGGTGAAATGATGGAATATCACCCTCCGGGTGGCCTACACTATCCCAAACAAAATCCACGATATGGCAGGCTGAGGGTGAAATGGTGGAATATCACCCTCCGGGTGGCCTACACTATCCCAAACAAAATCCACGATATGGCAGGGTGAAATGATGGAATATCACCCTCCGGGTGGCCTACACTATCCCAAACAAAATCCACGATATGGCAGGGTGAAAGGATGGAATATCACCCTTGGGTGGCCTACACTATCCCAAACAAAATCCACACACAGCAAATGAAAATTTAAATGAGGTATGAGCCTGTGCATGAGAAAAACCAACAATTTGGGTTTCAGCCAGGTCCGACAAAAACCAAGCTGTACAATCACAGAAGAAGGTAAGAAGCTTGAACTTTCAGATTTAAGAAGAAGAGGAATTGTTCCATCCGTGTGGTGGAAACAAAGGCGCTGATCAGCTTCGCAGTTACTGCGAAGCTGATCTGCCTCTTTGTTTTCGCATATGCAGAGTGGTGGTTTTCTTGTGCAGTGGCTTGTATAATAAACTTACATGTCCTCTGAGTTTCAGCACGTGTACTGTCAGGTTGGTGAGTTTGACACCCTCGTGAGTCTGCTGGGAGGCGAACACCGCAAACGAAATATCACGCGACTCCAAGTGACAGTCAATATCCTGAAACACAGAAACACAACAGATAAATTATGATTATTATTATTTTTTTTTTTTTTTTTTTTTTTTCAAAATTCTAACAAAATTGCTAATCTTCCATAGGGCCCCCCTGTGAATACAGACATTGATTATTATCAGACTATTTTGTTATTATTCAGACTTTTTTGATATTTTTTAGGGATGTCAACGAATGCCGAAATTGGTATTCGAATATTCGCATAGGATATTCGAATATATTCGAATATTCGAATGATATACACATCTATGCCCAACAGACCCATTACGATGACTTACTTGGTGGTACATGTATTTAAAATATGAGGTACATGTATATGCATGGTATCGTATCTGGGCTATACCAATGGCGCCATGTAAGAGAATCAATGAATTTTGCACAGAAAACTAGACAATCTGGAGGTGTTTAATGATGACAAATCTCTGGGGTTCTGTCTGAGAAAGCGACGACACACAATTATTGTCAATTCAAGATTAAGTTCTGCATGCATGTCGTTGATATCCGTCACCAAGAATGCTTAGGGTCTATTGTAATCGTGTGGCCTACATGTACTTTGTGAAAGGTCTGTTGTGAATGTGTTGTTCCTAAAGGATTGAGTTGTCAATCTCTCCAGCCATCTTAAGTTTTCACATGACACAGCTCAAATTGTAGGACTTTCACACCTTAAAAACATTTATTGAAAGCAAGCAATGCTTTCTTCTCAACTTGAATCAACAAAGTGTCACTTGAATCAACAAAGTGTCACTTGAATCAACAAAGTGTCAAACTGTTAATTGAGCAATCTCAATTTACAAGTGTGTCAAAATGTTGACCATCTTGAATTACTCAACAGACAAGCAGGATTACTGGTCATATTATTTTTCGACATTTGGCCTTAAATTTGAGTCCTCCTTTAAGCTGATACATGACAATATTGCAGGTTAGAAAATTATGCGAATATTCGAATCCAGAAATCGCATTCGAATATTCGAATGAAATGCGAATATTCGAACATTCGAATATTCGTTGACATCCCTAATATTTTTGTTAGACATGCTATATTAGTGATGCTATAATATCAAGGCAAAGGTTCAATGAAAACTCACTTCTCTCTTTTTCGTCTAAGAAGGAGACTTGTCAAACAAGTCCAACCCTCAGTAGAGGACAACGGACTATAAAACGGATATGATGATGATGATGATCTCAAAGCTTAGATGTGTTATAATACTGTACCTCGTCTGAATATTTAAAACTGCCCAGTATCCTTAAATATACAAATTTCCATGCACATTCAGAATTGATGCTCTTTAATACATTACTATGGTTATGTGTGCATTTAGCTCAAAACAGAAAAGACAAAATTGAGGGAAAAGTTTCTTTGAAACTTTTTATAACAGAACAAACATTAGGACTGGTGCTTAGGCTTTTCAAAACAATAATTCAGAAACATAACCTTTCTACAAGATCTGTTTGAAGATAAAATCATGGCAGTTTACACAAAATTGATAGAAAACAGGCAGGAAAAGGGAAACAAAACTAAATGACCCGCCTCATGGGAAAACCAACAAACTGCATAGGCGAAAACAAAGACGCAGATCAGCTTCGCGGTAACCGCGAAGCTGATCAGCGCCTTTGCTTTCGCTACTCAGATAGAACAATTCCTCCTCTACTTAACTCCAAAATTTCAAACTTCTAGCCTGCTTCTGTAGCTGTACAGGCCGGTTAATGCCGGACCTGTTCGGAAACCACATTGTTGGTTTTCCCACGAGGCAGCTCAAATATCAATCAGAAAGTCAGAAGTTTTACAAGCTTCAGAGAGAACCCAATGCCTGCTTCAGTCAGAGATTGCATGTTTTAATGACCAAACAATACTTAGAATAAGAAGAACTACAATTAAAAAAAGTTGTAGCTTTGGTAATAAAATCAAAGGTGGAAAATGTACTGTTGTTTTATTGTTGTTGTTGAGATGGGGGTGTTTAACTTTATGTAGTATCAACTATCAGTTATGGTCATAAAAAGATGGTACCTCCCCTATGAAGTCTCGCCTGAAAGACTGGAGAACCCATGGATAGAACCCACTAGCTTATCAAGTAGCTTAAAAACTTTGTCAATAGTCAACCATCATTCAAATAAATCTCTCTGTGAGGATTTTTTTTTACTAAAATTCAAAACTATCAAAATAAATTTTTACCTGCTAAAAGAGACCTATTAAAATATCCCTACATCAGACAAACAATAACATTCGAAAGAAACAATGTTAGCACAGATTTAAACTGAAATCGCTTATGAAAAAGTCCCTGCTTCAAGCCCGAAACAGACCACTTGTTTGATTATGTTTTATACTAACGAGATTAATGAAAGTATCTGGTCCCACCAGGAGCATCAAGCCGTAAACATTATGAACATATATCTTTTCACATACTTCAAGCTGATCAACTTGGAAGTAAAGAAAACTGGCCCTCAGGTTAAAAAACTTTTTTCATGCTCAGCTCAGCTGATACTAAAATTTATCCTGCTCGTAAAATGTTAAAATGCCAACAATGGTTGGCCAACAATGGTTGGCATTTTAACATTTATCAGCAGGATAAATAGCAAGTTTTGGTGATTTAGAATAAAAATTTCTTTGGACTATTTCAAGATTTATGGACAATTTAAATTTCAGTCTCAGCTGGGTTGAGCATGAAAAATGTTCTATAACCTGAGCATGATTAGAACATAGAACAGTCTCATTCAAACATTAAGCTAAATTTTTAATATTGTCTTATTCCCCGCCAACCCCTATCGGAAGCAAAATTGATAGGCGCATTTACATGACAAAACAGCAAAGCAAAGTCATCTTCCAAGTGTCATTGCTGGAAATGAACATTTTTCAGTATTTTCTTTTTTAAACTTTCCAAAGAAATATTAATTAACCTAGATCTAGTTCTAGGAAATCATTTTCTTAGATATAAATCTGAAATTCAGTTATTGGGTTGTCCCTGAGAAAGAGGAAAAACTTAAACAGAAGTATGGTTTTGTATCCCCTAGGTATATTACTGATCAGGTTAGCTTGAACTGTCTTTTTTCCTTCCTTTTTTGCGAAAGAAAAAGTACTGCTTACATGGAATGATAGGAGTAATAAAACAGGTCGAGGAATTTCGCATTGTAGAGTTCGTATTGTAGCAATGTATTACGATCAGTACAATCAATTAAAACAGGAAATAATGCTGTGATGCAGAGGGGCCCTGCAATTTTATTTGAATCAAGTGGGCTCCTTTAGAAGGTCTGTAAGTTTTAATTCCTAAAGCTGCGTGAGGCGGTTCTAACTTGTACCCACACTCAAATTGTTTTGAGCAAAAACAAGAAAAAATATCAAAAATTTTCAACTGGAATTTCCAATTTTTACACAGGTTTGATCCCGGGCTTCTCCAGTCCGTCGGATGGGACTATAAACCGAGGTCCCGTCTCCATATGACCTTAGCTGTTAGTGGGACATTAAACCCCAATTAACCAACCAACCAACAGCATTTTGCAAAAATCTTTAGGGTGTAAGGGCATGTTTTGTAATGTGAAAAATACAGCAATTATATTAACCATTACGAAAACTTGCCCATGCAATATATATTGAGATTTTTTTCACCTGTAAAAATAGAAAATTTCATAAGAAAAATTTTGATATTTTTCTTATTTTTGCTCAAAACATAGATTGTGGGTACCCACAATCTATGTTTTAGAGCAAAAATAAGAAAAATAGGTACACCCCTGCATACCCCAGTTTTTTCTATATAAAAGTGGGGTTTAGGTGGGTATACATTGCACGGACATGTTTTCCTGATAACTACATACCAATCTATCCTCTGGTCCACAATCATACTTCACTTCGCTAAACTTTGGCGGTAAACTGCCTGACTGTAGCTTCTCAAACTTTATCTGGACTGGACCCTGAAACACACAAAAACAAACTTTATAATAATGCTCACAATCTTATAAGCCGCCAAGTGGGGTTCTGAGCCTGTCTGACATCAACCACAGCCCTTGTTGTTTTTTATTGCTCTGCCACCTTCCATATACAACCAAACTTCCCAACATCCCCAGCCCCCAAAAATAAAATCACTGCTCTACTGCTGGGCTCTGCCCGGGCTGAGCCCCTCCCTCTGGTTATTGGATAGTAAAGTAACCCAACTACTCTGTAGTGGACTGAAGATTTATGGGTTACACTTTTTGCCCCCTTTATGCTCAACTTAAGAGTAGCTACTGTAAAACAGTGGGCAAATAATTCCTTCAACACTCTCTAATCTGAAAACAGCTGTTCTTGAGAGAGCATTTCTTCACCGTTTGTAATCAGGTATGGCACAAACTGCGCTGCAAAGACATTGAAGTGCTACAAGCTTGTAATGTTGTAGTGGAAGTATAGGGTTTCTACCATGTGGCATAACAAAGGCATTATCAGAACAATTGCACAGTAGATACACCTTTACCTGAGTCTTTGCATTTACATATGCAAACAGCAGGTTTTCCCATGAGTCCACTCATCTGAAAACAGCTGTTTCTGAGAGGAAAACACACACATTCTTAGCTACTGAATGATCAGTCAAGCTGATAATGATTCTTATAGCATACACCTTTCCTGCTAACAACACTACTGTAGTCATCTTCAAATATATGTACAACGGGCATTTGGAATGTATTGTAGCACGGTCCTGTTTCTCGAATATGTGTGATACCTGCAATAAACTGTCTAGTCGAGTCCTTCAAAGTATTCCCCCTTTACAAGCACACACTTTTCAAATTGTTTAATTGTTTGTTTGTGTTGAGGTTTAAGGTCCCAGTCAACAATTTTTCAGTCATGTCGGGACGGAGCCAACGCTTCCTGGGTTTAACCAGTACTGTAGGGAATCAATGTGTCTTGCTCAAGGTCACAACATGGTGACGCCTGTGGGGATCGAACCCAGGACTTCTCGATTTGGAGTCCAATGCTCTACCACTACACCACCGCGCTCCCTATAAGCCATTGCGAAAATGCATTTTTGAAGTGTTATATAGTGGGTATACTGTTAACAACATACACTGAAATACCACACTTCCCAAGGCACAACCGCTCTCCCAATGGCGAGATTTTCTAGGCTGTACAGTATGAATGCCAACATAATCCATGTCACTGAGACCAGCTCACCTAATAAAACCAGATAACATTTCTAAACACTTTTGAATGGACTGGAAACCAGGGTCATGTTTCTATTAGGTGGGGCATAAAAACCCATAACCAACAACCTGTGTATAATCATGGAGGGCTACAACTTTGATGAATTCTGCAGATAATAATGTTCTTGACATCACAAGAAAAAGAATTAAGGATGCAGTCATAAAGATGCATTATATAATAAAGTTTAAACAAGCTATAACTGCTTACAACATAATAATCAGACAAAAATGTTTCAAGTTTCCTCATACTGAACCGATTTATGAAATCTGAAGTGGTATGAAGCTCATAAATTGAAGCATCAGTGATACCTCCTGGAATCTAGAAACAAGCATGATACATCATAGGAACACCTTCTGAATGAGCAAAATTTAAGATTTGTGATTTAGGGAAGCCAAGTCCATTACGAAAACATGCCCATGCAATATACAGAAATTTTTTGAGCTTTAAAAATTGAAAATTTTTAGCTAAAAAATTTTGATATTTTTCTTATTTTTGCTCAAAACATAGATTGTGGGTACTCGTTAGAACCGCCTCTCACCGAGGCGGTTCTAACGAGTACCCACAATCTATGTTTTGGAGCAAAAATAAGAAAAATAGGTATACCCTTGCAAACCCCAGTTTTGCTATATAAAAGTGGGGTTCAAGGGGGTATACATTACACGGACATGTTTTCGTGATGTCGGAATAAGTCCCTCCTCAACCCAAATTAGCAAAAACTGCACCCTTGAACCTATAACCATTGAGGGGCCTGGATAGAATAGTGGATAACACACTCGCTTGTTGTAACCTCTGCCGTCCAGGTTCTAATCCGGGTCAAGGCATATGGCTGGGGAGTGGTCGCCCATCCAAGGTCAGTGTTTTTTTTCACCGGTTCTCCAGTAATACTCCACCAAGTTTGACCCCCTAACTCCAACAACCATACCTTCAACGTGTATATAAGCTTCATGAGCTTTCTGTGTACGTAATTGAAGTAAAATACGAGGGGCTGATCAGCACCTTTGTTTTCGCTACATGGATGGTACAACTCTCCACTATTTAAAACCAAAATTTCAATTTGTTTGAATTTGTTTGTTTGAATTGATGCTTTACGTCCCAGTCAACAGCAACGGTCATGTCGGGACATTGCCTCCATTTTATGGGACTTTTACCCAACATTAGGATGTCATGACACTCAGCAGCCCATCTATTTCTCCTAAGCCCCAATGGGCGGGGGCCCATATTCCCACCCGACCACCCTTCCAAAATTTCAAGCTTCTAGCCTTATTCTGAGACTGTCGGACCTGGTCGGAAACCCTGAAGTCCAGTTTCCTCGCCTCACGGCACATACTCAGGTGAACATGGTGAAGCAGCATAGCTAAATAGGTAAGATATACAGATAAATCTACAAACAACTCATAATAAGAGGCACTATGATTTGGCTACTAATCAAAGCAGCATTTTTACCATTTCCCAAACACATTGCTATCTCTCTTCTGAGGAAGGATTTCACCTTCATGCAATTATATGTGTCTGTCTGCATTCGTCTGACCTCAACTGAACCAGGAAAACATTATGGCCTGTCAATTGGCATCTATCTCTTGTCAGGAATGGAGAGATCTATGTCCAGAACATCAGAAGATTGATCATCTGGGCCCAGTTGTTAAAAATTAATGACATCATTATGTAGTAAATGATTCGATTTGTCAAAATTTCAAACATGAACATTACAAATACACTATTATTTTTTGTTGAAAAAATGTGAGAATCCTTTGCAAATGCAAAGGATATGTGAGAATCCTTTGCAATTGCAAAGGATTCTCACATTTTATCAACAAAAAATAATAGTGTATTAATTTTGCTTATGAATTCTGCATTTATTTAACACCATGACATTAACTTAACAAAGTTTTGAACAACTGGCCCCAGGATAACATGTCCGTGTAATGAATACCCCCTTGTATCCCACTTTTATATACCGTAAATTCAGAAATGTTCGCGAGAACTTTATTTTCACTAATATTTGGGAATTTGTTGCCCCGCGAAAATTAACTCTCGCTAATAAAGAATAACTACAAACTTTATAGACTGCACAAGTACTCCCACACGAATTCAAGAACTTGCTTATAATTCAGAAACCCGAATTTCGCGAAATATGTCTCCCAAAAATTTACGAACTTACAGTAGTAAAACTGGGAATTACAGGGGTATACCTATTTTTCTTATTTTTGACCCATAACATAGATTGTGGGTACTCCTTTGAACTGCCTCACCAAGACGGTTCTAACGTGTACCCACAATCAATGTTTTAAGCAAAAATATTAAAACTATTTTTTTTTCCAATGAAATTTTCAATGATTTTAGCTGAAAAAATCTTGGTATATTGCATGGGCAAGTTTTTGTTATGGCCTAAATTTGTCAAAAAGGCAGACAATATAATCATTACAGACTTCAGGGAATAGCCTACAGGGCAACTAGGGAGACATAGTCTCCCCAAACTTCTCTCTATTTCTAACTGAGGGAGAAGTGAAAATGTACAGATATATAGGAAAACCTGAAATTCAAGTACAAACTCATCCCAAATTTTCTTGGTGAGAGACAAAACTTCTCCATAAATTTTGTGGCTAGTTTGAACCCTGCAGACTTGACCTAGTGGATATATCTGAAGAGACTAGTCACGTAAGTCTCTCAGCTACTGACGTCCTACCTCTTTGTGACCCTAGGCCTAACTGTTGACAAGGAAGTATAGTTTGTTGATGTTGAGCGGGACAAAAACATGAGCATCACTGTTGGCCGGCCACCACTGCAAGACCCAAAGTTTTTACCTTCACCAACAGCTTATTCATTATAAATGAACAGTGTACTATAAAAGGCAGATAGTTTGCAATAAAATAAATCATCCCTTGAGGATACCTGCTGTGACCTATCTTTCTGATCCATCACTTATGTGATGCTAATATTCTGTTTTGCAGATTCATATAGAGATTCTGAAGTGATAAGTACTTGAGTTTACGATACATATTCTTTATTGTTTAACATTAGCTATGATTTTAGAACAGTTGCCTAGCTGATCTCTTTGACTGCATTTTAACCTGAGCATTCTACTTGCATTCATTTGGTACATGTATCTCGCATGTAATTTCGCAAAAAAGTTACAAAAAAAATTACACCAATTTTGTTTTCTGTGTCTATTTTAATGTTTATGATGTCCCAGTCAATAGCTTTGATCATAGCGGGAAGCTGCCTTGATTCTTATCATCATGAAAACATGTCCGTGAAATGTATACCCCCTTGAACCCCACTTTTATATAGAGAAACTGGGGTATGCAGGGGTATGCCTATTTTTCTTATTTTTGCTCCAAAACATAGATTGTGGGTACTCGTTAGAACCGCCTCAGCGAGGCGGTTCTAACGTGTACCCACAATCTATGTTTTGAGCAAAAATAAGAAAAATATCAACTTTTTTCAGCTGAAAATTTTCAAATTTTAAAGCTCAAAAAATCTCTGTATATTGCATGGGCAAGTTTTCGTAATGTGGACTTTAAGATGAAAAGGCATCCCAATGTTCTGCAATATGCTCCACACATTTAATCATTTAGGCCTTTATGTTTATGTAATGGTTTGACTTGACCACTTTTCTTTGGCAGGCTTTGACATTTTAAGTTGATAATCAGTACTCAGGTGGTCAGTCAGCCTGAGTTAGCAGCATTGCAGGGAGGCATCCAGCAGCCTAGCTATTTCTCACGGCTCTGATGCTGGGCCACCAGGGGCAGATCCCAATCATGAAAATATGATCATGACCTATAAGTGGGTACCCGATTCGGGCTGAATCTGCTGTGGGCAAGTTGAAATCATCAGCAGTAAGCCCACCGGACTAGTGTATAAATCGGTCCAATATTGTCGATTCCTGGTATTTTTCGGCCATTGCATCTTTAAGGTCACACACTAAAAGAACAAGTCTACCCCCAGTGCTTGCACTAAAAGACAGAAATGTACTTTTTTTCTTGGCATCCTTTTTTCGTGGTAGTGTACATTATGTAGTTTGCGAAAAAAAAAAAAAAATATTAAGATTTTGATGGCTTCAGGACAAATTCAAAACTTGATAGGCAAGCAGAAATAAAATCCAACATGCCCCTTGGGCAAGTTCAAAACCTGGGGGGGGGGGGGGGGGGGGGGGGGGCAAGCTGCAATAAAATCCAGCTTCCTGACAGGCAAGTGCTGCTCACATCCTTATGTCAACCCCTGGACTAACATAATACACATATTATTTTAAGCAGATATTAGACATACCAATACTAGTACGAAAACAGAAGAAACCCTGAGAAAACCCATCTGACAGGTTGGCACACCTGCATGTAGAACTTGGCCTGTCTCATGTGTGCCCCTCCCTTGGCTTGATCCCACGCTGGAGACAGAGGTAATCTTAACCACTCGGCCACAATGGCCGTGGCTTCTGTATTTCATTTGTACATATGGATTTCAGACATTTACAACTCAATATGTCCCAATCTCCACATTTATGTTCCAGGACGATCTGTAGGAAATGTGACGGGATAGCCTCCCTTGGAAATATGCAAATTTCAAACTCGAGACTTTGTGAATCGAGTTAGTGTTGGGTATATAGTGCAGTTAACCACCCTTGGTGGGCGAGCATGCTTTTCCATTGACAGGGTTTGCTGTGGCTCGGCTCGGCTGTTCGTTACATTTGGTGGCAGCGGTGGGATGATGACAACCACCAGACCGGGGTTGCCTTACCCATGTAGTCTCCAGGCCAAGACTCGGGACGAGTCTTCTCGGAGGGGAAGTAATATGACGGGATAGCCTCCCTTGGAAATATGCAAATTTCAAACTCGAGACTTTCTGAATCGAGTAAGTGTTGGGTAATGGGTATATAGCACAGTTAACCACCCTTGGTGGGTGAACATGCTTTTCCACCGACAGGGTCTTTGTGAATCGAGTAAGTGTTGGGTATATAGCGCAGTTAACCACCCTTGGTGGGTGAGCATGCTTTTCCACCGACGGGGTTTGCTGTGGCTCGGCTCGGCTGTTGGTTACAGAACTTTACAGCAATCTGGGCAAAAGAGTAATTACTGGGAACATAACAATGACATAATATGTCTAAGCTGAGTGCCAATGTTTTATCTATAATTAACTCTTTCTCCTTGGCAAGTATAAATAAACAGGTCTATCACACTAAGAAAGATTAGCTGTTTATCATGGGTTTATGCAAATGCAAATTTTCAAATTGACTTCATAAACATTTTAAAATTGTAATAGCTGACCTCTTGATTCAATCTCTGCATAACATTTCAATAAATGAGCCGCCTCATGGGAAAACCAACAATATGCATATGCGAAACCAAAGGCACAGATCAGCTTCGCGGTAACCGCGAAGCTGATCAGTGCCTTTGTTTTCGCTACTCGGATAGTACAATTCCTCCTCTACTTAACTCCAAAATTTCAAGATTCTAGCCATCTTCTGTGACGGTACAGGCCGGTTTGTATTGGAACTCTAATATATTAGAGTTCAAATTGTTGCAAAAAAGTGACCCATGTGAGGCTTGAACCCAGACATAGCTGTGAGATGATCGACCAATCGAGCGTGGTAATGAAATATCAGTGCCCACCATTTCTGACTTCAAGTCCAGAATAGCATAAATTTTAGAAACATGTATGTTTGAGATGCCGCTCGGTGGGTTGCCATTTACTGCAGATAGATACAGATGTAAATTCTCAATTAATCTAAAAGAACATATTATGAATAATCAGGGGAACTGTGAATGTTATCAGAGGAAGATAGAAAGTTCTGTTAGAATGATTTAATCAACCAGAGATGAGCCGCGTAATGAGAAAACCAGATTTTTACCTATGCGAAAACAAAGGCGCAGATCAGCTGAGCAGTAACTGCACAGCTGATCAGCACCTTTATTTCGCTTTTCAGGTCATGCTATGCATCTTCTTCTTGAATCCGGAATTTCAAGCTTTTAGCCTTCTTCTGTGACTGTACAGGCCGGTTTGCGTAGGACTTGGTCGAAAACCCTGAAGACATGTTTTCTCATGTCACGGCTCATATGTAAATTCTGGAATTCCCAGACATCAGGCTTGATTAACAGGCACAGGGATAACACAGAATAGCTTGGTATGTTTATAAATATTTGGACAGAATATGTATCCTAGCAAGTTTTATGGGTTGTATAACAAAACCTGGTAAAGTAAAAGGTATAATGGGTTCAAGCTTCTGTTTTCCACTTAACCATGACCAGACAATTAATGCATGAATCATTTGCAACCATGCCATCCTTGGAGATCCAAAGACCAAAGCCAAGGTATATGCCCCGTACTAGAGAGTGGGGGGTGGGGTGGGGGGAGGGGGCTCTTATGATCAAGGCTCTGCCAAAAGCCCAGCTCAAAATCCCAGCAGGTAAATGCACATTTTCACGGTCCTTTAGGGCCTGCAATCAAAACCCCAACTGTCCCACAATGCAGTGACAAAGCTGAAGTCGCAACACTGAAGTTATGCCCCGCCAATTGTTATCCCTGGCCCCAATTAAAGGGGAGGAGGTTTTCAATGAATGGCGATACAGCTCAGGGTTCAAACTAGCCAAGAAATTTAGGGAGAAGTTTTGTCTCTCCCCAAGAAAATTTGGGAGAAGTTTTTTCTTGAATTTCAGGTTTGCCTATATATTCTATACATTTTCACTTCTCCCTCAACTGAAAATAGTGAGAAACTTGTTCATTTAGGGAGACTATTTCTCCCAAGTCGCCTTGTAGCCTTCAGCTCCTTCATGGCTTTGTATTGATAATAGTCTGCTTGGTACACAATATAATGTGCAGATAGTTCTCTTACACATATAGGAAACGGCACCATCTAAACTTAGCTTGGAACATTTATAAACTTGAACATCCCTAACCTTCCATTCATCTCTGAAAATTCTGACTGCAATTTTCACTTATTGAATACATAAGCAGGCTTGCACATGTACAGCAGAAACTCAATATAAATGTGAGCCATGACGCAAGAAAACCGTGCATTTGGACCTGTACAGACTCAGAACTATGCTAGAGGCATGAAATTGAGGATTCAGATTTAAATACAAGGATTGTATACAGTCCCTGGAATAAGTGCCAGTGCCTACAAGCTAGCTGTAGCAGCAATCAGTGGTTATCATTAACATGTCAGTATTTATTACCATTTCACAGCAAGAGATCATTTTAGGGGCCGAGATTAGAACCAGATGTTCAGCACTATGTTGAATCTTAGAGCATTTTATATTATTTTACTTTCAAATCTAAAACCCTTTTAACCATGATATGCTAACACACACACACACACACACACACACACACACACACACACACACACACAAAAAAAAAAAAAAGAAAAAAAAAACAAAAAAAAAACAAAAAAAAAAAACTATACACCTATTCTGACCACAGCTTGAATCACATTAATCATATACAAATTGTGTGATACTTCTGATTGATCATTTATTATGATATGTGACCGTACAGATGATTCACATGATATACATGTATATCATTCCTTATTTTTTTAAACTTAAATAACATTTCCGAGATATCAAATGGGCAGTTACTTTACAAATTATTCCCTAATTTCAGATATCTATAATTCGTTTTGGGATATCCTAATATACAATTAATGTTATCCGTAAATGTAGATATCCATAAATGTACAGCTGTATTAAGATTTCCTAAAATAAAATTATGTTATCATAAAATCATTGAAATATTGGATATCCTAATTATTCTAGAATATTCAAAATCGTTGTTCTAAAATGAGTTGAGGATATCCTAAATATAAATACCCGCTTTTATATTTTGGGTGTTGATTAACTATTAATCCCACATTTATGAATTATCCTAAATGCAGCATTTCAAAATAGTCACCAATCATATTTGAATATCCTAAAATATTATCCATAGATGAATTAAGGATATCCATAATTTATTTAAGGATATCCTTAAATCGATTTACACATATCCTTAATTCGATTTAATGATTGATATCCATTAACAGATTTTGAGATATCCGAAAATAAAATTTTGGTATCCTAAAATACAATCCTATTTCAGGATATCCATAATATGATTTGAGGATTATTATGATTTAAGATATCCTAAAATTAATTTATGGATATCTTTAAATAGGATTTTATGTTAAGATGAATATAACTCATCTATAGATATCCTTAATTTGTTTGAATGGATTCATGAATCTAAAAATGGATTATTGGTATCCTTAAATACAACCCGATTTAGGATATCCATATTTAGATTCTAGGATATCCTAATATCGGGTGAATAGTAGGTATCTTTAATTTGATTTATTGATAGGATCTTAATCCTAGGATTCAAGTAATGGATATCCTTAATTTGCTTTACTAATGGATATCCATAGATTGATTTTAAAATATCAGAAAATTAATATTGATATCCTTTAATACAACACAACTTCAGGATATCCATTATTTGATTAAAGGGTACCCTAATATGGATAACCCTCAAATAGAATTGTATTTTAGGACATACATTATTCAATAATAGATATCTTAAATTGAAACGAATTATGGATAGTTATAAATTGATTTTAGAATATCCTTAAATGAATTATGGATATCCTTAAATACAACCCCATTTACGATATCCATAATTTGATTTAAGGGTATCCTAAATCCGGTGAATTTTTAGTATCCATAACTGGATTTATGGATATCTTAAAATAGGACTGTATTTTAAGATATCCATAATTCATTTATGGACATACTAAAATCACAAAAATAGGAGAGAAATAAGAAATTCCTTTAAAATTGAATTAAGAATATCCTTAAGTTGAATCATTGATATCTTCAAATGAGCCAATTTAAGGATATTTTGAATTTAATTTGGGAAATTCCAAATATTGAAAAATTGATATCTTGAATTCTAGATTATTTTTAGATATCCCAAAAATACATTTTATGATATCTTTTAAGAAACTGATTATAGGATATCCATCATTCGATTTCATGATAGCCTTCAATCCAATAATTCATTTTCGATATCTTAAAATATATTTTAGGAAATCCTTATTTATTTTGGATAATCTAATATCATATTGCATACGGTATCCTTTATTCATTTTAGGATATTCTAGTATTTGGTCATGTTGGTAGTTTCTTAAAATCCACATATTGTGCGTGCAATAATATCCTTTAAATAAATTTTGATATTTATAATATGAGATTTTTGCATAATGATGTTCAGTCACATGTAAGTCTTTAACACTCAACAAAAATTGTGATTCAAGCTACACAGTTTCAACTTGAAAACATCTGTTTAGCATCTCTGAACTTTAATGACCCAGCTATTATAAACAAGGAACTGACAGGTGGGAGATTAGCTGATTTATTGCTACATCAGCGATGTAGGGTCTAGCATTTATTCCATCGACTGTATAATCCAAGTCGTGAAAACAAAGGCTCTGACTGCACAGCTGATCTGCGCATTTGTTTTCGCATAGGCAAAAATCCAGTTTTCTCATGACGCGGCTCATATAAATCATGAATTGCACTTCAAAGAATCAGAACATCTCACAATACATAATTGGGCCATCATATGGCAAAACAAATCTGACAACCCCAATAAATAACTCAGATCCACTGCTCAGATCCAGTCTTAGTTTTGGCCAATTCTGCCTGATCACAGGGCTATATTACAAGTGAAAGAGCCAATCAAACTGGGCACTAATTCAGGCTCATTCAAATCCTCTCAAATGATTTAATACAAGTCACTTTGTTGATATCAGCTGCTAGATAGTAGATATTGTGTAAAGAACAATCAGGTTGCTATGGTAATCAGAATTTCTCTCATTTAAAAAAGAACCAGTTGTTTAATATGTATTGCAGGTAATTCAGGTGTAAATGAGCCAATTATTTCCCCACATGTATGTTAAAACTGCATGTATGCCATGGTTATCTAAAAGAAAATGACCTTACAATATTCAGTACAAATCTGCAACATACATACATGTTACCGACACATTCTAAAATTCTTCTGTAAAAAAATATGTAAGACAAAAGCCAGTAGATTTTTGAAAAACAAAGCATTAATCCGCTAAATGTGACCTTATCTACTGACTAGGTGTTTCTAATTGCTCTGTGACAACAACCTGTTTAAAAATCAATTTCCAGTGGCCTACCAGCATCATTGACTGATCTGGTGTCACATTTACTTTAACTTTGAGCTCCAGGGTATTAATTAAATGCTTGTGTTTTGATATGGCTGAATTTAAGTTATAGTATAGAGAAACTTATTGTAAACTGTGGCATCAACAAAGCCACCACTCATACAGGGGTAGTTAGACTAGCTACTAGTCTGATAAATAAGTTTTTTGCCCTTTTTGTAAATCTAAATGTTCTTTTCTTGAAAGATAGAGCACCAAATATTTTCTGATGTACATATCTTGGCTAGATTTATCGTTAAAATCGAGACAGAAGAGTAGACCCATATTATGTCCAAATGATGTACATTTTATATAAAAAGATTTTTACCTTTTTAGATTTGTCATTTTAACGCCTAGTGGCTAGGCTAAGGGGTAGTGAGAATGAAAATTTGTTTTCATAAAAAAAAATCTATTTTGTAAGGTGACTAGAAAAGGCATTTTAATTTAAAAACATGCATAAGAAGGAGATATTATGAACATGACAAATGCTTGCATGGATTTTTATTAATCCTATTTAGTATTAAAATCATGAAGCTCTACTAATTCTTTTTAATAGCCTAGATAAATTTCACTTTTAAATGATTTTTGGTCAGGTAATTTCGCAGCAGTGGAGACCATAGAATTCCAACCCAGGCATGCAGCAAAAAGGACCTAGACAACACTAGCTGTCATAATCAATACAACCTGAACATGATGAAACATAAATGAACCTAAGAGAACATTTGTTTGCTAGTTTGGTGGTTGAATGTACCATGTATAGTCAACAATATTTCAGTCTTGTCAGAACATGGAGCCAACATTTCCTGGGTGTTAACCAGTTTTTAGGGTGTTAAACTGTTGTTAATATGTCTTGTTCAAGAACACAATTCTTTGCAGTGGGCTTCCACCCATTCATTTCTCAATCTGTACGGTCTACTTGACTGATACACTAGTACATGTAATAAGCCACTGTGCTGCTACTCAGAATGATGATGGGTACTCTGAAATAAATGCCTCACTGGATGAAAACCACTTCCCAAACCATGACTGACACACCAGACTATTTATATTCTTGATTCTCAACATCCCAATCGACAATCTTTAGTCATGTTGGGAAAGGGCCTGAATACTTAAGGATTGAAATTCAGATTTTTAGCTTTCACTGGATGATGAAAAACATTAGGCTGTTTTAATGTCTGTGAAGCCCGTAGGGCTTCTCGGAGACATTAAAACAGCTAATGTTTTTCATCATCCAGTGAAAGCTAAAATCTGAATTTCAATACTTATATTTACATTTTATATTATCAATCAAGTATCAGATTTTTAATTGCGCATATCACCGTTCAGTTTCATGTTATTTGACATTAAATCCGACTTAACGTAATTTTGGAACAGCCAAAACGTCAAATTTTCGCGCCTAACGTCATGGCGATACGTGGCCAACGTCACGACAACAAGAGTAAACAAACAACGTCACTGGATGGGTTTTGACGTCGCCCCTCCCATAGGCTTGGCCTCTACTGATCACGTGACTTAATGCTTTTCATTGGGAAATGAAGAACATCAAGAAAGATACTTTCATCTAGGACGATTGCAATAAAAATGTAAATATTTTGTAATGTCCTTATTATTATGTTATGTCTGTAACGTTGTGCTATGTTTGTTACTTAGATACATATTCATCAGTGAACCATACACATCCATCAGAGTTTAGATTTTATCTACAATACTCCACTCTTAGCAGATATTACATACTTCAACACTTCCTGAATCGTACGCCCACACCTAAATGTATTTATTTTATTTTTTAACTGAAATCAATATGTAGCAAATGCTTAGGGAATCTCTACAAACACTTGCAAATTATTGTCATTGAAGAGAAAACAAGCTGTGTTATCATTTGTGCACTCTTCAATGGTACCCACAATGGTATTGATATTCATAGTCAGCTTCATATCACACACACAAAAACTTTTGGATAAAATATGTGATGCTGTTATGTACAGGTATATGCAAATGACAGCAAGGTCAGACCCTGTTTCCCCACAATCAAGCAATCAGAATGACCATTCTCTATCATTTCCATGTGCACAAAACTTTCTACTTTCACTTTGCAATCCTACAATGTCAGTGACACAAAAATGAAGGTCACACATTAACTTACCCCTAATTTGTTAACTTGCTCATTCAGGGCGATCACCCATGCATCTATGAACTCTGGAAAGCTATTGTAGTGAAGATAAAACCAGTTTAGAGCTACATTTAGCCACAATGTTGTCTCTGGTTGAAGAGGGCCATGTTTCACTACAGTGGTTCCTGCACCGCCATCTCGCGACTTATCCCACGAAATCCTGGGCTGCAAAGGCCCAAAGAAAGTTAACACAGCGTTGACCACTGCCACAATAAGTATACCCCACGAAATCCATCCTATTAAAAGAACATCAAGAAAATGTTCCTCCCAACTAAACCAGCTTTCCATTTTCGCCCCGGTCTCCGCCATCTTGGAAACTGTTTCACCTAGCTTGTACCATATCAATTTTACAGTTATATCTGCCATAGAACAGCCAATAGAAACACTTCACCTGTAAGACGATACCAAGGAAACAGTTTTTCACTCCCATAAACAGTTTTGGCACGTGTTGCTAATGTGAAAAGCAGAATTCTTTGGGAAATTTCGGCATCTTCAGCACTGTTTGTTTTTCCAGCAACAAGGGATTTCCCAGAGTGACGTCACGGGCACCGTCTGTCAATTTGTCAAAGTGAGGCTGTCAATGAAAATTTTAATTGTTGTAAACAACCTAAAGAAAGGGCTAATGTGTTGAGTGTAACGAGGTACCGAAGTGGAGCGGAGTGAAAGCTGATTTAATGCGTGTATAACGAAGGGTGTCCGGGAGGGTGTCGGTTGACAATTTTAGACCGGGGGAAGGGAGGAGGGGAAGCTGCACGAGTGGGAAGGGGATTAAGTCTAGTTTAAAGTTCTAAACGTAAACAAATGATGCTCGGAGAGTTTATCTGCATTGAACCTCATTTAAACATGTGTGACTAGTAAAACTAAAATCATCATATGAAGTTTTGTTTAGAGATCAAATATACATTCTCAATGTATTTTTCAGACAGGAGAGCATACACGCGTGCCTTTTTGGGATAATATAGAAATAAAAAGAATTAAAACGGATGTTTGATATACTGAACAAAAGAAAAACACGCTACAAAGTATTTTTATTAAATTATGCTTACACAAGTCTTAAATACCACAAATTCCATTAAATTGCAAAAAGAAAAATGATAAAAATGATAAATTCTTGGCTGTAACATGCATTTTGATTCGTTTCTGTCGAAGCAAAATAAGCCGTGCTACACGCATTTTAAAGTTAGAGGCCAGAAAAAGACCATGTCGATTCAGTAGCATAATAATATGTAACAGAAGTCGCTAAAATGAGCGCATGAAATTGTCTGTGGGCTTCACGTGGAGTGCTCCACTTTTTTGTCAAGTTATTTGTCAAATTTATTTTATGTTTTGCGATAGACAGAAATTCAAGTTAGAATATGAGTGTAGCGTTTTCACTGTTGTTCAGTATATTTGCACTGATACAATTCAAATACACGGAACACGTGGGTGCGCATAGTAGGGGACATGGTATTTCTCACATTTGCCGGATTGTCTAAAGGTTTATCGCTAGTATGTGCTCTGAGATACATCCAAGATTTTTTTCACTTGAAACCATGTATAGAACGTTCACACACTGGGCTACAGGCTTCCTTAAACGTTTCGAAAAAAAAATGGACAAATTAAGAGAAATTCGCTGAACCAGGACAGACAATCAGACTCCTACTACAAACAATTACCTGGACTCTAAGACCCATGTTCCAGCTGTGTCGAGCATCCCTCTTTCCATGTCGGCTACCCATAAATAATGTTGTTAAGTCTATAGTAGAGAGACATTTTAAAACAGACAACTGACGTCGGCTGCTTCAGAGTCTTCCAGCACATCAAATATATGAGCCTGTGCATGAGAAAACCAACAATTTGGGTTTCAGACCAGGTCTGACACAAACCAGGCCGTACAGTCACAGAAGCAGGCTAGAAGCTTGAAATTTCGGATTTAAGAAGAAGAGAGATTGTACTATCCGTGTAGCGAAAACAAAGGCGCTGATCAGCTTCGCGGTCACCGCGAAGCTGATCTGCGGCTTTGTTTTCGCTTATGCAAATTGTTGGTTTTCCCATGCACAGGCTCATATTCAAAACATGATGACAGAACATCGGGAAAACATGTCCATGAAATGAACACCCCTTTATATCCCACTTTTATGTAGTGAAAATGAAGTATACAGGGGTATACCTATTTTTCTTATTATTGATCCAAGACATAGATTATGGGTACTCGTTAGAACCACCTCAGTGAGGCGGTTGTAACGTGTACCCACAATCAATGTTTTGAGCAAAAATATTGACAATATCGAATTTTTTCCGATTAAATATTTATTTTTTCTACTGAAAAAATAATGGCAAATTTTCACAATGATAAGCATCTTGGTCAATATGAAACTTCTCTTTATGTTTGTGGTAACTTATTCTCGAATTCCGTAAAATGAGGAGTTTGCAATAAACTTGACCATAATCTTTTTTGAAATGACAAAATACTGTCACAGATGATGATTCTTAATTGGCACATGTTCAAATAATACAATTTTATATCATCCAGCAAACACTCTGAGTCATTAGTCATTGTGAGCAGTTTTTTTTTTTTTTTTTTTTTTTTTTTTTTTTGTCCGCACCTCCACCCCTTCGGACTCCAGTGCAGGTCTTGCTTATATTACATAATATATATTTATTGTGAGCAGACTTAAAGCGAGATATGGAAGCTTTCGGTTAAATCGAACGATTAGTTTTGTTATAAATATCAACAGACATAGGGCGATGATTAGAGTTCTGTAAAATCGATTTAAGCCCCCCCCCACCAGTTATTCGTTACTGACCGTTCCAAGGCGGTTCTGTTAATATCTATATTCATGTTGCGTGTTTTGTCTGTCTGTTGTGCTCGTCGGGGTGTTTATGACTTCTTATGGTCGAGTTGCTGCTTTTCTTGTTGGGCTCTTGTTTAGTTTCGTGAATGAACATCTTGATGAACCAGTGGAAATGCTCTCCTTCCCGCCTAGCCTATCTTTGGGTCGAGGTTTTGGCTTTATTTGCAGCAACAGTCTGTAATACATGTGTTAGCCAGTTGAGAAATTGGTTTATTTTTTTTATTCTTATTTTTTTTAATATTCGCTAATACATTTTCGCTGTGCTGATAGAAATGGTTATTTCTCTGTCCTAGTAAAAATGGTTTTATTAATGATTATGATAATCGCTTTATTTCTGGTGTATTTGGGTGGGTGTTACATGTGCTCGCCAGTTGAACACTATTTTTGTTTTTATTTAATTTTCTTTCTTTATGAATTCAAAAATAGTTTTCGGCGTTGTACCCAGTAAAAACGATTAGTTGTGTCCCACTCAGGTAAAGTGGTTTATCTTCATCATACTTGTCCCCAGTTAAAACGATAATCGGTATCCCAGGAGAAGTGGTTTATCTTCATTATACTACTGTTTATTGTGCCTGCCTCTCTGTCGTGCTCGTTGCCTTTCGTTCCTGTTGAAACTTAGCCGGATGGCTACCTTGTTGGGAAAGAGCTAGTCATTCTGCTCTTCGAGTGTGTTGTCGGAAAAATGTTTTGTTGTGTTTTATATATTTTCTTTCCCACCCGCTGTCTATGTTTGGACTTTAAATTTAATTGCATCGATTCCTGGTCCCTCTATTCTTACTTGCAAGCCTATGGCACAACTGACGGCAAAGTAAAACAGCCTCAGCCACTGTCGGTTACGTGTGCTTGATGGCGTGTGCGTAACAACACCAACCTACATAGCATGATTCTTAAAAGTATGGATGTCAACGAATACCAAATTTGGGATTCAAATTCGAATAACATACACATGTTTGCCCGGTGGACGGAAAAAAGGTCACAGGAAAAAAAAGTCACGGAAAAAAAGTCACGGAAAAAAAGTCACAGGAAAAAAAGTCCAATTATAAAAGACCAAGAGCAAATACATATATATCAGTACATAAAATGTAGTTGGACATGATTTTCATGTTAAAAGAAAGCAATGATGAGGAAATGTCATAATCAGAATCAAAACATGCCCTTAGAATGTGAAACATTGAATGGATAAGAATCCACCCGATACGAAGAGCATGGTGGCATTATGGTAGAGTTTAAGACCACGGTGCCATAGAATTTGGGATTACTTCTGACGTTTCCATTAACTTGACGTCATTAAATGTGTCTCACTTCAAAAATTCAAACGCCTATAACTCCGTTATTTATGAACGAAAACATAAAGTGTGGGTATTCATTTTCTTAGTTAGAACGTAAGGAACAATGTGGTACCAAAATTATTTGTGTTTTCAAAAATTTTTGGTTTTTGCATTTTCACCGCCTGCCTTGTGAGTTGGAAAATGCCCGTGTATTGTATAAAATAAAAAGAAAATTTGCTTTTGTTTCGGTGAAAACCAAATATATTTCATCTCGTGAGTTGAAAACATAAAAATTTTCACTCGTGCTGCGCACTCTTGAAAAATTCTGATGTTTTCCACTCACTCGATGAAATATATTTGGTATTCACCTCAAAAAAGCAAATATCCTCTATGTACTTCCCGATTTTCGATGTTTTCTTTTTCTTTTTCTTTTTTTTTTTTTTTTTTTTTTTTTTTTTTTTTTTTTTGTCTAGTCTGAGACCATTATCAAATGCAACGCGCAGAAAATCATGTGAATATTCGCATTCAGAAAGATCTTCATCATTGTGCTAGAGGCTTTATCTAGGGAGTTCCGCTCAGGCTGCCCTTAGGAGCTATTGCATGCAGGTGACTTGATGATCATTGCCAAGTCCATGGAGGAACCGGCGGTTGTGCACACGTTGCAAATCGGCTTGGGCCAAGTTCCGCCAACTACCCCACCTCCTTTTCACTTAATGACCAGAGGTCGAGTGTATTCAACTTATGTCAGAAGTGTGACCACTGTTTATTGGTTTTAATAGACAGAGAAATAGGTCTTTAAACAGGTCATAAAAGACCTATTTCTCTGTCCATTGAGGGTCATAAGATAAGGGACAGAACACTAGAAAACCTAGTGGACTGACAATGACTCAGAATACAGGTAGGGGCCAAAAACAGAAAAAATCAATATTGATTGCAGAGGGAGGCAGTTTTATTGCACAGGTTAGCAGGGACCATAAAACCAATGAACAGTGGAACTACTTTAGGGGCCTCTTTATTACCCCCTCTAGAGATGTGATAAATACTCCGTTATGACAGCCCATCCCAGCCCATCATTAGGGGCCATTAACCGAATAAACAGTGGTACCAATATAACGGCATATACTAATTCATGGAGTCAAGAGTCTTGGAGCGGAGTGTATTAAGTGTATTGTCTGGAGTCAAGGTCATGTCATTTAAGGTCAGCGGTTGACCTATGCTTGACTCCTGAACTAGAAACCAGACCTTGCCATTAAGGGTTATAGCCTGGTCAGTGTAGATATACACATGGCAAAAAATTAGTGAACACCTCTGCTGGTCTGAGGGCGAAATTGAAAATATGTACTTTATATATGTGGATACGCAGTTGTTCTACGAGCAAATCACATAGTGCCAGTAGCTGGTACTCTGCCTTAAAAACTTTGACCAACCTTCATTATCTTTTTTCTGAAGGGCACGAGTGGTCGGTTTTAAAGCCACATTTCCTTCTTTCGTACATGATAACAGTCTGGTAAATTTGTGTATCAGAAATTACTTTAGGATGTTCCTGTCAGTGAACCTTCTTCCAATAGTAATGATTAAAGTGTGTTCCCTAGTGTCTGATAATGGGTTTTCGTTGATATTTTGAAACTGTTTGTATAGATGAAAAAATTTCTTGGTACAAATGACCATTTTATTTTGTCGCAAAGTGTGCAGCAAACATTTTGAAAATCGGTTGACAAATAAAAAAACGTTCTGGTCAAGACAATTTTGATTAGGGATTTTCTGTACAAAAATCTCATGAAAGGGAGGAAAATAATTTACCACAAAAGTCTTAAATTCTCGGTGCTCAATATCACTAAATAATAAAATGACACAAACGACTTACCTGAGACAAAATCTTCATTTTCGAAAGTATCCATTTTCATGGATTATCTCCCTTGCCAATGCAAAATTCCTATTCCACAACTAATTTTTCCAATGAAAACTTTATCTGCTGACCGATTTTCAATTTTATTTTTTTGCATGTCCTATTAGGACAAACTCAGATCAAGAAGATAACGTTCAAATCGTCATCAAAAAAAAAATCATGACTTAATTCAGTTAAGAGTTTTGGTCTCTCCTTAAAAAGTGTTCTTAGTACATTGCAGATTTTATTGATTGACAGATGGAGGTTTACTAGTACAGTGTGTTTTTAATCAAAATTAATTTGGTTATCAGTAATAGCAGTATAAGCCAAACGTGCGCCGGGCGTGTTGACAAAAATGTAAAATTCAACATACGTTAGGAGCACGTCGGAGATGTTGGAAACGTGTAACAAGTGCATTTTGTACGCTCGGTGTACATTGATATACGTCGCTGTAGGTCGGTGCGCGCTAAACACGCGGCGTTTTGGGCTCAAAAGATTTTTAAGCATACTTAACAATGTTATCGAAGCTCGGTGTGTTTAGGGCATTATACTTTCTGAATAAGTGCCACATGCGCCGGACGTGTTGACAAAAATGTAAAATTCAACATACGTCAGGAGCACGTCGGAGATGTAGAAACGTGTAACAAGCGCGTTTTGTACGCTCGGCGTACATTGATATACGTCGTTGTAGGTCGGTGTGCGCTAAACGCGCGGCGTTTTGGGCTCAAAAGATTTTTAAGCATATTTAACAATGTTCTCGAAGCTCGGTGTGTTTAGGACATTATAAGTTCTGAATAAGTGCCACGAGCATGACAGATTCCGAGTTTACGAGATATAATTTCAGGAACGTGCCCGAAGCGTCTATGACATACTCCAAATTTTTCAGCGTTTTGAGATTTTTTTCATACGTCCGACACACGCTTCAGTCACGCACTAATGTGTGACTTGCTAAAACGAGTTTAAGAAACAAATTAATTTTATACGTCCAAAATCTTCAGCGTGTTGAGATTGAGATTTTTAATACGCGTTTGGATTATATGCTTAAGCCACTGTCTCACTGGAATGCGACAACTGGAGTCTAGTTTGCAAATTGTTCGAGACTATTTCGCGACAAAGATGAACAATATAAACACAACCCTCACGTTGCACTCTCATTGAATGGACATTTATAAGACAAATTCGCGAATTTCGGTCTAATTTTGAAAATACATCTTGCGTCTGTCGCTCGACAGTCGCGATACATTCGCGAGTGTCTCACGATTCCCACAAATGTAGCTTTATTTTCTTTTCCATTCGTACGTCAGTCGTGAGACATTAGTGCGAGTGTCGCATGACATTCGTACGAATGTCATGACATTCGTACGAATGTCGCTTAGTTCTATTTTCTCGCCAGATAGTCGCGAGGTGTTCGCATGTTTTCTCAAGACTGTCACGCGACTGTCGTACGACATTTGTACGAGTGTCGCGAAGATATCGCATTGTAAATTCTCCTAAAATTTACGGCGACAGGTTTGCGACACACTGGGTTATGACTACTACGGCTTGTCATGGATATCGTAATACAGAGTGAGTAAACATAACAAGACGTAATAACCCTATTTAATTTGTTCATCCACTATCCAGTCGTTCGTTTCATGCTGATTTGGCTTTCCAAAAACCTGTGTCGTGTGTGTTGATAAGCAAAGGCAAAAACTTATTTTAGGAAATATTATATAACAGCATATTGGATATTTGATCATACCTGGTTACTTCAGTAATTCATTCTGAATCTAGACAATGCAAAAAACATTATCAACAAGCTTCCAAAATAAAAATTGATCTTGTGAAAAGTGTTCCTTAACATTTTTCCATCTGTATACCTAAACTTTATGATTCTGTTGGCAAATAAATGATGTCAAAACAATTTCCAAATAATAGCCATTAATGGGCTCAGCACAGCTTCATGCCATAATAGTTCTCCCATTTTCAGCTACCATGTTTCCGCTATCTTCAATGATTTATCTATCAGGGCTGACTGATTTGTTTATACAAACATGCCAAACCAGAAAGGCATTTTATCATGGACACTAATGATCATGGTATTGAAGCGAAGGACTCTCTCCCACTAATTAACTAAGTATAGGTATTTTCTATTATATAGACATGTCAAAAGAGTTGCTTCAAATGACAATCAGATGTGCATAGACTTACTGATTATCAAGAACTCAGGCAGAGGCTTATGGTTAATTGAATCAAATCATCTGACTGTAGCAAACAGTCTGGAGTTCTAATAAACCCTACCCTTGCTTAGTTGTGTCTAGTTATGTCCTCAGTCAAGACACTCGGACGCCTCATAGTGCTCTGGTGCCCAAGAGGACATGTAGCTCCATCTTGCAAAAATGAAGCTTATTGATGATGGATCATTGATGGGTCCAAGAATGTGATTTGGATCTGAATCTGAATCTGAATAGTTTACTGGTGACACGCCAAATGACATTATTTCACCAGGGGGTTCGGATGGGGGAGAAATTAGTCCCTTGAACGCACGAGTGAAGCGAACTTGGACACAGCTATAGTGATTTAATGTTACTTGTATCTACCCGTGTATATACACATGCACATACATGCTATAAATACAGGCAGAATTTAGCTTGATTGGCAGCGTGTCCAATTCGTAATGAAGCGGACCCGCGATGGATTATCGCATCCTGCACATTTCTTTCATAAAATATTGGCCGTTAAATATTTGTACAGCCGCTGATTCAAGAAGATCAATAATGGTGAAAGAAATTTGCACAAAATACTGGTAACATGCCTCTGGACGGCTTGAACAGCGTGGCTGACATTGACTGTCTCGACATTAGTTTGGCTGTCAACTGTAGATGTTAAGCACTTAAACGCAAACAAGCAAACAAAAAAAAAAATAATGTTTAATACTACGTAGATGTATTATTTCTGTTGAAGATTTTTTTTTATATTTTTTTCTCTTCACTGTTTGCGTGTGTTCAGTGGAGGTACATCCTTGATACCACCGCTTTTATGTCCAACATCAAATTAATTGCCATTCTAGAGTATTAATTAAACTGTGCAAAGTGGTTCAATGGTCTGGCACATTTGATCACATTGCCTATTTTACTGCTAAAATAGTATGCACAGTTTGAATTTCAATTCACCCCAGACAGAATAAATGGGAAAGTATGTGAGTTCTGACAATTATGTCACAACTCTGGCAAGGTACAATGTTGTGTCACGGTTTAACTTCATTACTGGAAAGTCCTTTTTCCACATATTGTTGAAAACTTGGTATAATTATGTCAAAACAGCAAACCCATATGTACATCACACGAAATAGAATATTCATTCTTATATGTGCACAGTTTTCTCAACTAAGAACTTCACACTGACAATGGTGAAAACACTTTCAGGAGCTGATTATCCTGCACAAACTGCATATTTGATCTGCAGCTTTGTTTTTCTTTATTCAACATACGAAATTTCAAGTGACAACTTTGGTAACATAGTTTTCACAACTACTGAATGGTAAACAGAAAGACAGGTTTTCTCACGAAGACGCAGAGTCAATCAGGGCTCAATGAGTTTATCAAACATTCAGGTCAGTCATGGCATGCAAATATTATATAAGATGACCTTATGTGACCACTAGTAATGGGGGCAGTACTGCTAATTTAATGTGTTTAGTTATATAATAAAGATGCTTCAAAATTTCCAAGAAGGTCAAGTCCAAGTATGAGCTATACCGAAGAAAAATCTCAACATGTGTAGCTTTCTACATGCTGTTTGCAAGAATGCTAATCATGGTCACTTTATAGGTTTTTTTTTTTACATATATTGTCTTGATAGGAACAGAGTATTTTTGTTTTAACATGTCCTCGATCTCTTCTCCTCGCCCCAGTTGTTTATAGAGAACATAGTCAGTTTACCACAGGCAGTCAGGTTATGCATCAGCATGGAGCACTGAAGACAGGCATAGCCGCATAAACTGTTCCCTGTCAAGTATTCCAGCTGTATTGGGAGGGAACAATAGTTTCCTCAACTGTTTATCTATAGTTGTTTGGACTAGCTTGCTTTAGGGACAGTGTGGTTATAGGTTTAGAACCCCTGATTTTTCACTCTGAGGACCGATGCGAAACAAATCAAACACTGCAATTAGGAAGTAGAATGTCCTGGTTTTATGTCTTAAAACTACATGTATATGTATCGCAGGTAATAATGATAATAATTAAAAACAAACCATTAAAAAGGTAAAAGTAGGAAATGACGCAATCAAAAAGAAAATTGAGGCGAGAAATAACTAAATTGACAATCAGGTACTTGTACTAAGGGAACATATCGTAAGCCGAGAGAGCAGCTGTTACCCATTAGGCGGCCACTCAGTTACAGGCACGCAACTAATATATGAAAATGCCATCACAGAACAGTCACATATTAGCATATAACCCAAACGTTCACCGGGAGTAAGAGAAATCTCAACACGAGGAGATGAACTTTATAAGCCATAGGCTTTCGTTCAAATCCTCTTATTCTGATATAGTATGTTACATATCGTATATGCATGTATACTGAATTTGAAATAAATACGTTAAAACCAATCTCAACACGCTGAAGGTTTTGGACGTATAAAAATCATGTTAATTTGTTTCTTAAACTCGTTTTATCAGACACACATTATTGTATGACTGAGGCATGCGCCGGGCGTATAAAATCACAAAACGCTGAACATTTTGTTGTATGTTTGTGTTACGACCTAGACACTCTAAGCACGTGCTACAGGCAGGCATCAAACGTTAAACGCGCTTGGGGCACATTACTAAAGCAATATCTCATTAAATCGGAACGCGCATGTAGCTGAGCTTACACTGCATACCTAAAACGTGCGCCAAACACTTTCCAAGCATATTCAATGCACATGTAACGCACGTGAAACTTGTGCGAAACATATATGACACTGGCCCGAGACACGCCAAGCTTCTAGAAGTTTTTAAGTATGTTTAAAAAGCCCAAACGCGCCTAGAACGCGCACCGACCTACAGCGACGTATATCAACTTACACCAAGCGTACAAAACGTCAATCTAACGTGTCTCGGACGTGCTCCTGACGTGTTGAATTTTACATTTTTGTCAACACGCTGGTCGCAAGTTTTGCTTATAAGCTAATGTATGACTGCTAATTAAGGTGCAAACTACACTAAAATCAACACCAAAACGCAAACCAATTAGAACCATGGTAGGGTCTACGGCACTTAGTCTCGTGGTCCATGTGACTCTATTTATTGGTGTACTGATTCATAGTCACATCTCGGTAACCAATAATAAAATTATTACAGAAACGTGTTACGACGATGACGTTGACGGGTGACGTTATCCTGTCTCACGGCAGGTAGGCGTGGCACAGCGGGACATAATATATCAGTACATGTAACATAGTTTCAGTCGTGAAAATTTTGAGCTTACCTCTTACAAACATGAAGCTATTTCATTTTCATTTAACATTGCTAAAGCTTGAATGATGTTTTCGTTATTTAGCATTTGCTTTGCACCATACAAACACTGTCCTCGCATTTTTGGCAAACATTTGTTTTTCGATTGGCACAAGAGATTTAAAGAAGTCATTGACATCTCGACAGCGTGGTAAAACATGCACATGCATGCATTTCTAAAGCATCGTGCAGCATTAGAGCTCACGACCACGGGGTCCTGGGTATGAATCACATTGAATGCGAACTTCTTTGTACATGTAAATGTGTCATTCATTCCGCAGAGCCTTTCAAAATCAACAATCCAACTGAAATACACTTGAAAAGTGTTAAAATAACTATCATCACCATCATTACCCCTCAGTCACCGTTTTCTTAATCTCATCCTTGAAGATGTTTTGCATTGTTATATGCGCCTTTTCTGCAATTGGCCTTAAGCAGTATCCCCCTTTCATATGGGAAGAATATAACACCCTTTTGCACTGTCATTTTTTATAAACGATAGCTTACATGGCTGTATCTTTTGCCTTGTGTGATATCGAAGATCATCTTCTACTTAGCTGAACCTCTTTTGAATTGAATCATTAGAAAAACCGTTGATTTTGTCACATATGCGAAAACGGGAACGCAGATCACCTGTGCAGTAACTGATCAACACCTCTAGTTTTGCTTCATAGACAGCACGTTCCCTCTTCTGGTCAAGTTCGACATTTAGAGCTTCCAGCCTATCTCTGTAACTGCACAGTCCAGTTTGTGTCGAAGATGGTTAGAAACTTTCTTGTGACCCAGCTTAATTCTTGCAGATCATCTCAAGGAAGATCTTAAGGGACCACAGACCAAATGCTTCTTAGGTAAACAATGTTCATGCTTGTTTTGATAGTAAACACTAAAGAACTGACAATGGTTGTTCTCTGACCTCTGTGCAAGACCTTTAATTAAGGCCGTGACAACCTGGGAGTCCGTCCCGCTAGTCCATCCCTATGTTTCTAGTATGCTCAGTTTATGCACATCAGAATTCACTACTGACACTGCCTCCCTTGGGACATCAGGTGGTTTCTAATTAAGAAATCACAGCACTACACAGTAACATTACCTAACCTAACTGTTATTTTTTACCCTTCACTGTCCATTCACCAATGCAATTTTCAACTTGCAATGCGTTTCGCACTTTGTAGATTACTGTTCTGAAATAAAAGCACATATCATAGATTTGTATGATATGATCTTAAACATTTGTTCTTTAAGCAAAAGGTGGGTTTTCACATGATGTGTCATCAATAGAGATGTGACCTCTAAGTTCCCCGTATAATTAATGAGCTGACCAAAGAATGGCAATGCTTGTTTATTTTCATGGGGTGTCTGGCATTTTTAATTGGTGGCAGCTAAGTTCATGTTAAGGTTGAGATACTAAAAATCACTGGAGTCACATAAAGGTCATCCTTTGACCTTAAACGGCTTGACCTTGACTCCAAACAATACACTCCAACAAAAACAATACACTCCACTCCAAGACTCCAGACTCCATGAATTAGTGTATGCCCAATATAACTCCTTCAGGAGCTATATTTCCACTACAGGCACGTAAAATATGGCCACATTTGCCGCCGGATGGCAAGACTTTTCTTACCTGGGATTACCTGTTGGTTCTACAGCTCGGATCCGAGACTAGGTGCCCCTTTAATCGTTGTTTTCCCCATCTTGCGAAATTCTACATTTAGCTGAGATGTGATAGTCTCTAAACGAAAAGACTTCGGCGAGATGACCGTCCGGTCCAAAATGACATTTTCCTCAGATCAGCTAAATCAAGTCCGCCACAGGTGCGCGTTTTGTTGGTTACCGGCTTTTAAAGTTTTGCCTTGGAACGCGGGTAACAAGGTATCGCTTGGTAGCGAAAGCAAACAATATGGCGCCGGAATGAAACGCTTGGACAGGCCTGATACATTCATTTGACCAAAACATCAACAAGGCGCTTCAGATGAATAATTTTCTAATTGCGAAGACTGGTAAGACAGTTTTGACAGTTTTTTTTTTATAGGAACTGTAGGCCTACTCGTTAGAGGGTGCTGCATTATGAAAAGACAGAAGAGGCTAGTGTCACATTTCTGCTTTCTCATGTTCTTTCTATCTATCTTCTGATACTGAGTCGATCAATTTCTGATCATCACCTCAGGTGTGGGGTGGGTGGCTAAATTTAGAATTTGGAACACTTCCAGAATAGCGGTCCCCAGAAAACACATAATACATGGTCAGTAGCTGAGTAGGTGTTTAGCGAGTTGCTATGCTGGTAGATGTGCTATCTGTATGTGCAACACGTATATCGAAGTTCCAAATGAGGGCTACCGCCCCCACACCCCCGTAAAATTCAGAATTTGAGAAAGATTAAAAATGTCAGTCATTCTGGGGACCGCTAAACTGGAATCTACCCTAGAATTTAGTCAAGGGAGAAAAAACATTTGGGGTGGGCCATTAAAAATATTTACAAGATATAGATAGAGGCATACTAAAACGCATGCCTCTGTGCCTATGATTAAATAGAAGCCTTAAATTCCTCAATGGTCTTAGATGAGACCGCTGAAGAAGGGAGACTATTCCAAACCGAAATAGTTCTGGGGAAAAATGAGTTTTTCAGGGCATCACTATAGGCAAATTGTCTTGTATACTGTAATTCATGCGATGCCCGAGTTCGCCTTTAAGGTTGGGTGCTGGGGTCAGGTATTTGTCTTTATCAAAAGACACTGTACCGGAGTGTATCTTGTAGAAGAAGGTTAAGGAGGACCGCTCTCTGCGGGACTGCAGGGATGGCCACTCAAGCTCGTCAAGCATATCACCGACGCTACTGGGGTTCCCTTGTCTCCTGCAGGTCCACCTGGCTGCAGTCTTCTGCACCTTCTCCACCTTAGCAGTCTGAGTTTCATTATAGGGATGCCAAATAGGAGCTGCATACTCAAGTTGAGGACGAACCAATGTTTTGTATGCAACTTCTTTTGTATGGCTAGGTGCCAATGCCAAATTGCGCCGAAGAAAGCCCAAAGTCTTAGTTGCCTTGCATGTAATTTCCGAAATATGTTGACCCCAATCAAGGTTGTCTGTGATAGTTAAACCTAGGTATTTTACCGTATTTAGCGAACTGAACCTGTTCTAATATTTGCTGGTGCAGTGTGTAGCTGAACTGTATGTGATTGCTTGGGTGTAGCCGAGTCACCCTCATTGATACCATCCCAGTCGTTAATTTGGTCATAGATAAAACATAAAATGTTGTATTAAGTTGGTCATAGATACCTTTTATCATAGTCATAGTTGTATATTATTAAGATCATAGATACCATTTTAGTATTGTAGTCATAGATCCATTCCAGTCATTAATTTTGTAATAGATACCATAAAATGTTGTATTAAGTTAATCAGCGATACTTGTAATGCATATTTAAATCGTTTGCTGTTTGTATGTTTAGTATTATGTATGTTTGTATGTAGTTGGTAACAATCCTGTTTCTGGATTTTAAAACCAATAAAGATATTTGATTTGATTTGATTTGATTGATTTGAATGACAATTGTTAACATTAAATTTCATTTGCCAATCCGTTTCCCATTTGGCCAAGCTATTCAGGTCATCTTGCAAAATGTGACAATCCAAAGGAGACTTGATATTCCTGTACAAAACACAATCATCAGCAAATTGCCGAACAGATGACCTGATATTATCCGGAAGATCATTGATGAAAATAAGAAATAGGACCGGTCCCAAGACCGATCCTTGCGGGACACCAGATAGAACCGGGACTGGATCTGAGGCTCGGCCATCTTATACCACTTTTTGAGAGCGCTCAGAGAGCCACGAGTCGATCCACTTATGTGTGGATCCTCTAATCCAGTACAAGTCAAGTTTGTATAATAACCTTTTATGTGGGACCTTGTCAAAGGCCTTAGAGAAATCCATGACAATCACGTCTGTTTGCTTATGCCCGCTGTTCATAGCTCGATCCAGATTACTAACTAAGTCATGATAAAACTGAACTAACTGGGTTTCACAAGACCTTTCTGATTCTGAAGCGTTTTATTTCTTGGGTTTTGCATCAAATTTCTTCATAGTGCGCATGCTATTAATGTTTTAGGTCGGCCCAACCATTTTTACAGAATTGCTGTTTTATTGACATGACGCTCCCGGTCATGTCTTTTTTTGACACAAACAGTAAATGACAGTTTATTCAATCACTATCGTTTGCTTGCAAATGAAAAAATAAGGTTTTTCGGGAAAGTTGCTATCCTAATTTATTAATTCTGCCTGAATCTTGATGAACATAAGTTGCAATGAAGTCGCGGACAATGTTCAATGGAAATTATCATTATTTTGATTAATTTTATATAAGAGATATGGTAAGTACAATGTATCCGATAAGTACAATCTCTGACATACTGCGTCAGGGAGTCGACTTTGGCTCAGTGGTTAGAGCGTTGGATTTCTACCCCAGTGGTCTGAGGTCGAATCCCATCAGGGACTTGGGATTTTTTCAAACTATGCATCATATCTTAGTTACATATTTTCATATTCGTAAGATGGGGCTCGTCCGGGATGGATCATTTGAGATATATAGTCATAAAAATGACCTTCTCGTAAGCATAAATGATTACTTTCTCGAATTAGGGGTGTGTTATATCCCATTGCACCACTCATTCATTCGTGATTATCTGCCATGGTTGGAAGGTTGGGTTGGCAGATCACATGATGCGTAGCATATATAAATAGCACAGCTATTTTTTCTATATAATACTGCATCACCCTCTCGCGTGGATTATGTGCAGGTACAATGTATCCGATAAGTACAATCTCTGACATACTGCGTCAGGGAGTCGACTTTGGCTCAGTGGTTAGAGCATTGGATTTTTACTGCAGTGGTCTGGGTTCGAATCCCATCAGGGACGTGTGATTTTTTCAAACTGCACATCATATCTTAGTTACAAATTTTCAAATTCGTAAGATTGTGCACTTATTAAATAAGCAAAGCAATGTTATGCATTTGAAAGACAGCAACAATTTTTTGCACAACAAATGGTAACTTGAGTCTTCTCTGACTGCAAACCTGGTTCTGTGTCATTTGCATAAAATCTGTGGATTTCATCAAGAAAACATGTCCATGTAATGAATAGCCCCTAATACCCCTCTTTAATATAGAAAAAGCTGGGGTGTACAGGGGTATACAATTTTTTTCTTATTTTTGATTCAAAAACATAGATTGTGGGTACTTGACTAGGTGGTTCTAATGTGAACCCACAATCAATGTTTGAGCAAAAATGTTAAGATATCAAACTTTTTCAAATAAAAAATTCAAGAAAAATAAGTTTTTTTATTGCATGGGTGTGTTTTTGTAATGTTTGCACAAATCTTGTTATTGTAGACTGATCATCAAACATAATAGCTATGGATGAAAGATTGAAATGGATGGAGGCGAGGATCAGCTCCTCATTACGGCCGAGGAATGAGGAACTCAAGAACATGTTTCTCAATGACGAAAACAGGTAAATTCAATAGTTTATAGCTATGGCTAAACTTTGTGTATACCTTTTCATTTTCAATGTTCTCGTGACCTGTACAAGCATATATCTCTAATAATTATTAGGGAATATGGCCATGAGTCAAAATGTTGGTTTTCCATTGAAAAATCCGAAAAATGTATTTTACATCGTAGGTAAAACTCACCAACTTTGAAACAGACATGCTTGACAGATATTTACATAATTAATCAATGTACTGGCCAGGTCCCGAGGTTATAAAACTTTTTTCATGCTCAGCTCAACTGAGTCTAAAATTTATTCTGCTCATAAATGTTAAAATGCCAACAATTGTTGGCATTTTAACATTTATGAGCAGGATAAATTACTAGTTTTTGAGTTTTGAACCTGAATTTTCCTCTAATTTTGATTATTTCAACATTTATGAGCCGTTGAAATTTCATGCTCAGCTGAGCTGAGCTTGAAAAAAGTTTTATAACCTCGGGGCCTGGAAGCAGAGGCTCATATTTGTACTTTTACTAAGATGTTAGGCCTCAACTATAAACAAAATAATTTATAGTAGATAAACAGCATGACACTAGTGGTGAACCCAACCTTACCCCTGGTGGGCCAAATATAACACTCTGGACTGTCTGAGTAATTCCTCATAATTCATGTAAATTTATAAGAATCTTAAAGTGTCTTAGTTTAGATCAAATACATGAGCTGTCTCATGAGAAAACCAACGATGTGGTTTCCGAATAGGTCCGACACAAATCGGGCTGTACAGTCACAGAAACAAGCTGGCAGCTTGAAATTTCGTATTTAAGAAGAAGAGGAAGTGTACTATCAATGTAGCATAAACAAAGGCGCTGATCAGTTTCACGGTTACCACCAAGCTGATCTGCATCTTTGTTTTCGCATATGCAGATTGTTGGTTTTCTGATGAAGCGGCTCAAATAGGAAAGTCTCGACAGGGACATATTTTCATGTTTATGTTGTTCAAGATCTTCATTGAGCTTATAAATTTAAATCTTTGTTGCTTCATCAAAATATGTGGCTAATCAAGTTTCTTCTTATTTTAGATTGGCGTTCTATGAGTTCATCAATAACGAGGATGTTCGAAGGCTGTTTGTGTTTGTACGTCCTCCACGTCAGATCATCGCCTCCCTCATCCCACCACATGATCTGAAATATAAGTCAATATTCTTCCTCAAGTCTAATGCTGGGACAAAACTTACAAAAGATAACATAGGTAAGTGTTCAGGTTTGGACGCTATGGGACTTTTACATTACGAAAACATGCCCTTGTAATATACAGATTTTTCTTTAGTTGTAAAAATTGTAAATTTCAGATTTTAAATAATATTTTTCTTATTGTTGCTGAAAACATAGATTGTAGGTACACGTTAAAACCGCCTCACTTAGGCGGTTCTAACGAGTACGCACAATCTATGTTTTGGAGCAAAAATGAGAAAATAGGTATACCCCTGCATACCCCAGTTTTACTATATAAATATGGTATACAAGGGGTATTTATTTCACGGACATGTTTTCCTGATGATTTACACTTAGCTTGGTACATCTTTTTTTTCTTTTTACAAATCTTTCCTCATAAAAGCCTGGCGTCGTTATTGTCGGACATAAGCAAACAATATAGCCCCATATGTGAAGCTGCAGAATGCGGCGTCCCAGCTGGGGCTATTCTATTTGCTTAGAGGAATTATTTGAAAAATCAAATAAAAATTCAAAATCACACCTGATCCCCTTAAAAATGAAAGTGGGCTCACCCAAATGATAATGTTGGCAAGTCCATTAGTCACTAACAGGTTAAAATGTCTACAATATCAGATGTTAAAATGACCAAAATACAAGAGTTTCCTTCTGTGATTAATCTTTCGGCATATTTCAGAAAGAACATTTCCATATCTGTCTGCTCAAATGTACATGTATTTGATTAACTAAGTCTAGTTAGAAATTAGAGATTATCTCTTTTGACAGTGGCACTTACTGAAATAAGCAAGTTGTATGATGTTTTAATGATTGAAACCATAGTCTATCTTAACCTCTGTCTCCAACTGCTTCAAAAAGAAGGATTTAATATTTTTTTCTCTGTTTTACTAAAATTCAGCATCTAGCGAATAGATAAAACAGTATATCAAAGATGCACCTACCAGTAGTCAAAATTATATGGACTGCATCATGAGAAAATGAACATTTTGCATATATGAAAACAAAGACGCAGATCAGCTATGCAGTAACTGCACAGCTGATTAGGGCCTTTGTTTTTGCTACACGGATAGTACAGTTCCTCTTCTACTTTTAAATCTGAAATTTCAAGCTCCTAGCCTGCTCTGTGGCTGTACAGACCGGTTTGTGTTGGACCTGGTCGGAAACCTCGACGACAGGTTTTCTCGGGTTGTGGCTTATGTTTTATATGGATAAATTTTTCAGGAGATGAAGTATTTTATATTGACTGTACCAATGTCCCTTTGGAACACCTAGAACTCGTAGTCCGAGAGGTTTATCTGCCCTTGATGTGCACAAATCAGTCAGTTATGACAACGTCAGGAGGTGACAAAGTCATGGATGTCTTACATCGTCTCATGTCAACAGTGGAGACAACACAAGGTCATGTTGAGGTGGGTATGAGGTTTTTCTTACATACCTCTATCATAAAGATAGAAAAATTTCAGTATTTTAGTGGTGGTAGATAAATCGATCTTACACTGCTGGCTTGGTTGCTCATACAAGATAAGAAAAGCACGCGACTAAATTCGATCGTTTCTAGCCCAAAGCAGCCGCTTGCAACAATAATAACAAAACTAGACTAAATTGGTGTGAATTCATTGGGTATAATCTTGATTCACGCTCGTTTTCAACGAAAAACAAATCAAAACTGCATCTCTTTTGACTTTGACAATGATTTATTTACATTTGACGTCATATCCGTAATAAACACTACGTCATCAGAGTTAAAGCACGGTACCAGGTTACTTTACCGGTAAAATGAATTTAGGCCTAATCGGGGTATGTAACAAAAAGAATCCATCAGTGGTGTTCAGTGGAGAAAGGAAAATCTCAACCCTCGGGTCCATCGTTCCAGTGGGAAACTCGGCGAGCCTCGTTTCCCAATGGAACGGATGGACCCTCGGGTTGAGATTTTCCTATCTCCACTGAGCACCCATGATGGATTCTATTTATCTGCCCTAGCACGTAATAGTCTGAGGTGTTTATCTGACCCTACTTGGGTACAGTAGTCTGAGAGATTTATCTGCCCTTGCTTGGGAATAATTTGAAAGAGTTTATGCGGTCCCTTGCACTTAGAATTATTCAACTGAGAATGTAATCCTGGAGGCTTGTTATAAAGAGAATCAATTTATCAAAGGCTTTTATGATTGACTATAGTGTATTTGTGTTACAGGGTCGTATCATCTTGAGTTTACCCTCTATAGAAGTATTGGCAGAAGCTGCGGCAGCCCCTAACAGAAGAGGGGCAGTACTTCATGTCCTGGAAACCACCGTCTTGGGGTGGATCAAACAAATCAAGGTAAAAATTACATATTGCTTTTTGGGCGCATGATGATGTGATCATTGACAATGCAGCATCATGCCCCTAATGTGTAATTTCTGGACTTGGAGTTTAAAGTATAAGCTCTTGAAGTTTGGGTTATTAGATTTTTTAGCTATGCATAAAATCATACCAGAATATTTTCTACAGAATTACTCTTTAGAAAAAACCATAGATCAAACAGAATACAATGAAGACTAAATCTGATTGCTAATCAATATTCGCAATACAAGTTTCCATTACATGTTTTATGTTGAAACTTTTCTTCTGTTTGTTTGAAACCTTTGAACAAATATTCATTTCGAATTTTTTGCATAATATTTTAGGGAGTGTTACGGCATGATCCTATAGAGGACCTGTTCCAACACTACGGGTCTGAGCCCGGGCCCCTAGATGAGATTAAGATGTGGGAGAGACAGCTGGGCCGGCTACACTCTATCCTACGTCAGCTAGAGTCGGCAGTAGCCAAGGATATACTCCAGAACCTAGAGCAGGCACAGAGTCAATACGCTCACTCTTTTAATCATGTCAGGAAAGATGTGAATAAGGTAAAGTTGTGTCATGAGAAAAAAACTTAACTTTTGATTAAAATGAATTGTGAGAACAGACTTTCAAAATAATTTTTGTCTTGAAATCTTTTGTCAAAGCAATATTCTTGCATAGATAGCTACTGGTTTGCACATACATGAAGCTGTTTGAAGCTAAATTGTCAATTATGCCTAAAGCTGTCCTCAAACAATAAAATTCTTGTTCAGATATCGAAATAATTATTGTGCCTTTTGAACATGGATATGAGCCATTTCGGCTATAAATTCTCCTAGGCTGTAAATGAGACAAACAGAATCCTGAAGTTCTTGAGCACAATGAGATGGTTGTTGAATGAGCTCCACACAGCACTAGAACCCAAGGAGATGTTGAAGTTGTTTAAACCCTTGATGCAAGTTCTGTTTCTGGTGTGGGGGAACTCAGCGTAAGTTCTTTCTTTTCAGTGGAATGTTTCATTTTAGCCGCGATGCGAGAAAACTGGACTTTTGGGTTTCCGACCATGTATGACACAAACTTGTCTGTACAGATTAAGAAAGAGGCTAGACACTTGAAATTTAAGAAGAAGACTTATTGTACTATCTGTCTAGTGAAAACAAAGGTGCAGCAACTGTTGCACAGCTGATCAGCGCCTTTGTTTTCGCTACATGGATATTACAATATCTCTTTGTCTTAAATCCCAGATTTCAAGCATCTAGCATTCTTCAGTGACTACACACACCGGTTTGTGTCAGACCTGGTGGGAATCCCCGAAGACTGGTTTTCTCGCGTCATGACTCATTTTTTGTCAAAGGTATTCCTAGGCAGGTTTTTAGGCCCATTAAAGGACCCATTCCCACATGCAAATCTGTCATTTTTAGCTCACCTGAGCTGAAGGCTCACAGGTGAGCTTATAGTATACCCATGCTCCGGCGTCCGTCCGTCGTCTGTCCGGCGTCCGTCCTTCGTTCACAATTTCAAAGATCTTCTCCTCTGAAACCGCTTGGCCAATCAAAGCCAAACTTCATGTGGAGCATCCTTAGGAAGGGGGAAAGAAAGTTTATATAAATGGTCCAGGTCACATGACCAAGATGGCCGCCATGGCTATAAATAGCAAAAACCTTTAAAAATCTTCTTCTCCAGAGCCAGTGAGCCTATGATTTTGAAACTTGGCATGAAGCATTAAGGAACGGAGCTCTACAAAGTTTATATAAATCATGACCCTGGGATGACCTTGACCTATTTTACGGCAAGGTCAACTTAGGTCTCCCATGCATTGGAATGGGAAAAAAATAGGAAAATGTAATTAAATGGCAGAAAACTTGCTAGAAATGAGCAAATGGACAGAAGATTTATGTTTAAGAAAATATTTTGGGCCCAGGGGGTTGTCTGCCCCTGCCCCGGGGCTATATACATGTAAATGACCATAATATTGAAACATCATCTTCTCTGAAACCGCTAGGCCAATTAAAGCCAACTTTTTTGTCGAGCATCCTTAGGAAGAGGGAATGAAAGTTTGTATAAATGGTCATGGTCACATGACCAAGATGGCTGCCATGGCTATAAATAGCAAAAACGTTTAAAAATCTTCTTCTTCAGAACCAGAAGGCCTATGATTTTGAAACTTGGTATGAAGCATCTGGGAATGGAGCTCTACAAAGTTTATATAAATCATGACCCTGGGATGACCTTGACCTATTTTACGGCAAGGTCAACTTAGGTCACCCATGCATTTGAATGGGAAAAAATAGGAAAATGTCATGTAATGGCAGAAAACTTGCTAGGAATTAGCAAATGGACAGAAGATTTATGCTTATGAAAATATTTTAGGCCCAGGGATTGTCTGCCCCTGCCCCGGATCTATATACATGTAGACGACCATAATATTCAAACAGCTTTTTCTCAGAAACTGCTTAGCCAATCAAAGCCAAGCTTTATATGAAGCATTCTTAGGAAGAGGAAATGAAAGTTTATATAAATGGTCAAGATCACATGACCAAGATGGCCGCCATGGCTATAAATAGCAATTTTTTTTTAAAAATCTTCTTCTTCAGAACCAGAAGGCCTATGATTTTGAAACTTGGCATGAAGCATTAAGGAATGGAGGTCTACAAAATTTGTATAAATCATGACACTTGGATGACCTTGACCTATTTCACGGCAAGGTCAACTTAGATCGCCCATGCATTTGAATGGAGAAAATTGTTAAAATGTCATTTGAAGGAGAAAACTTGCAGTTAATTGGCAAATGGACTGAATTTTTATGATTTGAAAAAAGACATTGACTCCAGGAGTTATTATGACCCTGCCCTACGGTTATATACATGCATTGTCCCATTCTAGTCTAACAAGTTTATTGGTACATGTATATATCTCAGGTCTCAGGTGAGTGTTTACAGGACCATTGGTCCTCTGGTTCCCAATTTTCATCTAAAATCACCCTTTTGAAAAATTCTGATATTTTCAGTTGCTAAAACCTTTAAAAAGGTACAAGTAGGCAGTGATCAGAAAAAAGGGCAATCAGAAAGTAAATCCCACTCCAAAAACGGAGTTGGGAAGATCTAGATTGACAAACAGGTACTTATACTAAGTAAACATATTGTAAGCCTTATGAGCAGCTATTTCCCAATAGGCAGCCACTCAGTTACCCAAACCACAACAGAAGTATCGCCTTGAAATGATACATGTTTTCTCAAATAACACCAAATGTGCATCTTATCTCCAGCTCTCTATTGTATCAATTTTACCCAATTTATTTTGCCCATATCGTATGTTTCAGTTACTATCATCAGATGGATAAGTTTCAAAACATTCTCCGACTTCTGTCCAATGAAGTTGTTCACAGAGCAATAGCCATGGTCGGAGAGGATATATTGAGAGAACCACTTGAGGTAAGAAAATGCTGTACAAAGACTTGGTATGCAATACACAGTAGTTTTTCATCCATAAAAATGATTATTTTCCATTGAATGTTTTTATACCCCGCCACTTAAAAAAGTGCGGGTTATTATGTTATACCTCCCAAAAAAATTTGCGTTCGAGTGTCCGTCCTTCTGTCTGTCTGTCCGTGCGTCCGTCCGGGCGTCTGTCCGGGCGTCTGTCTGTCCGTCCGTCAGCGTTTCGTTTCCGGGCTCTATCTTGAGCATTTATTGACCGATTTTCTTCAAACTTTGTATAGGAGGTAATATCAGGAAGGAGTAGTTTGGGATTGAAGATGGGTAAATTTCGTCAAATAAGTACAGAGTTATGGCCCTTGATTTACGTTAAAATTTTGTTTCCAGGTTCTGTCTTGAGCTTTTAATAACTGATTTTCTTCAAACTTTGTATAGGAGTTCATATCAGGAAGGAGTGGTCTAGGATTGAAGATGGGTAAATTTCATCAAATATGTACAGAGTTATGGCCCTTAATTTACGTTAAAATTTTGTTTCAGGGCTCTATCTTGAGCATTTATTGACCGATTTTCTTCAAACTTTGTATAGGAGTTCATACCAAGAAGGAGTGGTCTGGGATTGAAGATGGGTAAATTTCGTCAAATAAGTACAGAGTTATGGCCCTTGATTTACGTTAAAATTTTGTTTCCAGGTTCTGTCTTGAGCTTTTAATAACTGATTTTCTTCAAACTTTGTATAGGAGTTCATATCAGGAAGGAGTGGTCTAGGATTGAAGATGGGTAAATTTCATCAAATATGTACAGAGTTATGGCCCTTGATTTACATTAAAATTTTGTTTCCGGGCTCTATCTTGAGTATTTGTTAACCGATTTTCTTCAAACTTTGTATAGGAGTTTATACCATGAAGGAGTGGTCTGGGATTGAAGATGGGTAAATTTCGTCAAATAAGTACAGAGTTATGGCCCTTGATTTACGTTAAAATTTTGTTTCCAGGTTCTGTCTTGAGCTTTTAATAACTGATTTTCTTCAAACTTTGTATAGGAGTTCATATCAGGAAGGAGTGGTCTAGGATTGAAGATGGGTAAATTTCATCAAATATGTACAGAGTTATGGCCCTTAATTTACGTTAAAATTTTGTTTCAGGGCTCTATCTTGAGCATTTATTGACCGATTTTCTTCAAACTTTGTATAGGAGTTCATACCAAGAAGGAGTGGTCTGGGATTGAAGATGGGTAAATTTCGTCAAATAAGTACAGAGTTATGGCCCTTGATTTACGTTAAAAAAATTTCCGGGCTCTATCTTAAGCAATTATCGACCAATTTTCTTCAAACTTTGTATAGGAGTTCATACCAGGAAGGAGGGATTTGGGATTGAAGATGAGTAAATTTTGTCAAATAAGTACAGAGTTATGGCCCTTGATTTACGTTAAAATTTTGTTTCCGGACTCTTATCTTGAGCATTTATTGACCGATTTTCTTCAAACTTTGTATAGGAGTTCATATCAGGAAGGAGTGGTTTGGGATTGAAAATGAATAAATTTTGTTAAATAAGTACAGAGTTATGGCCCATGATTTACATTAAAATTTCGTTTCCTGCCTCTGTTTTGTGCATTTATCAACCAATTTTCTTCAAACTTTGTATAAAAGTTCAAATCAGGAAGTAGTGGTTTGCGATTGAAGATGGGTAAATCTTATCAATGTATACAGAGTTATGGTCCTTCATTTATGACAAAATTTTGTTCTGCTTTTTATCTTGAGAATTTATTGACAAACATTTTTGCTAAATTAAACTTGCGTGGCGGGGTATTGTGCATGCCTGCAGGGCTTTTATTTTCTTTTCTTATTGTATGTTCAAAACATTGATTGTGGGTGCATTTTAGATTTGCAAGTACCCACAATCTATGTTTTAGTTCAAAAATAAGAAATATCGTATACCCCTGTACACCCCACTTTCACCAAAGTAACATAAAAGTTGGGTGTTAGGGGGTATTTATCTCATGGACATGCTTTCCTCTTATGGTCTTTTTTTTCACATGATTCCTATGATGAAAATAAAAGTAAGAATTTATTGAAAGTAAAAGTAGGGAATTATATGTGAGCCGCATTATGAGAAAACAAACATTTTGTATATGCGAAAACAAAGGCATAAATCAGCTTCGTAGTAACTGTGAAGCTGATCAGTCCATTTCTTTTCGCTTTACGAATAGTACAATTCCTTTACTTTTTCATTCCAAAATTTCCAGCCTCTACCCGTCTTCTGTATTTGTACAACTTGGTTTGTGTCGGACCTGTTCGAAAACCCACATTGTTGGTTTTGTCATGACACGGCTCATGTAAGTTAATTTAATTCTATTTCCAGTCATACACCAAGTTGAAAGAAGCCTTGAGAGTATGTGCAGGATTTAGAGGCACTTATCTCGACTTCAAGGACAAGGCCGATGACCAGAATGCCAAAAATATTGCCGAAAATGCAGAGAGATTGTAAGTATATTGTCCTGGGTTGCTTTTGACGCTTTTTGTCTATAGCCTTGACTTACCATAATCAGTGGATGCTGATCATGTTTGCAATTGATCTTTGACTTTGTCTGTCCCTACACTTACAAGATGCAGGATCTTTTTATGATGTTGTTTAATCATCTTGTACATATGAACATGTCCTTGGGAAGGAATCAGCTTAAAAGAAGTGTCTGTTAGAGCTGGTCAGGGAGATTAATTTTTATTACCAAGATAGATGGAGGCCTAGTCCTTCTATAGCTTACCCCCACCCTTTTCAGTGAATTTTTGCATTATATGGCATCGAATGAGCTGTAATGCGAGAAAACCGATCTTTGGGGTTTTAGACCATGTCCGACACAAACCAGTTTGTACAGTTACAGAAGAAAGCTAGAATCCTGAAATTTTGGGTATAAGTTAAAGAGGAATTGTACTATTGGCATAGCGAAAACAAAGGTGCTGATCAGCTTTACAGCTACTGCACAGCTGAACTGCGTCTTTGTTTTTGCATATGCCAAAATCTGGTTCTTATGGTCCGGCTCAAATGTCCTGTCTTTGTTTCAGAGCATCAAAGCCTCAAGCTGGAACTATTTTCCTGACTAAGATGTATGGGCCTCACTCATTCACCCCAAGATATGGATTGAGGCACCAGGGTGATCAGTCGAGTGAAGGCACACTTAGTGACGATGAGCTGTGGGCAGATAGCCCCTGGCCTCCGAGAAATGCCCCATGTTTTGACTTGCTTAACAGTTTCATGGAAAGGTAAATAATCCTAGACACTCATTTAACCCCCCAGATGTAGGTTAAGGCACCAGGACGGGCAGTCGAGTGAAGCCACACTTAGTGACGATGAACTATGGCTTCCGAGAAATGCCCCATGTTTTGACTTGCTTAACAGTTTCATGGAAAGGTAAGCAATCAAAAAGTATTTAAATATATGAGCCGCCTCATGGGAAAACCAACAATTTGCATAGACGAAAACAAAGGCGCAGATCAGCTTCGCGGTAACCGCGAAGCTGATCAGCGCCTTTGCTTTCGCTACTCGGATAGTACAATTCCTCTTCTACTTAAATACGAAATTTCAAGCTTCTAGCCATCTTCTGTGACTGTACAGGCCGGTTTGTGTCGGGTCTGTCAGGAAACCACATTGTTGGTTTTCCCACGAGGCGGCTCATATAAGCCTCTAAAACTCTGTGAATCAGTGATTGTGGCTTTAATTCCAGGCTTCTCCTGTCTTTTGGATGAGGTAATAAATGGAGGTCCTGTCTACATATTTGTCTATTTGTTGATGACAAATTAGCCCCCAACCCAACATAACTAAATAAATATTAAATATCCAAAATTTTCATGTGATTAAAATTAACAGGTCATATTTTACAGATGAATCAATAACCAAGAAATTTCATTATTTCCAACTACATGTGTTTCAGTATTTCCATATTGTTTCAAAGTCATTGTTGTCAAGCATAAACAGATCTAAACTTATATAAGCGTTGTGTCCTATTTGTTGTACGTAGGCAAACAGTATAGCCCCAGATGTGACGCTGCAGAACGCGGCGTCCCATCTGAGGCTATTCTGTTTGCTTAGAGAAATTTCATCGAAATATGAAATGAAAATTATAAAAAACACCTGTAACTCCTCAAATGGAATGTGGACTCATCCAATTGATGATGATGGGCAATCTCATTGGTTATTAATGGGTAAATAACTTAAACAGGGTTTGCTCTATCTATCTACAGGTGCAATGATGTCCTTGAGCTAGTGGAGACAACCCGACATTTCCGGCTGTTGGCTGGTGCTGCAGAGATAGGTGGGGCAGGCAATATGAGTCTAGACGCCCTCGTCAAGGAAATCCACGAAAAATACACACAGGCAATGTCGGATTTCTTCTCCGTGGTGGAGAATGTTCTCAGTATAGATGGCTCACAGAACTTTGAGAGGACTTTCTTCACCTTTAGAACAATAGTCAAGGTAGGAGCAGAAAATGGCGTTAGAAAAACAACAGTCTTGGTTTCCGAACTGGCAACACAAGACATGCTGTACATCTACATAAAATAGAAGCTGGAAATTTCAAATTCATTAAGAAGACGCTTCATACTATCAAAGGAGCAAATCTGGTAACTGCACAGCAGATATGTGCCTTTGTTTTCGCTTATGCAAATTGTTTGTTTTCTGCTGCAGCGGCTCAAAAAATATCACCTGGGCCATTCAAGAACAAAAACAAAGATCAGCTGTGCAGTTACTGAGCAATTCCTTTGAATCTTAACCTTGAATCTTGAAGGACCTGTCGTCTTTGGAGCAGATTCTGCACAATCATTGTTACACCTGACATGGAAGTTATAAAACTTTTTTCATGCTCAGCTGAGTTGAGCATGAAACTTGTCCTGCTTATAAATGTTAAAATGCCAACATTTTATTTATTAGCAGGATAAATGACTTTTTTTTATGAAATAAATTTGAAATTGTAACAAATTTTAGTTATTTTTGTATGTATGAGCAGTTTTAATATCAAGCTCAGCTGAGCTGAGCATGAAAAAGTTATATAACCTTGGGGCCTGGTGTGAAAACCTTGAGACAATTTTCTCCACAATGTCTCATTTCTTCTCGGATTCCATAGCAAATGTACCTTGTGGAGATACCAGAAAATAGCTGTAGAAGGTATGAACAGCTCATTAGCATACTTGTACAAAGAACATGGATGTATCTTGACCTTACTCAAACTTTTCATTTCTTTTTCTAGTCCCTAGAGAAGAGGTTAGCAGAGATATTGCGGTTATCATACAACCAGTGTCCCACAGTTGAGGCTCAGCTCAGGCTACTGGAGGTGTTTGAGGGGGTCAGCGGCAGAGAACTTGTACAGGTAGGATTTCACATTACAGCACCATGCACTATGCGACCTTTGCTTACATGTAAATTCATTGTGATTTCTATGGCTATAAAAATGACTTGACAATTTTCTGTATTATTATTTTTGCTTCATATAATTATAGTATTACCATAAACAAATTTTCCAACCATACTTCCTAATGAAAATTTTGAATAAAGTTATACTCTAAAGATAGCACTTTAAAATATCACATTTCATAGGACATATTTATTATATTGCATGAATCATGGCCAGAATTTATTTTTTGGCCGTTAAATTTGAGGCCCTGGAAGGGGGCTTGGGTCTATCGTATTCTATATCCATGTAAATGTTTTGCCAAAATATCCCATATGCCTTATAAAATTATTTTGGCAAATATCTCCAAAATTCGAAAACCTTTGTATCACTATATCAGTATATCCCTAGAAATGAGGAAAGTATCCGTAAAAGAACCAGACACCCACCCATCTTCTGTCCAATTAAGTATTTGCTTGATATTTTGGTGTCTCCATCATATAGACTCAGTTTCATTTTGTCCTTTTAACTAATTGTTTTGTTGAGGTTAAAGTGACCAAGTGAACAGTTATATTACCCACTTACATGAATACAGTTTAGTCAATCAGGAGTGCTTGTCACCAATGCAGCAGAAAATACACTCCAACCTCGTTAGTACTCGCGTCAATATAACGCGTTGATCGGTATAACGCGGTGCCTGCTTGGACCCCAAAAATTTCTGATTGTGGGGAAAAACGATCTAAAAAAAAAACAACAACAAAAAAAAAAAAAAAACGATCTTTAAACCCCAAAACAAAAACTCAAACCTGTGTATTGTGACAGGTGTTTCAGTTCCAATAAACAAGGTGTCAAACATTAATCAATTGAATAAACAAGCTTTAAATCCAATCCATAAAAGCCAATTAGTCTACACCAGTTTGTCTGCATGCATGATTGAGCAGTATCATTGGGATCAACTGACGTAATTTTTGCAACAAACATCCGGTCGTAAACACAATGAATGGGCCAGTGCGGAACAAAAGATTAATTTGGGCAATATGATAAGGGAATGATCAGACCACCCTGTATGAAAGGGTATCTGATAATTGTCAACTTTTTAAGCGCACAGTAAACACAGATCAGTAGTAGAATTATGAGTCTGTACTGTCCCTCTCTCTCTCTCTTTTTTTTTTTTTTTTTTTTGTCATGTAGTACCTCAGCGGAAAAACACCAATACAATGACCTTGATCTGGGTTGTTCAAGCGCATAATTTGATTACAGTTGCTCCCCTTGTAAAATGTTGTATCTATATGTTTTGGTAAAATCTGTATTATCCAACACAATCAGCGTAGACTTACATTACTGACTATGATGTATAACTTTATTTACATAATAATATTCAATTCAACAAAACATATTCTATAAAATGTTGAAAGAATTTTACTGATAGATATCAAAGATACACACCTTAATACTGTTAAATTTTTGACCTGTAAATACGTTATTGACGGTTGGCCATTCAATACAATAGAGGATACCATATTTTGATAGGTGGTTCCTCAAACCAGACCTGTTGCTGTGTCAGTCGATAGTACGCGACTCATCTATATCGCGGTTCAATTTAGTGGACCCCGACCATTGCGTACTAATGAGGTTGGAGTGTACCTCAACTGAGGACAATAATTGATTCCACAGGGACAAAGAAAAGACAGTTTGAATTAATTTATCAGTATAATCTTAATTAATAAATAGGAGGCATTGAGAACTCCTTAAATATCCCTGAAATTGTTTGAAGTATACCATATCCCCTTTAATTTTGAAGAAAGTATCCCTTATCCCTAAAATACTTTGCCAATATCCCTATTTAATTTATTGAATTAATTTATCAGTATAATCTTAATTAATAAATAGGAGGCATTGAGAACTCCTTAAATATCCCTGAAATTGTTTGAAGTATACCATATCCCCTTTAATTTTGAAGAAAGTATCCCTTATCCCTAAAATACTTTGCCAATATCCCTATATCCGCAAATACCCTTCCAGGGCCTCATCTTTCTTGATTATTCATTATATACATAACCTCATTCTAGATGCATCTTGCTGACAAAGATCTTGCCCTGGTTCTGGCGTTTAACAAAGAGATAACGGACGTGAGACAGATGTACGCCGAGGGCCACCTAGACCCACCGGAACACAGGAATATGCCGCCAGTTGTCAGCAAGCTTATGTGGGTGCACGCCCTCAAAGAGAGGATAAAGGTACATTTTTATCCAGTCCTGTGTTCTATATGTCTGATGCCATTGAAACCAACAGTTTTTTTGAGCTTGGACTGAACAGATACAGTGATATGGACTGGAAAAAAGGTTAAGCTCACAGACATACTAAAATAATATAATTGATTGATTCTTTTATTTCACCCAATTCTAAACATTTTACAGTGAGACTCAGCAAGCATCCTCATAATACATCGTTAGAATCTATGTATGTCAGTTTTAAATGACCCGCGGTTGTGTTCTTTATTGTAGCGCCCAATGGAGAAGATGCGGCGGGTCAGTCCACATTCCCTGGAAGGGGACACAGGCTGGCAGATGAGGGATAACTACAATGAAGTCTACAAAGAACTGGAGGAGTATGTTCCCATCAATTATAATTATCTTGACAAGACCATCTGTTATGAATTTTAAATGAATTATACATTTTCAGAGAACCTGTCAGTATAGCATCTATGTAGGATATTTTATTATATTTGAGCTGCAGTCTTCAGAATTTACAACCAGGACTGATGTAAATTGGTAGCCTAGTAGTATAGTCCAGACTCTGACTTGGAAGGAACTGGCTTTGAACCCCATTTGTGCTGAGTTGTGGCCTGTAGCAAGACACAATAACTCCCCATAGTACTGGTTAGTTCAAGTATGTGGTGGCTTCATCCCAACATGGCTGAAAAATTGTTGACTAGATCATTAAACCACAAAACAGACAACATATTCTGTATATTTACAGCTATGAGTACATGATAACACATGGATGGAAGAAGAATATCACTGCTGAGTTAACCATGAGACTTAAACAACCTCTGCTGGTATGTAAATAGGTTGGGTATTTATTTTGAAGTTGCAAAATTAACATATTATCACAAATACTCAGCCTTATCACATAAAATATGATCTTCCAAATTTTTTTCTTTGTCTCTTTTTATTCACCTTTTAAACTCATTTTCATTATATTGAATTATATATTTAGTCATACTGTTGTGCTCAAATATTAAGAAAATATTTCTCTATGTTCTCAAATATTAAAAGAAAAACAATCAATTTTTCCTAGAGTGTATAAAAAAGGTTTTTATTTCTCCTTGTAATGTTTTTCTCCCCATTTCAGATAGCCGAAGAGTATGATGAAGACATTGAGGTCCGACCCCAGGTCATACATGTCAACCTGGATCCACAGCTACTCCTACTACTCAAGGAAACCCACTATCTTAGCCAGGAACCATTTCATATCAACCTGCCAGAGGGGGCCAAGGAGCTACTCAGGAACACCAACTCGTTTGAGCTGCGGGTGACTGCCACCAGGCTGGAGATGATCGTGTCGAAGTATAACACGATAATGAGGACTATGACCCAGTTTGAGAAGCCATTGTTTGAGAGAAAACTGGCCAAGATTGATATTGTGAGTAGGAATAATTTTTACTCCACATATTAGCCGCCTCATGGGAAAACCAGCAATGTGGTTTTCAAACAGGTCTGACACAAACCACCCTGTACAGTCTAGGAAAAAGGTTAGAAACTTGGAATTTCGGATTTATAAAGAAGAGGCATTGCATAGGCAAATTCCAGTTTTCTTGTGACGAGGCTCATATTTGAGTTACCTTTTTAGCTCACCTGAGCCGAAGGCTAACAAGGTGAGCTTATAGGATGGCCATGATCCGGCGTCCGTCCGTCGTCGGTCGTCCGTCCGTCGTCGTCCACAATTTCAAAGATCTTCTTCTCTGAAACCGCTTGGCCGATCTAGTTGAAATTTTATGTGGAGCCTCCTTGGGTAGTGGCATTTCAAGTTTGATCGCGAAATCCAGGTCACATGACCAAGATGGCCGCCACGCCCATATATGGTAAAAACCCTTCAAAAATCTTCTTCTCCAGAACCGGTGGGCTGATTTCCACGAAACTTGGTATGTAGCATCAGGGACTTCAGCCCATCATAGTTTGATAAAATGATGACCCTTGGATGACCTTGACCTATTTTACGGCATGGTCAAATTTGGAAACAGAGGCTTTTACATGGGAAAAAGTGAAAACTATGGATTTTTTGAAAACTATTGCAGCCTGAGGCCTGAAAAGTGGTAGATGCAAACAACTAATGGAGTAGATGAAGGTATGTGATTAATTTAGGTCAAGGTCATCTCTTGACCTTGGCCAGTCTGTCGTCCATTCACACTTTTCAAAGATCTTCTTCTCTGAAACTGCTGGGCCAATCGAAGTGAAATTTTATGTGGAGCATCCATGGGTAGGGGAGACAAAAGTTTGATTGCGAAATCAAGGTCACATGACCAAGATGGCTGCCACGCCCATCTATGGTAAAAACCACTCAAAAATCTTCTTCTCCAGAACCGGCAGGCCGATTTTCATGAAACTTCGTATGTAGCATTTGGGACTCCAGCCCATCATAGTTTGATAAAATGATGACCCTAGGATGACCTTGACCTAATTTACGGCAAGGTCAATTTTGGAAACATAGGCTTTAACATGGGAAAAAGTGAAAACTATGGATTTTTTGAAAACTATTGCAGCCTGATGCCTGAAAAGTGGTAGATGCAAACAACTAATGGATTGGATGAAGGTATGTGATTAATGTAGGTCAAGGTCATCTCTTGACCTTGGCCAGTCTGTCGTCAATACACACTTTTCAAAGATCTTCTTCTCTGAAACTGCTTGGCCAATCAAAGTGAAATTTTATGTGGAGCATCCATGGGTAGGGGAGACAAAAGTTTAATCGCGAAATCCAGGTCACATGACCAAGATGGCTGCCACGCCCATATATGGTAAAAACCACTCAAAAATCTTCTTCTCCAGAACCGGTTGGCCGATTTCCACGAAACTTGGTATGTAGCATCGGGGACTTCAGCCCATCATAGTTTGATAAAATGATGACCCTTGGATGACCTTGACCTAATTTATGGCAAGGTCAAATTTGGAAACATAGGCTTTTACATGGGAAAAAGTGAAAACTATGGATTTTTTGAAAACTATTGCAGCCTGATGCCTGAAAAGTGGTAGATGCAAACAACTAATGGAGTAGATGAAGGTATGTGATTAATGTAGGTCAAGGTCATCTCTTGACCTTGGCCAGTCTGTTGTCCATACACACTTTTCAAAGATCTTCTTCTCTGAAACTGCTGGGCCAATCAAAGTGAACTTTTATGTGGAGCATCCATGGGTAGGGGAGACGAAAGTTTGATCGCGAAATCCAGGTCACATTACCAAGATGGCCGCCACGCCCATATATGGTAAAAACCACTCAAAAATTTTCTTCTCCAGAACCGGCAGGCCAATTTTCACGAAACTTGGTATGTAGCATTTGGGACTCCAGCCCATCCTAGTTTGATCAAATGATGACCATAGGATGACCTTGACCTATTTTACGGCAAGGTCAATTTTGGAAACATAGGCTTTTACATGGGAAAGGCGCAAACAATGGATATTTTGGAAACTGTTGCAGTCTGAGACCTGGAAGTTGCTAGATGCAGACAACCAATGGAGTCAATGAAGGTAAGTAATTAATGAAGGCCAAGGTCATTTCTTGACCTTGACCCAAAGTCATTTAAATATCAAAATTAAAATTGTGGTTTTCTCATAAATCACTGGGTTTGGAAACTATTGCAGCCTGAGACCTGAAACTTTGCAGATGCAGACAACTTATGAATTCAATAAAGGTGTGTGAGTATTCAAGGTCAAAGTCATTTCATGATGACTTAATACTGCAGGATCAGGCTTCAGGTGAGCGTTCTCAGGACCAATGGTCCTCTGGTATTCAAATAAACAGGTCTTTTTGCAAAGAAAAAATGTGTTTTAATAGATAAGAGTGGCACTATAATCATGAGACCCTATAAATCTAATCATAATACCCTGCATTGTAATTGTACTTGACATACTTTTCAATTACGAGCTTGACCTGGTACCTCTGATGTATATATCACAGTCCTTCGACTTTGTCGAAATTATGTCTCCCCCCGACAGGGTCGGGAGACATATTGTTTTTCCCCGTGCGTCTGTCCGTCCGTCCGTCTGTCCGTCACAAATCGTGTCCGCTCTATAACTTGAAAACCGTTAAAGATTTTTCAATGAATCTTGGTACACTTGTAAACCACGACGAGACGATGTGTCATGCACAAGAACCATAACTCTAGCTTGAGTATTTTTGGAGTTATTTCCCTTTGATTATTTTCGATACAATTTCGTGTCCGCTGTATAACTTGAAAACCGTTAAAGATTTTTCAATGAAACTTGGTACACTTGTAAACCATGACGAGACGATGTGTCATGCACAAGAACCATAACTCTACCTTGAGTATTTTTGGAGTTATTTCCCTTTGATTATTTTCGATACAATTTCGTGTCCGCTGTATAACTTGAAAACTGTTAAAGATTTTTCAATGAAACTTGGTACACTTGTAGACCACGACGAGACGATGTGTCATGCACAAGAACCATAACTCTGGCTTGAGTATTTTTGGAGTTATTTCCCTTTGATTATTTTCGATACAATTTCGTGTCCGCTGTATAAGTTGAAAACCGTTTAAGATTTTTCAATGAAACTTGGTACACTTGTTGAGCATGATCAGACGTTGTGTCATGCACAAGAACCATACCTCTGGCTTGAGTATTTTATGAGTTATTTCCCTTTGATTAGTTTCCATACAATTTCGTGTCTGCTTTATAACTCGAAAATCGTAAGAGTTATTTCAATGAAACTTGGTACACTTATAAAGCACGATGAGATTACGTGTCATGCTAAAGAACCATAACTCTTGCTTGCATATCTTTGGAGTAATTTCCCTTTGATTATTTTCCATACAATTTCGTGTCCACCCTATAACTTGAAAACCGTAAGAGAAATTTCAGTGAAACTTGGTACACTTATAAAGCATGATGAGACGATGTGTCATGCACAAGAATTATAACTCTTGCTTTCATATCTTTGGAGTTATTTCCCTTTGATTATTTTTCCATACAATTTCATATCCACTCTATAACTTGAAAACCATAAGAAATATTTCAAGAAACTTGGTACACTTATAAACATACATGTGATATCTCCCGATCTCGTCGGGTTTTCCCGATTTTGGGCTTCCTAACCCGATTGTCCCCCGCCGAGCCCAGTAGGGCCCAAATCTCCCGATTTCAGTATTTGCCTATCCCAATTTTTCGGCAATGTTCCATTTTTAATATTGTGGTAATATATGGTACGTGTTATTGATCATTGACCCGATAAATACCTTGGAGTAATTTAGGAGACAATGCAGAATAGATGGCATGTCACTTTATAGGGTAATTGGCGAAGTGAGAAGGGATTAATGATGCGACAAATTGTCAGTCTTACAGGTAGAGTGTATAATGTAAACCGCTAATTTGATCAGAGTTCACCTTTAGAAAGATTAATGTGTCTTTAATTTGGAGGGCTTGGATTAAACATTGCCGATAATCTCAATAGGACACTTAATTATGATTGTCCTTTAAAGATTATCGGGCATTTTGAACACGTGGGACCGATTTATCTTTCATTTTTATGCCCCCAACTTTGAAAAAGTTGGTAGGGCATATTGCTTTGGGCTTGTCCGTGTGTCTGTGTTTCCGTGTGTCCGCACCACTTTTTCTTAACTTTTAAACGGTGGATGCTAGTGTCTTGAAATTTCATATATGGATTCCTCATGAAAAAAAAGATGACCCGTATTTTTTTTCTTTTCTGAGTTATGCCCCCATTCTGAATTATCTCCCTTTGAAAAAAAATCTTGAAAATCTTGTGTGCAAGATATCTCAAAAAGTATTTGAGCTAGTGCTTTCATATTTGGTATGCTGATTGGGGCCAAGGAGTAGATCACCTGATTAACTTTTGAGAACTTTTTGTCAAATTTTGACAAAATTACGGAATTTTGAAAATTTATCAATTTTACCACTTTCGGATGAAATTTGAAACTTTTAAACAGTGGATGCTAGTGTCTTGAAATTTCATATATGGATTCCTCATAAAAAAAAAGATGACCCGTATTTTTTTTCTTTTCTGAGTTATGCCCCCTCTCTGAATTATCTCCCTTTGAAAAAAAATCTTGAAAATCTTGTGTGCAAGATATCTCAAGAAATATTTGAGCTAGTGCTTTCATATTTGGTATGCTGATTGGGGCCAAGGAGTAGATCACCTGATTAACTTTTGAGGACTTTTTGTCAAATTTTGACAAAATAACAGAATTTTGAAAATTTATCAATTTTACCACTTTCGGATGAAATATGAAACTTTTAAACAGTGGATGCTAGTGTCTTGAAATTTCATATATGGATTCCTCATTAAAAAAAAGATGACCCGTATTTTTTTTCTTTTCTGAGTTATGCCCCCTTTATGAATTATCTCCCTTTGAAAAAAAATCTTGAAAATCTTGTGTGCAAGATATCTCAAAAAGTATTTGAGCTAGTGCTTTCATATTTGGTATGCTGATTGGGGCCAAGGAGTAGATCACCTGTTTAACTTTTGAGAACTTTTTGTCAAATTTTGACAAAATTACGGAATTTTGAAAATTTATCAATTTTACCACTTTCGGATTTAAGTGTGCATCTGTTATCACTGTTAGTCCTCATGTTTGCTATTTGTGCCCAGGTCAACTCTGTTTGCTTACATGATTTTCAAAAATAATGAAAAAAACTGTGCCAGGTTAGTGGCAAGCATACAGTTGGGGGCATAGTGTTTTACAAACACTTATTTCTTGTTGTGCATTTTTATCGGTCCGAGTAAAAAACATTTTTTCCGATATTTCCCTGAAAAAAGTTTGCCATTTTTTTTTTTTTTCGATCGGTCCTTATATTCACAAGTTTCAGACGCAATATACCACTACTACACACATGTCAACATGATAATTGCCCCTGTTAATTGCCTAGTTATCAAAACAATTTTCGCGGAAAAGTGTGAAAGTTACTGAAACGTGAGGACTGGTAACCTTACGTTTTAATATGTTGCGTAAACATCGCAGTAATTCATGCAACACGTGCTGATTGGCCCATTCTAACTAACGCGTGGGCGGAGCTTCTCAATCTACCGAAGCCGCTTTGACATTGTGCAATTTGCTGTAAAAATGTCCGTCTGTCGTTTCAACACTGCGTAACAATTTTCTGATTTTGAGCTCGGAGCCAAAATTTAATATTAAACTTCAGACAGATAGTGACCAGCGATAATTGGGTGGCGGCGCGATTCAAATGATTAAGTTTAAAACAAATGCCATATAGTTCCGAAAGATCAGACTGAACGGGTATTTCATACACATGAAAATGCCGCTTGGGTCGAACGTAGCGTAAGGCAAAAGTCGGGTAAAGACTATGGGAACGAAACGTTTATAATAAGGGGGAGCAACTGCGTTATCGAACCTGAAAAATGCGGGGTACCAGCTAATAAAGTAAACATTGGAATAACAAAAACTTGAAACACAAATTTCTGTGGAAAATGGAAAGAAATTAGTACGTTTTTCTGCTTTTTTCGTTGTCTGTTCTATTTCAATACATTGAAATCTTTAAATTTTCTTGAATTGACGTTGATACAATGGACATAAAGTATGAAATAATTAATGTCATTAGTTTTCGCGACTTCTTAGATACGCTTTTTACATGCATGTTGTATGTCTATGATGACGTCATCACTTAGCTAGACCGATTTGGGAATTAAAATTTCCTCAGCTGTGATTATATTTAATTATGGAATTATTAGTTTGTTATAAAATTACCACCCATTAGCAAATTCATGAAGATATAAGGGATTATAAGGCAAATAGAATAATGCATCTTTTGCCAAAAAATGGCAAAAAATCTTCGCTTTTTAACCGCGCTAAAATCTCCCTATTTGAGACCCAATCTCCCTATTTCAAAACACAAATCTCCCTATTTGGGCCAAAGAAGATATCACATGTATGCTTATAAAGCACGATGAGATGATGCGTCATGCTAAAGAACCATAACTCTTGCTTGCATATCTTTATTTCCCTTTGATTATTTTTCATTCAATTTCGTGTCTGCTCTATAACTCAAAAACCATTAGAGATTTTTCAATGAAACATGGTACACTTATAAAGCATGATGCACAAGAATCATTACTCTTGCTTTCATATCTTTGGAGTTATTTCCCTTTGATTATTTTCCAAACACTTTCGTGCCCCCTCTATAACTTGAAAACCGTAAGAGATATTTCAATGAAACTTGGTACACTTATAAAACAGAATGACAGGATATGTGATGCACAAGAACTATAACTCTTGCTTGCATATTTTGGACATGCACATAGAAAGTGGGGAGACATCAGTTTTCACATAGAAAACAAATTCTAGTTTTCTTCTAGTTGTAGTGAGTGTATTCCAAGGTAGCATTGATAGCTTTAAAGCAGCATCGTAAGATTTATAGGCAAAAACATAGGCCCAGATCAACTGTGCAGTGCCTTTGTTTTTGCTACTTGTATAGTGCAACTCCTCTTCTTCCTAAATCTGAAATTTTAAGCTTCTAGCCATCTTCTGTGATCGTACAGACCTGTTTGTGTCGGACCTGGTCGGAACCCCTGAAGACTGGTTTTCTCTCGTCGCAGCTCAAATGTTCACGGACACTCAGGAGGAGTCTGACTTGTACCTCTATTACATTAATATAATTTTCCCACAGCTGTTTGACCAAGGCCTGAAAGACTTTACCTGGAAAATGAAGGAGTCGGTTGACTTCATTGAACAAGCTATGGCCCTGGTGTGCGTTGACGTCCACCAGAACCTGGACATTGTACAGACTAACTCTCATGAGATAGCAGAGATAACAATCTCATGGTCCAAGGGTACGCTTGACGTGTTCTCGGCTAGACAGGCCGGGGTATCTTACTCAATGGAGGAATTACTGGGAATGCAGGCGTAAGTCTTTCTCTTATAACAGGGTTACAGGAAAAAAATTGTATTCTAAAGAAAAAAAAAAACTTGAACTTAGCAAAACTGGTTGATGCCTCATTAAAAAGTTAGCATTTGTTGTTTCGGACATGACTTCACTTAAACATTTTTTTTACAGAATCTTGTGTTTTATGAGCTAGATCTTATCAACTACCAGTTTGATTGAATTGAAACATAATTGAGCCACGGCACCAGAAAACTAACAATCTGCATATGCAAAAGCAAAGGCACAGATCAGCTTTGGAGTAACTGCACAGCTGATCAGCGCCTTTGTTTTCATGTCAGGGATAGTACAATTACTCCAAAATTTCAAGGTCCTAGCCATTTTCTGTCACTGTACACGCCAGTTTGTGTCAGATATGGTCTGAGCCCCAAATTGTTGGTTTTCTCATACAGCGGCTCAATTATTTTATTACTTTCTATTAGACCAAAGGGTGAGCCACAAATTCTGGCAGCATTAGTAATAGCGGTCCCCCTAAGTTGTCAACAAGCACTCGAAACTCACTTTCTTGTGTTGATCTGTTTGCTTACAATTGATTTTTGGAATGAGACTCTTGTATGAGAATGTAAATATGTTCTACAGGAGACCGAATGAAGAGTATGAGGGCATGGTCCAGATCTCCTAGGCTTCGCCCGGCTGGCAGGATTTCATGACTATATAGTATATAGATGCTATTGTATATTCTACAGGAGATTGAATGAAGAGCACGAGGGGGTGGTCGTCCCATCAGGCCACAAGATCCACAGCCTAGCTATCTCATCCTTTGAGGCTGTCCAGATTTCTCAGGCATCCCCTGCCTGGCAGGATTTCATAGACTATATAGATGCTATAGTTCTGGACGGACTGAAACAGGCCACACTGACCAGTCTGAAAACCATGCTGAACAATCTAGTACAAGCTAATATGGCCGAGGTATGAATTTTGATTCGAATTTGAAAAATTGTTTGTTTCAAGTGAGAAACCTATGTGAACTTTTGGATAGACATTCAATAAGACTTCCTATTTTGAAGTCTTAATTATTGTGTTTACAATAATGATAATGATAAAAATGATATTAATAATTTGATAATAAGATGATAACATAGTTGGGAAGTTTTGGGCAATCTGACTTTCGAACATATGGTCCTCATTGTGCATTTTGTAATTTCAAAATAATTCAATGAAAAAAATTGATTATATTTAGGTTGAAAGGATTTTTTGTTCATACTAGTATGTTATCTGAATTTTCGTCAACAGGATGATGACTCTATAGTACCTATTCTGACTATCCGTCTAGAACTGATAGACAATAGAGTGGCATTCCGACCCCCTCTGGACCAAACCACATCAGTTGTCAGTGTACAGGAGGTTGTCAACCAATGGTTAGATGGTTTCCTAGCCAGGGGAAGGCTTGTACAGATGTTAGGACCTAAGGTTAGTGCATAATCTAAGTTATCGAGTGGCATTCCGACCCCCTCTGGACCAAACCACATCAGTTGTCAGTGTACAGGAGGTTGTCAACCAATGGCTAGATGGTTTCCTAGCCAGAGGAAGGCTTGTACAGATGTTAGGACCTAAGGTTAGTGCATAATCTAAGTTATCGAGTGGCATTCCGACCCCCTCTGGACCAAACCACATCAGTTGTCAGTGTACAGGAGGTTGTCAACCAATGGCTAGATGGTTTCCTAGCCAGAGGAAGGCTTGTACAGATGTTAGGACCTAAGGTTAGTGCATAATCTAAGTTATCGAGTGGCATTCCGACCCCCTCTGGACCAAACCACATCAGTTGTCAGTGTACAGGAGGTTGTCAACCAATGGCTAGATGGTTTCCTGGCCAGGGGAACGCTTGTACAGATGTTAGGACCCAAGGTATGTACCCCATACCATTCAAATAAAGACAAGGCTGACATGGAGTAGTTTCAGAAAGTGGAAAAGGGTCCTGTGCATTGTGAAATTATCTGGATATTTATTATCATTCACAGTTCATAATACATGTCCATCATCTGGTGATCAACAAGTGGTAAGGTTATAATATAACCAGATTTTGCGATGCGAAAACTTCATTCATAGAATGGTTTCTTTACTTTGCTAATTCAGTATTTCCACCCACTATCCATCACCTGTGATTGTACAGTACAGTTTGTGTTGAACATGGTCAGAAACACTTATAGAGACAGGGTCACTCATCACAGCCCCTCCTCATTTGAGCCGCATTATGAGAAAACGAACAACGTGCTTTCCGAACAGGTACGACACAAACCAAGCTGTACAAGCACAGAAGATGGCCAGAGGCTGGAAATTCTGGATTTAGAAAGAAGAGAAATTGTACTATCCTTGTAGCGAAAACAAAGGCGCTGATCAGCTTGGCAGTTACTGCGAAGCTGATCTGCGCCTTTGTTTTAGCATATGCAGATTGTTGGTTTCCTCATGAGGCTGCTCATTTATAACCTATGTCATCATTCCCTGCAGGGTACCTACCAAGACTATATTGGGGCGGATGAAGAGGTGAAGCAATTACTCAGTGATATCATCAGACTGGTGAATGAAAACAGTGAAGAATGCAAGGTTTGTGATCATAAACCATTTGAACTGTTATATGAATTGTCATATTCTTTTCAGTTTTTCCAATTCATCTGAACAATACAGTTGAGTTTTGTTTTTAAGGTAATCACATCCCTGAATCCATAAGGAGCCCTAAAATGTCTAAAATTTAAGGTAATTCTAGTGTTTACTTGTACAGGTCAACCTCATTATAACGCTATCTTTGGGGTCCATGGAAACAGACCGTGTTATAGGTGAACCGTGTTATAATGAGGTTATTTACCATAGGCATATAGCAAAATAATTAATTTGGGAGCCATGACATGACCGTGTTATATTGAAAACCGCACTATAATGAGACGCGTTATAATGAGGTTGAACTGTATAAGCCTGAGGTCCTTTTAGTGGGACATAGGCAAACAACATAGCCCCAGATGTAACGATGTCCCATCTGGGGCTTATCTGTTTGCTTAGAGGAATTGTATAGAAAAATGGAATAAAAATTCAAAATCACTCCTGATGTACCTAAAAATGAAAATGGACTCACCAGAATGATAATGATGGGAAAGTCCATTTGTCATATTATATTATGGGTCAAGACATTTCAAATGAGCCGCCTCATGGGAAAACCAACAATCTGCATAGGCAAAAACAAAGTCGCAGATCAGCTTCGCGGTAACCGCGAAGCTGATCAGCGCCTTTGTTTTCGCTACTCGGATAGTGCAATCCCTCTTCTACTTCAGTCCGAAATTTCAAACTTCTAGCCTTCTTCTGTAGCTGTACAGGCCTGTTTGTGTCGGACCCGTTTGGAAACCACATTGTTGGTTTTCCCACGAGGTGGCTCAAATTTTGATTTCAGAAACTTCTGGAGATTTTTGGAGACTATGCTTTCCTGTGGCTGCAAGATGTGAACAAAACGTTTGAGGAGTTCTTGAGGGGTAATCTGACCCCCAACCCCCTGCGGAGCCCCAACAGGGTGAGAATGGGGAGTATTAAACAACAGGCTGCCGCTGCTGAGAGAAATGTCGAGAAGGGATCTAGAACTTCGTCAAGGTAAGAAAGTCGTGACATGAGAAAACTGTCTGGGGTTTCTGGCCTGGTTCAACACAAACCAGCCTGTACAGTCCCGGTGAAGAAGACTTGTTTGAATTTTGGATTAAAGAAGAGAATGGATTGTGCTGTCAATGAATTTATTTAAAGTCGGATAATGTATCATATATATAATATAATCTATGTGTAGCTATTTACAGATTTAACATCAGCTACGAAGAAGCTATTTACCAACTTCTATTTTTACAGGACCTCTGGAGAGGAAAGTTCTCGGTCTACAGAGGGTATGGGGACAGCAGAAAGGACATTCCTGACCCCGAAGAATACACAGACCAACTTGACAACAAATGTACCGTCTCTGGATGAATTTGATGCTGAAATTGAAATTTACAGGGTAAGTGGTTGACACTAATGACAGCTGAGAGTGTGGTGGCCAAGTGGTAGAGTGTCAGCTTTTAGAAACCCCATTGTCATTATTTAATGTCTTGTTAGCCAAAAATATAGTTTAAAATTATTACTGCATTTGTTTTTCTATGGGACCTAGCGAATGTTACTGAATGAAAATCATATTTGATCTTGGATGCAACACGCATAAGCAATAGACTTCAAATATCAATAAAGTGTCCCATTTTTACCTGACTCGTTTATTTAGCATTATTAAGAAATTGTACACCACACTACTGATACAGCCAGACTGAGATGTACTCAGAATTTAACTTAAGAATTATGATAAAAAGGCATAACTGGTTTATCTCAGTGTATCCAGTACAAGTATGTTTGATTTCAATGTAAAAAGCATCATTTGATTTCTTATTGTTTGACTCCAGACTGCCCGTGATGAGATCCAGAGTTTAGAAGACTACCACAACGTAGGCTGGCTTCGTGTGGACCTACAACCAATCAAGCAAGTTCTTACTACCTATGCTGCTAAATGGATGTGGACCTTCACTAAATACTTGTCAGATCAGGTAAAAACATGGTTTTTACTTGGATACATTTTAGTTCTGTGATTTTAATAATGTGTAATACATGAATTCATGACACAAAAAAACTTTGTGAATAATAGCAAAAAATTGTTTCTACGAGGATGATCCAATAATGATTGAGACTTTTTGAATTATTCCTAAGTAAATAAACTTGGCTTATTATGAATATCTTGTTAACATTGCTCAATGTAATGTGCACATGATATACTGGTTAAAATCCACATGTAGACAACTACCTTCTGTTGCTTAGCAACGAGAGAATGTTAGTCAAATGTCCTTGGCCACATGGTACTTATGCATATAAAATGGGTTGCCATGGCAACTGGTGATAAAATTTCCAATTATGGCACACAGTTATTTATAGCGTTCATAACTAGTTTTATGCACTGCAAATATCACTAACATACAGCCCATAATTCAAGTAGGCTGAGCATTTTTGCGGGAACAGTTGGGGTTAAGTTACGAAAAAATTCAGTGATTTTGGGGGTAGGGGTGAGAAATATCTTATAACTTGAGTATACATGACACAATAAATGGTTTTAAAACTTGAAACGATCAATTATGGGGTAAATATATCAAAAGAATTTCAAGAGGAACACCAGTCCCTTTCGTTTTATGTTGCCTAGCAACAAAAGACTTTGGAAAATGCTATAAGCCAGAATTCATAGAGGAAAATGGTTGCTAGGCAACCACCTCTCGATCACTAGCACAAAACTCAAATCGACCGAAGCAAAATATTTCAGAGATGAATGTTAACACAGACGATACTCAATTATTATAAGATACCGCTTTAAAAATTTGTGACATAGCTAGATTTATATAGATTATGTTTGTTCAAAGGGCAGATGGTGGCCATAGGTACTGCACGAGTTGTTCTCGTAACCTCACAGTAACCAGTAACTTGATAATATGAACTGTGCTATGAGTAAATCAGCTGCACAGCTGATCAGCATCTTTGTTTTCACTTCTCCGACAGTACACTTTCGCTTAGTCTTGCAAACACACTGATTGGGAGAGTCCTGTGTATGACAGATATTGAATACAATCAAGCCCTGGTATCCCGGTCTAACTTTCACTTATTCTTAAATCGGAAATTTCAAGCTTCTATTCTAGCCTTCTTCTGTAGATGTGCATGCTGGTTTATGTCGAACCTTGCTTGAAACCCAAAAGACGGGTTCTTGTGATGCAGAAGCCCATACAATAAATAATATCTATATACATAGGTGACCCACATGTTGGAGAAACTGGACATGTTTTTGAAGAGGATTGAGCCAGAGATAGAAAGTATCACAGGAGAAGAGAGGGACACAGCTTCTTTCATGAAGATGATGAGGCTGTTTAATGAGGTAAAATAATTTCTTTTGTAATCATTTAAAGTCTGGGCCCAGTTGTTCAAAGCATCGTTAGCTTAATGATATCGTTAAGACATAAATTTGTTAAGCAAATATCAGCTAAAGTAACAAATACACTGTTATTTTTGCAGTGCAAAGGATTCTCACATTTTTTCAACAAAAAATAACAGTGTATTTGTAATATTAATGTTTGAAATTTTAACGAAACGTTAACTAACGACGTCGTTAGTTTTGAACAACTGGGCCCTGTTTGCCATAAAAATGAAAAATCACCAGGAAAACATGTCCATTAAATGTATACCCTTTAAGACTCCACTTTTCTATAGTGATACTGGGGAGTAAAGGGGTATACCTATTTTTAGCTCACCTGAGCCGAAGGCTCACAGATGAGCTTATAGGATAGGCAGGCATCCGTCGTCCGTCGTCGTCCGTCCGTCCGTCGTCCGTCTTCCGTCCACAATTACAAAGAAGAATATTTCTGAAGCTAGTAGGCCGATCTTGATCAAATTTAATGTGAACCATAATTGGGTTGGGGGATTGATGGCATTAGATTTTGGAGCAGATTGTATCAAAATTGTGGTTTCCATTGCAACAGATAGGTCCCATAAACTTACAATGGGAAAAACTAAAAAAATCTTCTTCTCTGAAACCACTAGGCCCACAGCTTTGATATTTGGTATGTAAGAATGGCTAATGGTCCTCTACATAAATTGTGCCATTCGTGCCCGTTGGGTCAAATTTGGCCACGCCCCGGGGGGTCGATAGTCTCCACAGACTTACTATGGGAAAAAAATTCAAAAATCTTCTTCTCTGAAACCACAGGGCCCACAGCTTTGATATTTTGTATGTGGCAATGGCTAATGGTCCTCTACATAAATTGTGCCAGCCATGCCCCTGGGGTCAAATTTGGCCAAGCCCCGGGGGTCGATAGTCTCCATAGACTTACAATTGGAAAAACGAAAAAAAATCTTCTTCTCTGAAACCACTAGGCCCACAGCTTTGATATTTGGTATGTAGCAATGGCTAATGGTCCTCTACATAAATTGTGCCATTCATGCCCCTGGGGTCAAATTTGGCCACGCCCCGGGGGTCGATAGTCTCCATAGACTTACTATGGGAAAAAAAAAATAAAAAATCTTCTTCTCTGAAACCACAGGGCCCACAGCTTTGATATTTTGTAGGTGGCAATGGCTAATGGTCCTCTACATAAATTGTGCCAATCATGCCCCTGGGGTCAAATTTGGCCACGCCCCGGGGGTCGATAGTCTCCATAGACCTACAATAGGAAAAAAACTAAAAAAATCTTCTTCTCTGAAACCACTGGGCACACAGCTTTGATATTTGGTATGTAGCAATGGCTAATGGTCCTCTACATAAATTGTGCCATTCATGCCCCTGGGGTCAAATTTGGCCACGCCCCGGGGGTTGATAGTCTCCATAGACTTACTATGGGAAAAAATTAAAAATCTTCTTCTCTGAAACCACAGGGCCCACAGCTTTGATATTTTGTATGTGGCAATGGCTAATGGTCCTCTACATAAATTGTGCCAATCATGTCCCCGGGGTCAAATTTGGCCACGCCCCGGGGATCGATAGTCTCCATAAACTTACTATGGGAAAAAACTAAAAAAATCTTCTTCTCTGAAACCACTAGGCCCACAGCTTTGATATTTTGTATGTAGCAATGGCTAATGGTCCTCTACATAAATTGTGCCATTCATGCCCCTGGGGTCAAATTTGGCCACGCCCCGGGGGTTGATAGTCTCCATAGACTTACTATGGGAAAAAAATTAAAAAATCTTCTTCTCTGAAACCACTAGGCCCACAGCTTTGATATTTGGTATGTAGCAATGGCTAATGGTCCTCTACATAAATTGTGCCATTCATGCCCCTGGGGTCAAATTTGGCCAGGCCCCGGAGGTTGATAGTCTCAATAGACTTGCTATGGGAAAAAAATTCAAAAATCTACTTCTCTGAAACCACTGGGCACACAGCTTTGATATTTTGTATGTGGCAATGGCTAATGGTCCTCTACATAAATTATGCCAGCCATGCCCCTGGGGTCAAATTTGGCCACGCCCCGGGGGTAGATAGTCTCCATAGACTTACAATGGGAAAAACTAACAAAAATCTTCTTCTCTGAAACCAAAAGGCCCAGAGCTTCTATATTTTGTATGTAGCAATGTTTGGTAGTCCCCATTATAAATTGTGCCAGTCATGCCCCTGGGTCAAATTTGGCCATGCCCCGGGGGTCAATAGTGTCCATGCATAGACTTTCATTGGTCGATTCTCAGTTAATCTAAATCTCATGAGCTTACAATGTGATAATCTCTCAGGTGAGCTACAGGACCAATGGTCCACTAGTTCTTATTTTTGATTCAAAACATAGATTGTGGGTACTCGTAAGAACCGCCTTGACATTGCAGTTCTAACATACCCACAATCAATGTTTTGAGCAAAAACAAGAAAAAGATCCAATTTTTTCAACTGAAATGTTTAAATTTTTACAACTTCAGAAAAAATCTGTATATTGCATGGGCATGTTTTTGTTATGTACTCGATATTCCAGGTATCAGCTCAACAATCTGAGATGGATGGTAAATTCTCTGCTATGAACAGAACAGTTCAGCTCCTGAGGCATTACGGCCAGACTCTTCCAGAGAAGACCCAGCAGTTGTTTAACGCTGCGCCAAGCCGCTGGAACAGTCTCAAGACCAAGGTGTCCCTGGCCAAGCAGAGGCTGGGGCCAAGAATTCAGGAAGAATCTGTCAGGATTTCACAGGTTTGTTTGTAGCCCTGGGGCCAGTTGCATAAACTTAAGCTGTCATTAAACCTTAAGGTGCCATTAAATACATGAAGTTTATTAATTAAGATGGCATTAAACTTCTGCTGCATAAAATAGTTTAAAGTACTTCTAGAGTTACATTAGCTAATTGCATCTTTAAATAGACACTCTTGTCCATTTACATAATCATTTATGCAACAGGGATAAAGCTATCATTGGGTTAACTGGGACTTTAACCTGCCATAAGAGTTAACAAAGCTTTATGCAACAGGGCCATTTTGCAGTTTGTTGGTTTTCTTATGCAGTGGATCAAATATTAACGACACTACATTAATTTCGCTCAGGACCTGGAGCAGTTTGGTCGTCGTGTGAACCACCTCAACAAAGAGTTGGAACAGTCTGATGTCTACAACAGAGAGTGCAGTATTGGCGACGCCTGGGTGACCATAGATAACTTCTCTAGAAGACTCACAGTTCTAGAGAATGAGGCACAAGATTTGATAGAACTGCAAGAGCTGCTTGAGGCTTCTGTGGTCAACTTTGATCTGCTGCCGTCATGTCGACATGAGTTGAATAACCTGAAACAAGTCTGGGAGACCGTCAGGTAGTATATAAGAATGAGAAAACCAACAATTTTGTTTTCTGAACAGGTCCAACACAAACCGAGCTGTGCAAGCACAGAAGATGGCTAGAGGCTGGAAGGAATTGTACTATTTGTGTAGCGAAAACAAAGGCACTGATCAGCTTCGCGGTTACCGCGAAGCTGATCTGTGCCTTTGTTTTCGCTTCAGCATTTATTCTTTTTAATTATACAATTTTCTCACACATCAGCAGTCAGAAGCAGTATATATCTATTATGATTAAAGGTTTTTCCAGGCCACCGTTTATTAAGGGCACAATGCGTGGGACTGGCATAGTGTTACTTTTTACTCATTTTGACACCTGAATAAGTTAGAAGATGGTGTTTAAACTTGCTCCAATATAGCCTGAACACAAGTGGTGAAACTAGGAAAAGTTAAATTGCATCATCATACAAGTATTGGACATAGTTAACTCATTTAAGCCTGGTGTCCCTTTTATGGGACATAAGCAAACAGCATAGCCCCAGATGTGAAGCCGCAGAACGCGGCGTCCCATCTGGGGCTATTCTGTTTGCTTAGAGAATTTTCATCTGAAAATTGAATAAAATTTAAAAATCAGTCCTGACACCCCTTAAAATGAAAGTGGACTCACCCAATTGATAATGATGGGAAAATCCATCTGTCAAATATGGGTTAAGCAGTTAATGTGTTCATTTCAATTGTTGTTTTCACTGAAAAGTTTGGAGGGATTTTAGCAATTCTGAAAAATCATGCTGTGTGCTTTTTTGTATTTATACAGGGTGATAGATGAGCAACAGTCAGAATGGAAGAGACATAGATGGCAGAAAATGAACACCAAATTCTTACGAGAAGAGACCAATAAACAACTAGACATTGTTCGAGCTTTACCAGAGGATGTGTTTACATGGGATACATACATGGGTCTGCATGAATCAGTCACAAATATACAGGTTAGAGGCGTGTTCTATAGAACCATCTAGGAAATGCTACTGAGACATTGTCCGAGCTTTGCCATAGAATATGAGCCGCCCCATGGGTAAACCAACAATCTGCATAGGCGAAAACAAAGACGCAGATCAGCTTCGCGGTAACCGCGAAGCTGATCAGCGCCTTTGTTTTCGCTACTCGGATAGTACAATTCCTCCACTACTTAACTCCAAAATTTCAAGCTTCTAGCCATCTTCTGTAGCTGTACAGCCTCGTTTGTGTCAGACCTGTTCGGAAACCACATTGTTGGTTTTTCCACGAGGCGGCTCATATGTATACCTGGAATATGTTCACAGGTCTACATGAATCAGTCACTAATATACAGATTAAGGGATTATTGTGCACAATTATTAAGGTAGCAAAGCAGAAAATGAGTTATAATCATGAAAATGTGATACTAGCACATTTTGATACTTGTACATGCATTTGTGAAAAAAAATTTTGTGGTGAAAAACATATATTTCAAACAGAGGGCTGAAGAAATTCACATTCATTTATCATTAATCATTATACCTCCTGTTTTCTTTAACTGAAATACTAAAATGTTTGTGCATATATGTGGGGCACTAATCATATTACTTGTTTTCACTACATGGATATAACATTTCCTCTTCTTCCTATGTCTGAAATTTCATGTTTCTAGCCATCTTCTGTAGATGTACAGGCCAGTTTGTGTTAGCCCCAAAGACCGGTTTTCTCACATCATGGCTCATATAATCTGTCCCCCAAGGGCCACAAGGCTTTGCCAACACTGAATACATGTACAGTCTGATATTACAGATTTGTCTGCCCCTGATTGATGACCTGAGTAACCCTGCTATGAGAACTCGCCACTGGAAACAGCTTGTCAGAGTCACTGGAGGAGCTCTCACCATAGACAATGATACCCTGAAGAGAATGACCCTGGGAGAACTGCTCAGTCTGGGTCTACAGCGTAAGTCTACACTACATGTACTTTATAGGTTCAATGCATTAGGATGTCATGTGTGCCATTATGTCACAATCTTTGAATATTTGCAGATTTACAGTGACTAGCTTTCTGTTTAAACCGTGACATAATTGTTATACTTTAAAAGGGAGCATAGGTAGGTATGAAGCATGACCAAGTCATTTTGAAGCAGATTAGCATTGTTGTGCCAATTTTCCTTTCTCTTCTGATTGAAGCAGGGCATAGAACATTTGTCAGTAAGTGTGTAAAGAAACTAGAACCGTCTTGGTAATCTATCTCTGGAGGCTTGCCCAGGAACATGTTGCTGGAATTAATGACCGCCAAGGCATGATCATAGCTGTTGACCTAGGACAAAAAGCATTAAATCAAAATCAATATGTCCGATAAGATTCATATATTTGCCACTGCATGAAAAAAATACAAAAAACAAAATGCTTAGGCGCAAACAACGGTGCAGATCAGCTATGCAGTAACTGCACAGCGCTTATCAGCGCCTTTGTTTTCGCTACTCGGATAGTACAATTCCTCTACTTTCTAAATCTGAAATTTCCAGCCTCTATCCATCTTCTGTGACTGTACAGCCTGGTTTGTGTCGGACCCGGTCGGAACCCAAATTGTTGGTTTTCTCACGCTCAGGCTCATATAGTTTCTTCTACCCTTACAGAGCATGTGGATGATGTCCGTGGTATAGTTCAGAGGGCAGTGAAAGACCTGTCCATAGAGCAGTCGCTCAAGACGTATGAGGAAGTCTGGCTTAGCAAGATATTCCAGTTCCATGTGCACATCAGGAGCAAAATGGCTTCCAGTGAGGCTAATCTTCCTGTGAGTAAAATGAGAGACTCTCTTTGGATGTGTGCCAGTTGCGGGTGAAATTATATGCAACAACAAAATGGAGAAAACATGCTGAAGCTGTATTTTTTGGAGGCTTTCTAAAGTTTGCGCATGAGACACTTTTCAAATTCCACAGAATTTTGAAATATTACTACAGAAATAATATATTAATAATAAAAACAATGATAATGGGCATGCAAAGTTCAATTTAAAAATAAAAAGAAGAAAAAAATAACAAGCTGGTCAGTGCATTGTGCTCAAATAAGATTGAATACAACATATGCACTATTTACAACTTTTCTAGGACACCCAGAGTGAGGTATCCCAGAGTGACCCCGGGGATCAACAGCACCCTCCCCGCCCCATCCGCAGTCAGGCGAGGACCACAAGCAGGGTCTCGAACCAGAGCAGCCACTCGAAGAACAAGAGGAGCAGTGTCGCTTCACTGCCAGCTTCTTTGCTCAATCTGGGAGAGGTAATTTGTCATCTTTACATTCGCATGAGAAATTCAACAATCTGGGTTTCTGACCAGGCCCGACACAAACCGGCCTGTACAGTCACAGAAGCAGGCTAGAAGCTTGAAATTTCAGAACAAGAGGAATTGTACTATCTGTGGAGCAAAAACCAAGATGCTGATGAGCTGTGCAGATCTGCATCTTGGTTTTTGCATATGCAGATTGTCAAAATTCTATGAGCCGCCTCGTGGGAAAACCAACAATGTGGTGTCCGTACAGGTCCGACACAAACCGACCTGTACAAGCACAGAAAAGAGCTAGAAGCTTGACATTTCGGATTTCAGTAGAAGAGGAATTGTACTATCTGAGTAGCGAAAACAAAGGCGCTGATCAGCTTCGCGGTTACCGCGAAGCTGATCTGCGTCTTTGTTTTCGCCTATGCAGATTGTTGGTTTTCCAACGAGGCGGCTCCAATATTAATAACCCTTAATTTCAACTGCTAATGTGTAAGTTCGAGTTTGGATTTTCCTATCTATGCTGAACACCAGTGAATGTTCATTTTTGCATTTTACTCTGTAACCATAGAGTGGGGCCATCAGACGTATCAGATTTTATTGTGTATTATCTTACTTTTACAAAAGCAGAATGTTATAGACTCATTTGGCTGTTTATCTTTATCAACAACAACAAGGTGACTGCATAGTTATGTACTCATCATATACATAAGATAAATATTGAAGACTAAGTTTAAGGGGTCTTTAATAGGGCATTAATGCATTTTAAGTGTATAGATGTATTTGTTAAATTTGATTTAATAAATTCTCAAGGCAAAATCTTTGGTACTACAGGTAAATCACTACAACTTGCACTTGCCTTTTGCAGTGTAAAACCATTTCTAACTAAAGGAGATGTATGACTTATGTTTGACTCTTTTGTTGTGTAGATCACTTATTTGGCTGTTCAAATTTTGCACCATTTATTGACATTGAAAAAACCATTTATTGACATTGAAAAAATATGCACCATCAAAGCAGGTTAAGCATTTGGATGGGAATATGTGGTATATGTACACTTATGTAAAACAGAAGTTGTGTGCAACCAATGTGATGTTTTGTTAATTTTCACATTCATGACCCAAGTGATCAATCAATCATCAATCTGTTGTTTTCATGTTTTCAGCGCTTGACATAGAAATGAATTTATTCCATCCCCACACTGTGCAATAACACCTCCAGCACATTTCTATTGTTACTCTCACAGTTTTCATTCATCATTGCCTTGTACTGTCTTGAGCCACAATTAAACTATGAGCTTTATGCCTTCTTACTATAAGAAAGTTTAATTTGGGACAAGCATAAAAAATGATAGATGGAGTTCTCCTCATTAGATTGAGTAGAGTATGGTGAAGTGTTGTTAACAATTCAGTTATTTAGCAAGAAACTTGCTTAATCGTTAATTATTGCACAAATAGCCGTGTCACACAATATTAACAGTCATATGAGCCGCCTCATGGGAAAACCAACAATCTGCATAGGCGAAAACAAAGACGCAGATGAGCTTCGCGGAAACCGCGAAGCTGATCAGCGCCTTTGTTTTCGCTACTCGGATAGTACAATTCCTCATCTACTTAACTCCAAAATTTCAAGCTTCTAGCCTGCTTCTGTAGCTGTACAGGCCGGTTTGTGTCAGACCTGGTCGGAAACCACATTGTTGGTTTTCCTACGAGGTGGCTCATATATTAATGAAAAGATTAATGTGGCAATTCATGCGCACATGTACTGTTAATGCACCACATTTATTTATGCTCGTTACCGTGCACCACGCATATCATGTGCTGAAGTCCGCTCGGAATGAGCATAAGAATGAAAGCTTTTGCGCATATGAAATTGTAGTGAGGCTGTAAAATATAGTGCACCATTATTTTTTTTTTTTTGCACAGAATTTATGCAATAATAGCGATTAAAAATGATTTTGTCATTCATTAACATTCGCCAGGACCCTCGGGAAGTGTTGAAAACCTCAGGCTAAGCCCTCCCTTCAGGTCTTAGCAAATGTTAATGAACGCAAAATCATATTTGATCCCTATATCATACAATATACCCTCAGCAAGTTTAAAAAAAAAAAAAAAATAAAAAATAAAAAAAAAAAATAAAAAAAAAAAAAAAAAATAAAAAAAATGCAAAATATTTTATATAAATATTTTTATACATGACAATTGCTGTATATTTTCATGGGTCTATTTCGTAAAATGTGAATGGCTATGGTTTTGTGTTCTTCTCAATCAATAATTATTTCAAACATTCAATGTTTCAGGAGTCAGGCCAAGTTGTACTCCTGGAGAGCACAGACCCCATCTTTGAGGAGTTAGAATCCCACCAGGTGTCTCTACAGGCCATGCAGAGTAACAGTGCCGCGGGGTCGTTCCTGGACGAGGTCGTGAAGTGGCAGAAAAGACTACAGACCATCGAGGCTGTACTGTCTACCTGGCTGGAGGTCCAGGAGAAGTGGGTGGAGCTTGAGGAGGTGGGTATGGTTTCTAGCGGGAAAAATGGCCGAAAATATAAGTTTGATAATGATCAGTGTTTGTATTCCTCATAGGACCATATGGAAGACTTGCATTCATGCTTAATTGGTTTTCTCTTTGCAGTTTTTAGATCCAAAAATATTCAGGTATATTTAATGGTTTATGTTTTCAAAAAATAGAAACCAAAAAATATAATGGAGAAAATGCGTCATCTAAAAATGTAAAGTTTAAAGAATGTGGACTGTACATGTAAACTGAGAGAAAGTTAAATTCTGACCTTATCCCTGAAGTAAACCAGTTGAGCCAGGTCATGAGAAAACTAACATATTGCATATGTGAAAACAAAGACGCAGATCAGCTTCAGCAATTTTGTTTTCGCTACACAAATAGTACTATTCCCTTTCTTCTTAAATCCGGAATTTCAAGCTTCTAGCCTGTTTCTGTACAGGCCGGTTTGTGTCAGACCTTGTCGGAAATTTAAACATGTGAAGGCTCAGTTACTATTGTATACGTCTACAGGTATACTCCGGGGCTGATGTTAGAACCTCTCTGGCTCATGATGCTAACAGATTTGCTGTGGTGAACAGAGATTTTAGACTTCTCATGAGGGCCACAGAGAAAAACCCGAACGTTCTACAGTGCTGTTCAAGGAAAAGTGAGTTCTTCATTTGTTGTTCACACATGCTTGCCTTTGTCACTTTTTGACAGTTAATGCTCACAGATGCTTTACTTAGAAATACACGCTAGGTAGGTGTTAAAAGTTGTTCATACTCTGGTGATGATTCAGTTCAAAATTAATGTTGTAATAATGATTGTGAAAGTTTTAGGTACACTGTAAACAGAATAAGCTAGTTTGGCAAGAATCTTGGCTTAGAGCCGTGTAGTAAGTCACTGTTGAACCAGCTTCACATAAGATCACAGATTTTCCCCAGTCTCAATTCATAAAATGGATTTTCCCCATATTCTATTTATAAAACATCTCTGTATTTTCAGATATTCTGTCTATTCTGGAGCACATGAACCACAATTTAGAACAGTGCAGAAAGTCACTGTTGAACCATCTCGAGAGGAGACGACAGATTTTCCCCAGATTCTATTTCCTGTCTATGGAGGATGTGCTACACATTGTTTGTAATGGTTAGTACACCATCTTTTGGAAATAGATTGGATGCTTTTGCTGTCTAAGCTTATTACCCACTGACTGACCACCCTGATTACTGGTTGACCATGTCAGGGGTTTTAGCCAGCCTTAGAAAACTATCCATACATATATAAGCCTTAGTTGTGTACTTGGATGGTTATAGTTTTGAACCACATTTTGGATGTCATGACATCTTAATTTTGGGTTAAAGTCCTATAAAATAGAGACAATGTCCCGACATGGCCATAGCTGTTGACTGGGACATAAAACTATAAATCAAACAAAAGATAACATTAAAAAAGGGTGACATTAAATTTTTCATTTCATGATATATTAAATGGTATCGTTAAAGCTACAATGAAAAAAAAAATGCAGTTGTTGATATTCAATGTATTGTTGCCATTTGGAAATAGTAAATGAAAGCACAGAAGAGCATGTCAATATGATAATACTGATAAAACATAAAAGCACAAGAGAGACATGGACATTGAATGTTTTTCCATTTTCTCTAGGCTATGACCTGTGCCAAGTGAACCAGTATATCAGTAAACTATTTGAGAATGTTGGTAGTCTTGTATATGAAGAGGCGGCCGAGACAGAGAAATATAACTTCATCATTACTGGTGTACAGAGTGAACTAGGGGAAAAATTGGAGTTTCAACAGGTACTTTTAGATTATCAGTCAGCCTGTTATGAAAATATACAAAATTTCAGCTGTGAATAAAAAAAAAAGAAAATTTCATTGGAAAAAAATTGTCAATTTTAATATTGCGTGTGGTTACAGGTTAGAAACGCCTCGCCAAGGTGGCTCTAATGAGTACCCACAATCTATGTTTTGGATCAAAAATAACGAAAATTGTTACCTCCGCTGAACACAGATTTACTGCATAAAAGAGGGGTGTAATGGGGTATATATTACACATACATTTTATCCTTATGATATGATGCTCATATTCAAAAGACCATGATGAGGAATCACTGTCTAATATACCCTTTAACACAAGAAATTTTCATGGGCAGATGCAAACTCATTAAATCGATTACAAACAGAAGATATGTTAAGCTATGAAAGGTTATTCAATTTTGATATGAACCGCGTCAAGAGAAAACCAGATTTTAGCGTATGGGAAAGCAAAGGCACAGATCAGCTGATCAGCATCTTTGTTTTTGCTACATGATGGTACAATTCCTGTCCTATGTAATGCCCAAATTTCAAGCTTTTAGTTTTCTTCCGTGACTGTACAGGCTGGTTTGTGTTTGACCTTGTCAGAAACCCCGAAGAACATTTTTCTCACGTCACAGCTCATATCATTTGAAACCACAGCCCCCAAACCATCCCCCCTCTAAACCAGAGAAAAAAGAAGGGACTTTGAGTATTAACATGTTTACCATACTCTGCTATCTTGTCTTTATAACAAACCAATCTTTGCGAAATGTGCCGGTCTCTCGGACAAAACCAGCATAATTTCATTCTGTCCAGTAGAAAATTTCATTCTGTCAGACGAATGTCGGGCAAAATTTACTAGATTACTATATCAATGTAAAATCACTGTCACGTCAAATAAGCTTTTTTCCAGCACAAAATTGAAATCTGCCAGAAAGCTGTCCAGCAGCTGATTTTGCGAAAGCTTACGTACCCTAGTCACATTCCCCACGCTTGGTGCCTCACTCAATCCAAGGGTTTGTGGGACTGGTTACAAATGAATTGTCTGTAGGTGTATTTGTAATGTGAATATTGTGTGTTTCAGCCTGTGAACTGTGAGGGCCAGATTGAGACGTGGCTCACCAGTTTTCTCCAGGGTCTGCGTGGAGCACTGCAGTTCCAACTAGCCACAGCTATGGGGGTGGAGAAGTTGCCGGTCAAGACACGACAGATCCGCAGCGCGGGCTCCCGTAAAGTCACCCTCCCAGCGAGGGCGTCCAGCTCAGCAGAGAAACAGAACAAGAAAGGTAAGTCAAAAGTGGAGACAACATTCTGACTTGGCCATAGCTGTTTACTCAGACATTAGAAACAATACAAACACACTAATTTTTTTTTTCACTACATAAAACCAATTTCAAAAGATTAGTGTATTTTATGAAAACAGATCATTATTAGCTGTTTAACTTAGAAAAGACTTAGCTTTGATATCAATTAGCTGATTCATATAACATTTGAACTGTTATAACTATCTTAACAGAGGAGCGATCAGCGAGCAGGCAGAGTAAAACGGGCAGTATCGACAGTAAGAATGCCAATGGCAAACCCCCTAGTCGAGCCCCTTCAGTGACGGATCAGATTTTCCCCGATGCTGACGAAGACCCCAAACGATCGTGGACCCTAGATCATGTGACTGAGATAGTGTATCTAGCAACACAGATCCAGATGACAGAGCAGGTTGAACAAGCTCTTACTGAACTGGAGGGAGGAAATAAAGACGCTCTGAAGGTAAAAAGATTATAAATAATTAGCCTTGGCGCAAGAAAACTAGTCTTGGGGGTTTTGGACCAGGTCGAAACAATCGGGCTTGTACATTCACAGAAGAAGGCTACTTAAGAAGCTTGAAATTTCGGATTTAAGAAGAAAAAGGATTGAACTATCTGTGTGGCTAAAACGAAGCCGCTGATCAGATGTGCAGTTACTGCACAGCTGATCTTCGGCTTTGTATTTGCATTTGCAGATTGTTGTTGTTTTTTTTTTATGTGGATGTTCATTTACCCTGTGCATGTCATTTTCAATTCAGATAGCAAGCATATCATGTTTGTGGGTCTCCAGTTAATTTTCCAGAATGTTTTCAGGGTGTATTGAACAAGATCAATGAGAGTATTCGAGCTACAACAGTTTTATTGAAGGGGATAGAAGGAGAGAAGGATAAAGACAAAGAAAGCCAAAGTAAGAATTTATAATTGAGTTGTGACTTGAGAAAAACCAGTCGTCTAAGTCTCCGACTAGGTCAAACACAACACAGCTTGTACAGTCACAGACAAAGGCTAGAATCTTGAAATTTTGGATTAAAAAAGAAGAGGCATTATCTGTGAAGCGAAAACAAGGGCGCTGATCAGCTGTGCAATTACTGCACGTTAATGCACAGCTGTTTTGTGTCTTTGGTTTTGCATATGCAAAAAGTTGTTTTTCTCTTGATGTAGCTCAATTGATTCTTTTATATGAATATTCCAAAAGAAACAGATTATTATATCTGACAGTGAATATTAAATACTCTTTCTTCCAAATTTTCGCTACCAGTGATTTATATTCTTACAACTGGCCGACAAACTGAATTATTACTAAACAAATCACACACTTGAGCTGATCTACGAGGGGGGTTCAAAAAGTTCGAGGAAAAGTGCTGCCAAATTTGCAATTGTCATGGGAAATTTACGTTCTCTGTGCATGTTGTAAATTAATATACAGTTAACATATGCACAAAAATTGAATAAAATTAAATAAAATTGGATGAAAATTAGGCCCAAGGTCATAACGTCATGCTATACTCATTCATGCTGCTGTTTGATAGCTCTTAAGCATTTTTTGGAATCTACCTGGCATACGGGCGTCTACTTGTCAGTTCTGTGTGTATCATGCGGTGAATTGTGCCGAAACTACTATTCGATATGTTGTGTATTTCACGAATTCTACTCTTTTCTATCACGACGATCATTTTCGACAGTATGACGTTATTTGACGTTACGCTGCGCGAGTCGACATGGACGCTTTTCTGGTCGTGTAGGAATCATGCATACTACTTGTTGATTGCTGTTTTCTTAATTTCCTTGTTGCCATATGTGCTTTCTGCTCTTAGCAGTGTTTCTTTGTTTTATAGTCCGTTCCAAACACACAATTTATCGAATACCGTTGTTCCCTTCGCATTTTAGGCATACCCACTAAACAATATGGCCGCTAAACGTCCAAATGACGTCACAGACTTATATGACGCCATGTGCTCACTGCAAACATATTGAACTTTGCTCATACAGAGTTTGGTGAAAAAAGCACGGTAAACCATCAAATGCAACGTCATCATTAAACATCGACTTTTTGCAAAAATGAACAAAAGTGGGCCAGTATTCGTGATGTACGGTTTCCATAGCAACCACTGTTAACATTGTATTCATGTCTGAGCAGCAATATTTGCTGTATAAGTACAAATCATGTTTGTCTATATAACTGTAATAGTTTTATTCAGCTGATTTACAAAATAAGAATATGATGGCACTTTTCCGCGAACTTTTTGAACGCCCTTCGTATTTTGATTCTAACACACAATCAACAAAAAAAAAAGTCACTGAAACTGTCGATATTTTTCAGCTTTCCACCATTGCATTGTAGTTATCCCGCCATGTTTGATTCCAACACATAATTAACAAAATAAAAGTCACTGAAACTCGATATTTTTCAGCTTTCCACCTTTGCATTGTAGTTATCCCGCCATGTTTGACTGTCATGTCGATATTTGCACATTTATAAAGACTGCACAAGTACTTGCTCTTGCATTAAAGATCTTGCTGGTAAACCAGACATAGGAAATTTTAGGAATTTACAGTGTTCAGCTTGTATATTTCAGCAGGTAAAGCCAAAGGTGAAGCAGAGTCTGGGGAGGGTGTGTCTGATACTAACTCGTACGGGGGCGGGATCAGGAGTACCAACGCCCCGTCCCTGGGGGCGTCCAGGAAGGGTTCAATGTTTGATGTGGCAGGACTAGACACAACAAGGTCCCCCATACCGGAGGAAGATCTCTCTCAGAGGGAGGATTGTAAGAAAATTTCACTCTACATTTGAGCGGTCTCGTGGTAAAACCAACAATGTGGTTTTCGAAGAGGTCTGACACAAACCGGGCCAGCCACAGAAGACAGCTTGAAGCTTGAAATTTTGGATTTAAGAGGAAGAGGAAGTGTACTAAAAACAAAGGCGCTGATCAGCTTCGCAGTTACCGCGAAGCTGATCTGCGTCTTTGTTTTTGCATATGCAGATTGTGTGCGATATGTTTTCTTGATTTATCTTAAGATGGAGGCATCATGGTGTTTCTACTTCTAAATTTGTTAAGGCACGGCATTGTTGAGCTCTCAACAATAAAAAGTTTGAAGTTAACTTTAAACCCTCAGAATAAAGCCTTTCGCCCATTGTCATAATTGTCTACATCACATGTGTATGTTCATGTAATGAATACCCCCTTACACCCTGTATTATTTATGAAAAATTTGGGTATCCTCTTAAAAATGCTTCAATTAAGCATTTTTTCATCTGTAAATTTTAAGTTTTACAGCTTTAAATGTCACATTATATTGTACAGCCATATTTGGTATTGTAATCCTATTTTCAGCTATGATTGAACAACCACTATGGAACCAAAAGACACCTTGAATCTGGCCGCTATGTCCCTCCGCTCAGTCAAGAAAGACCACCCCTCCCCACAAGAAGTGGTTGCTTTCCCAAATGGTTAATCCGGACATTAAATTTCAACAAGTAAAACTATTTTCTTTTTCAGCTATGATAGAACCCACGACTATGGAGCCTATCGACACCATGAACCTGGCCGCTATGTCTCTACCCCCGGTCAAGAAAGAAGGAACCCCCCAAGAGAAAGAGGAGACACCAGTTGACACATCAGAGCTCAGGCTCATGCTGTTTCCCAGTCAGGTCTGTCTTGTTTTGATGTTCTTATACATCACATCCTGTATATAACACTTGATGAGGTAGAAACCAAGTTTCATTTTCGTTTTTCAGTCTGTGTTATAACAAGATTAAAGTGTATAGATAAGTTCAAATGAACATTTGGGGTTTAATTATTATCTGTTATATCCAAAACCATACCGTAACAAATCATGTTATTCTTTCCTTTTTTGCAAGACAAGACAACTACATGTATTTATTTTGAGTCGACAAGATACATAACAATGAATATAAGCTCCATGGAGCTTTTGAACCGACTATACTTTGTAGAAAGTATCCTTATATTGATTTCTTAGGCAATCCTTTTTACCTATTTTTCTTTGTGTTATATTGTGATATTGTTATTATTAGTATGCAAGAGGCAGATCTAGGATTTCAGGATAGAGGGGTCAGATTTGTCAAAGGGTGTTTGTTTTCCTATTTATGTCTCCCCCCGACAGGGTCGGGAGACATATTGTTTTTCCCCGTGCGTCTGTCCGTCCGTCTGTCTGTCTGTCGGTCCGTCACAAATTGTGTCCGCTCTATAACTTGAAAACCTTTAAATATTTTTCAATGAAACTTGGTACACTTGTAAACCACGACAAGACGATGTGTCATGCACAAGAACCATAACTCTAGCTTGAGTATTTTGGAGTTATTTTCCTTTGATTATTTGATACAATTTCGTGTCCGCTGTATAACTTGAAAACCGTTTAAGATTTTTCAATGAAACTTGGTACACTTGTAAACCACGACGAGATGATGTGTCATGCACAAGAACCATAACTCTAGCTTGAGTATTTTTGGAGTTATTTCCCTTTGATTATTTTCGATACAATTTCGTGTCCGCTGTATAACTTGAAAACCGTTTAAGATTTTTCAATAAAACTTGGTACACTTATTAAGCATGATCAGACGATGTGTCATGCACAAGAACCATAACTCTGGCTTGAGTATTTTATGAGTTATTCCCCTTTGATTATTTTCCATACAATTTCATGTCCGCTTTATAACTCGAAAACCATAAGAGTTATTTCAATGAAACTTGGTACACTTATAAAGCACGATGAGATAATGTGTCGTGCTAAAGAACCATAACTCTTGCTTGCATATCTTTGGAGTAATTTCCCTTTGATTATTTTCCATACAATTTCGTGTCCACCCTATAACTTGAAAACCGTAAGAGAAATTTCAGTGAAACTTGGTACACTTAAAAAGCACGATGAGTCGATGTTTCATGCACAAGAATCATAACTCTTGCTTTCATATCTTTGGAGTTATTTCCCTTTGATTATTTTTCCATACAATTTCATGTCCACTCTATAACTTGAAAACCATAAGAAATATTTCAATGAAACTTGGTACACTTATAAAGCACGATGAGATGATGTGTCATGCTAAAGAACCATAACTCTTGCTTGCATATCTTTGGAGTTATTTCCCTTTGATTATTTTTCATACAATTTTGTGTCTGCTCTATAACTCAAAAACCATTAGAGATTTTTCAATGAAACATGGTACACTTATAAAGCATGATGAGACGATGTGTCATGCTCAAGAATCATTACTCTTGCTTTCATATCTTTGGAGTTATTTCCCTTTGATTATTTTCCATACAGTTTCTTGCCGGCTCTATAACTTGAAAACCGTAAGAGATATTTCAATGAAACTTGGTACACTTATAGAACAGAATGACAGGATATGTGATGCACAAGAACTATAACTCTTGCTTGCATATTTTGGACAGTCACGTAGAAAGGGGGGAGACATCAGTTTTCACATAGAAAACAAATTCTAGTTTCATCTACTTTGTATTAGAATTCTCTATGAAAATGTAATAATATGGTCCTAAAGGGTTGTTTGAGCGACCCCTTGAACACACCCTATTTCTTCCGCTTGGTCATGCCATCTTTAAAGACCTTTTCACACATAAGCAAAAATCCCTCAAGGTAGGCTTGCATTTAAATGTGAAAAGGAGGTTTTTTATTTGATTTATTGCTTTATGTCTCTGTCATCAGCTAATGTCCGGACATAACCATAGTTGTTGACTGGAACATAAAGCAATAAATCTAATAAACAAAAACTCTTTCACAATTGAACGCAAGCGAGAGACTTTCACTAATATGTGTGACGAGGCCTTACATAGTTTTTTTTATCAAATCGTATGTATATTGTCTTATGTTATCTTCTCAGGTCCACAAGCTGAGCTGTTTGTTAGCTCTACTGGCACACATGAGAGATTTAGTAGAGCGACTACTGGTGATGGACGTTGGTAGCCTCTTGTCCAGTATGGAATGGCAATCACAACTCCAGTTCAGGTTCAACAAAGAAACCAAAGGAGCTAGCATTAAGGTATGATTATAAGCTGTTATAGTACAATATTGTATGATGTAACAAGAATGAAGGCACTGAATTATAAATCTGCTTTGCAGATAATGCATAATTTTGCGAAAACCATTGTGGATATAGTTCAGTGTTAGGATGCATGAAAAATAGAATAGTCACAATTATTAGTAGCAAAGAATCTGTAGTTTTTTCTGTATTCTATAAAGTCTTGTTTATTTTTTGACATTGAAGGCAATAGCATACAATATATATTTCACAAACGTGACAAGTTGTGGCTTTTGCCATACTATTTAAAGAAACATTGCACCTGAAAACCAACAATCTGCATGTGCAAAAACAAAGGCGCAGATCAGCTTCACAGTAACTGCGAAGCTGATCAGCGTCTTTGTTTTCGCTACATGCAGAGTACAATTTCTCTACTTTCTAGATGCAGAATTTCCAGCCTCAAGCCATCTTCTGTGTTTGTTCAGCCTGATTTGTGTCAGACCTGGTTGAAAACCAAATTGTTGGTTTTCTCATGATGCAGTTCAAACATTACAAGTTGTGGCTTTTTATTTGCTATATAAATTTTCTTTTATTCATTCCAGTGCCTAGATGTAGATTTTGAGTACGGGTTTGAGTACCTGGGATCCAGTCCCCGTGAAGTGATCACTCCACTGACAGAGAGAACCTTTGTATCTCTCATACAGTCTGTCAATTCCTACATGGGATCTATGTGTGTCGGACCAATCGTAAGTATACTAATGTCATGTTTGCTTTTGTTTTATGAGCATAGGGAACATACTGGTAAATCATTTATTCTAAATGCATGTTTTTTAGACATAATACTTTGTCTTGTAGTTTGAGTAGTAATGTTAAAAGCTAAATTACTGGGTGTCACAGCATTGATGGCTCCCAGCAAAGCTGCTACACAGCCGATTACTGGTTTACCACGTAGAAAGTCTGAGCCTGCAAATAAAATTTATTTAGTCAAATCATTTGTCTTTTTTGTTTACTTGGATGGTAATATAATGCAAGAAGTTTCAAATGTCATGACATCCAAATGTTGGGTGGAAGTCTCATCAAAATAGAACAGACACTCTGACATGACCCTAGATGTTGACTAGGACAGTAAGCAACAAAACGGACAAGAAAACATAACATTAACTCTACTACTTCCTGATTTCAGGACTCCGCCAAGTTTGAAGTTGTCCACGAGCTGAGCAGAAGCTTTGGCCACTCTCTGTACAAGTTTAACTGCACCAAGTCAATGGACTATTGTGGCCTACAGGATATCTTCCGCGGCATGGCGTCCACCGGTTGCTGGATATGCTTCAACAACCTGAACCATCTAGATCCCTCAGTGCTCAGCGTCTTTGCCCAGCTCATCACGACAGTGTTTGAGGCCCTCAGGGCGGGGAAAGCTGCCGTACACCTACAGTCGGATGATATTCAGCTGAATCCTTCGGGAGCTTGTTTTGCTCTGCTGGATAGTGCTATTCCGGTGAAGTCGACCAATCCAGATAAACTCCTGCTGTACCCGTCAGTCACAGCAGTACTGCCCAACTATATAATGAGACAGTTTAGAACTATTTCTATACCTAAACCAGATCTGAAACTCTCACTAGAGGTCATGCTCTTCAGTCAAGGTTTGTTTTTCTTTGCTCTTTCTTCTACGATATTTTCTACAGTACAAAACAAGACTAAACAAAATTCAAGACAAGCCAAAACAAGATTTATTTGTGTTGACAAGACAAATGAGCCGCATCGTGAGAAAACCGGATTTTTGCCTAGGCGAAAACAAAGGCGCAGATCAGCTTCGCGGTAACCGCGAAGCTGATCAGCGCCTTTGTTTTCGCTACTCGGATAGTACAATTCCTCTTCTACTTAAATCCGAAATTTCAAGCTTCTAGCTCTTTTCTGAGCTTGTACAGGCCGGTTTGTGTCGGACCTGGTCGGAAACCCCGAAGACCGGTTTTCTCGCGTCGAGGCTCAAATAACCATTGACATTAGCTCCAAGGAGCTGTTGAAAAGATTATTGAATATCAAGTCAGTAGAACCATGAATTTTAGAAACATGAAAACTATGCCCATTTATCAAAACTTACTCAAACAGGCTTATATTTTCAAATGACATATGAGCCGCATCATGAGAGCAACAAAGGCACATATCAGCTGTGCAGTAACTGCACAGCTTTCGCTTTGCAGATAGAAAAATCCCTCTTTCTGTAGCTGTGAAGCTCAGTTTGTGTCGGACCAGGTCGGAAGACTGGTTTTCTCGCATAGCGGCTCATATCGTTTAGAACTTTTTTTCAACAATGTTCAAACTGATTTTTTACAATTTCAGAACCTTTTTTTTAACAACTTTAGAACTTTGAATTTTAATGTGCATAAAATTGTTTATACCCCCCGCCAAAACGAAGTTTTAAGGGGGGTATACTGTTTTCACGTCCGTCCGTCCATCCGTGCGTGTGTCCGTCCGTAACGTTTTGTTTCTTTAATATCTTGGAGACCCATTGATGGAATTTCATGAAACTTTGCAGGCATCTACGTTAGAGTTAAAGTACCGAGTAGAAAAAATAAGTAAAATAAAGCGAGTCGAAGACGAGCTGTTTTTACTTATTTTTTCTACGAGGTCTTTAACTAACTTGTAGTATGACACAACACAAATTGGCAGATCCGTACTGTAACTTCCAATATCAGGAAGTTATTGTACGGCTTTCATCCCGCCTCTTTGCTTTGTAATAATATGTGGGCCCGCCTCTTTTCATATTGACTTGTATTGGATTTAATGTTATAAAAACTTCAAAGGAAAAACAGAAAGTCATACTACAAATATCTATGAGGGTCGTTCCAGAATTAACCATATGGGGTGGGGTGGGAGGCAGTTTTTTTCAAGCCCCACCACCAATAAAAAAAAAAAAGAAATCAGCCCCCACCATGCACAATTTTGAATAAAAATTCAAACCCACCACCCATAATAAAAAAAAATGCTTGCCTACCCACCTAGCATTAAAAAAAATGATTGTGGAACCCCCACCTGGTACAAAATAAAATAAAAAAACCTTTTTTCATCTGTTAAACATTAAACATCACTATTTGGTCTGGTGGTAGTACTGTCGATTTAAAGCTGCATGGTAATGAGTGTAAACAACAACTGACCGCTTGATCGGTCAATGGCGTGGTTTTCGCGAGTCTATAGGTCAATTCGGTCATGTATGTTACGCGGTTTTATAGAGAGAGAGAGCAGTTTTCTTACAGTTTCTCTTTATGGTAAGAGAGAGAGAGAGAGAGAGAGAGATTGTCAGGCGTTCGCCAAGGTGCAATTTTCTTACAGTTTCTCTTTATGATATTATGATACAATGAAAACAATATATATTATCTTTTGCACATTTTAAAAGGGAAAGATCGCATTTTCTAGAAGAACAAGAACAGAACTTTATTGTGATACAAAATCTCAGACCACACGCAGGTGGTATATGAGAAAATCAGAAAATCGAAATTAAAGTGTAACATGGCAACTGAATCTGTCCCGGATACGAGAGATGAGCATGTACGCTAGCACGCTAGCCTACGCTTATTTATTTACCCTGTGTTAGGTGCACAGTCTGATCCGGATGTGCGGCACAACGGCTCGACATTTTTAAAAGGCAAATTTTTCAACCATCTCCTGGGGGGGGGGGGGGGGGGGGGGGGGGGGGGGGTCACATGCACATCTTTTCGTAATCGGGTTATAAAAATTAATACCCGTATTACCTGCATGTTTTGGGACTAAAAAAAAAATAATTAGATCTCTGGCTGTCCCAATTAATTTAAAAAAATAATTAAAATTTTGGGTGTCCCAATTTTTACAGTTGTCCGATCTTTTAGGGTGTGTAGCACTCCTCCGAAGTTAGAAAAAAAAAACTGTGTAGAAAAAAAAAATGTGTCCGAACTATTAAGGTAATTACCATTCCTTCCCAGGTTAGCGACAAACATTGTGCAAGAGTACTCAATGTTTGCATCCAAATCCCTTCGCGGGAAATGGATGCAGAGAGAGAGCCTTGCTGTGTGCAGTGCAGGGGTCCCTCCCGCTAGGAACCGTTTGTAATACGGTATCCTATAAGTTTTCTGACAAGTAGCTGTACATTGATATTATTGTTCTTAAATTTTAAGTCTTGAAGGTGTTGAAGACTTCCGCATCTTTTTTGGTGAAATGTTGTTATATCTTCACAAGGGAGCATTTCCCCTTTGCATTTTTTGTGTAATTATCGGCTAATTACCAAACTAATATGTTGTTATTTGAAGGCCCATTTACCTGACTAATTTGGTCATGTTGGTGAAGAACTGCACTGGTATCCATATAAAACGTTGGTTATACGTTTTCAAGGGAAATAACTCATGACTTACTTTGTGTATCTTGCCCATGCATTGAATTGCAATACGAAAACAAATGGGACCAAAATCGGTTTGCTTTTGAAGACTGTAGATACAGGATATGCTGCACATATTTGTTTTATATGCACAGGGCTTCGGATCAGAGACAGGGGCAATGCTACACGTCTTCAATATATGTACATGGCCAAGACTACATTATGCATCTTTGTTGTAGTACATTATATTATGAATGAAAATCGTCTTGGCATCTATTGTTTTGATTGAAATGATTCTGTATGTCCCAGTCAACAGCTACGGTCATATAGGGACGTTGCCTCCATTTTATGGTTATGGGACGTCAGTACATCCAGAAACTGCTTCAAATTTAACCATCCTAGTAAACCACTAAGGCTTATACTTATGAGTGGTTTGAATTGAACCACTTTTCCCGGGCAGGCTCATACATAGGCGGACCCAGTATATATAATAACCAGTAATCAGACAGTAGCGTATAAGCTTTGCCTGGAGACACAAGCAGCCCATCTATTTCTTTAGGCCCCTGACATCCATTGTGTCAGAGTGTAATGCAATATAAATCGTTCTGACAATTTTATAGGATACTTCATCCCAACATTCAATGTCATAACAACCAAAATGTGTTTGAAAATATAACCTCTCGAGGAAGCAACTGAGACGTGTATGGTTGATTTGACTTGAACCACATTTCCTGTAAAGGTCTGTGTCTCCCAAGCAAAAGTGGTTCAAGCGTGCCCAGCAAAAGTGGTTTAAATTAAATCTGGCTGAATTTTCAGTCAGAAACTTATTATAAATTATATGCTATAATATGTCCTCAATAAAAATGTGTGAACAGTCTGCATGTATTCTTTGTTCAAACCCTTTAATCAGTGACTACGTCCGTGTATTGTCTTGGGTTCTGTTTTCACAGGCCAATTATAGTGTCATGTCGTGAGAAAATTAATTTCGCATGTGCGAAATGTGAATATGCAAAACAGTACAGCGCTGACCGGTCACAGCTTTTCCAAGCGTTCTACAATATCTTTTATTCTAAACTCTCTTCTTTCCTAGGCATTGCTTATTTTTACTTGTCATGCAGTAGCAGGTTTTGTGACCTCTGATCCGATCTACAATCCAAAAGATAGGCTTTCTTATGTCGAGGCTGTCATCGAATGGCAGGTGTCACGCTGTTGTGAATTACCGTAGTATACACATGCTAACAGTTTGGGATAAAGAAGAATTTGTAAAAAGGTGTTGTACCTGATAAGACAGCTCAACAATCATTGGACAAGCATGAACTTACGCTAAATGCATAACCATATTAATCAGGTGCAGATCTGCATGGGTTTCAAGTTGTGATTTTTCTTTTCTATGGTATACATTTACTATTGGGGTATTTGGTTTTCAGTCCGACTAACTAGCTAATCCCGTCCTACAGTGTTAGCGAGTAGGGGTAACAAAAACAATAGTGTGAAGATACCGTATTATTGACTATTGACGGTTCTTCGCAGAAAGGCTAGATCGACCCCTTGCATTACATTGCAAAACTAACTCCCGTAACCGTAGTTTGGTAACCGTTTTCACACTACAGAAATGAAATGTCAAAGTTGTACTTCAAATTTCAAAGTGTGTTTTTCAACCCAATGTGATCTCAACACATATTCTTTTTTTCTTTACTGTCAAAACGATCTCTTTTTTTTCTTTACTGTCAAAACGATCTCTTTCTTTCTTTACTGTCAAAACGATCTCTTTCTTTCTTTACTGTCAAAACGATCTCTATTCATTGAAATGCAAATCTGACTTACTGGATGTTATTAGACTGAAACACAACATTCAGTTAATTCACCAGGTAGTAAAACATAAACACTCTACAAAATGGCCAATTTTCTAACCTAGCATAGGCGATAATTAACGCTCTTGAAAACGTAATCAGCGACTTTTGCTTCAGTGATCCTTGACCATTTTGCATACCTATTTTGTTGAGACAGTTGCTCCAACAGAATTGATTGGCAATCAGGAGTCAATTAAAAACACCATATAAAAGATTACTGGTAGTCTTTATTCATTTCAAAACAAAAGAAAAACTGAAACAAAGTAATAAATTATCCAACATATGATCCAATTAAATGATTAAAAGGTAAATACCATGCAAGAACAAACAACATTAAATACTTTAAACAGAACAAACAACAATTAACCGTATTGAAAATAAGTCATGCATTACGTTGTCACCGTAGTTTATGCGCATTTTCGCACAAAAACAGGAAAAACATATTCACAAAAATTGTGTCCCAATACAAAAAATGTAAAAATTCTCACTTTTTTGTCAAATTTTTTATATGTCCCAATATGTAAAAGACTGTAAAATAAATTTTTGGGCGAAGATGAATGGTGTCCCAAAATAAACAGGGTCCCAAAACATACAGGTAATACTGATGCATGCTGTCTAGAGTGAGAACTGTTTTAACAAAAAGTACATGTTTTGGAGTGTGCATACTAAATTGAAATTACAATAATAAGCTGAATTTGTTCTTAATTGAAGTATTAACTTTTAGAAATTTATCATATGAAAAGAGCAGACTGTTGCTGTCTCGTTCTTTGGATAATTTCACTTATACCTTAACTTTACAGTCTTTATCGTGACCACTCCATGTTAACGACGAGTAGATGCAAATAGTGCATTTGTAAATGGTATTGTCTTATATATGCACATGTGTGAAACACCATAATAAATATGAGCAAACAAACATCCATCAGGAAAACGAGTCCATGCGATGAATACCCCCATATGCCCCACTTTTATATAGCAAAAACGGGGCATGGAGGGGCTTACCTATTCGTCATATCTCCGCCCCAAAACACAGACCCTGGGTACACGTTAGAACCGCCTCGCCGAGGCGGCTCCAAACGCACTCAAAATCCAAGTTCCGAGCAACAACAAGAAAAGCATTTAACTTTTTCCAGTGAAATTTCTAATTTTTACAGCGGAAAAAAACTATATATTACATGGGCATGCTCTCATAATGATTTCTAAACAAGAATATTACTTGCGGTCAACAGGATGCCAAAGTCAATTACAGATACATAAATTAGTGCAATAAATGAGCCGCGACGCGAGAAAACAGGTATTCGTGGTTCCCGAGCAGGTTGGGCACATAGCGGCCTGCATATTCCCAGAAAGAGTAATTCTTGCAATCATGTATACAGACCATACGTATATAGCGAAACAGAAGGCGCCAATCAGCTGCGCAGCTACTGCACAGTCGATATGCGCCCCTGATTTCGCATGTACAGAAAACCTCTTTTCTCAGGATGCGGCTAAATTTAAGCCTATTTCTTTAACATGTGACTTTTGACCACGACTTGCACGTTTTTCTTGCTCTGTCACGGGCTTCGCATGTGTGTACGAACCGTGTCGCTGCGCGAGTGATAATTGCCATTTCGGTATTTTTTTAAATGGCACAATCCAGTGCTCGCGAAGCGTGAATGACACATTGTTTTCTTAAGATTAGCCATAAAGTTTGTGAAAACAATCCAAGCGCGCTAGGGGATTATCGATAGACCGTAACCGAGACCATAAACACAGGTTGCTGTAGGCTGTTTATGACACGTGTTACGCAACGTTGCTCGTTTACGACGGGCGACGCACACCAAAGATTGTCTAAACATTGAGACACCTAAATATTGTATAATTCTAACCGATCAGAAAATGCATTTGTAATTTCGCGATTTAGAAAGGCGAATTAAAATAATTGTTTATATCAGAAAATTTCAAAACTGGATAGTGCACAATATGGTCTTTAAATGCCTGCCATTAGCAAACGCATCGGTAGATTTTCAAAATGCAATGGTAAAAAATTAGATAATTGATTAAGTTACCAAAATTTATACTCACTTTTTGTAACAGATTGCCTTTGTACAGGATCACAAAAACGCTTGAAAAATTCAAATATCGCGGAAAACTACGATGTCGAACCAGCCATTTTCCGGAACATCGCGCTTTTAACGCGATCTTGGCAACTTCGCGGAAAACCAATCTCGGCAGTTCGGGCTCAGAAGCTCGGCTCGGATGGGTCTTACATACTTCACCACATGTTTGGGCCGAAACGTCCTGCTATCAAACGATCGAACGTCAGGGGTTATCGTTCTTGACCGAGATCGTCGAAAAATGTAAACAATTTTTTTTTTTTACTTTAATTTACATTTCTGTCTAACACTATTGGACGAAAACTGGCACCCCCACACAAATATTTTCGGGTGCCCTCTGGAAATACCGACCATGTATAAAATAAATTATTTTGAAAACCCCACCAGGCATTAAAAACAAATTCAGTGGAACCCGACCATGCATAAAAAAACAAAAACGCTGCCGCCCACGCTGCCCCCCCCCCCCCCCCCCCCCCATATGGTTAATTCTGGAAAGGCCCTGAGGAAAAATATGTACATGCAAAAAGAAAGGGCTAGGGGCCAGTCCCTTTTGAGATACTTCCCTTTATAGTTCTTGATGGCTTTTGTATACAGTGAAGATAGTGCATTTACGGGCCGATCAACTCCTACCACAGTTTTTGTTGAAACTTTTTGATATTATGTCTACATGATGTAGACCCATTGGACATTTGCATGAAGAAACATTACCGGCAAAAAGTAATTTTTGTCAAAATGACAGCTGTGAGAACTTGGGCAATTTTTCTTAGTTTTATACAGGCAAGGGCTGAGACTCACGGGCCGATCAACTCCTACCACAGTTTTTAGTGGAACTTTTTGATATTATGCCTACATGATGCAGACCTATTGGGCATTTGCATGAAGAAGTATTATTGCGAAAAAATATTTTTTTACAAAATGACAGCTATGAGAACTTAGACATTTTTTCTTACTTTTTTACAGGTAATGGCATTCACGGGCCGATCAACTCCTACTACAGTTTTTTATGGAACAGTTTGATATCATGCCTACATGATGTACATCAATTGGACATTTGCATGAAGAAATTTTATTGTAAAAATTTTTTTTTTTTTGACAAAATGACAGCTATGAGAACTTAGACAATTTTTCTTTCTTTTTTTACAGGTAAAGGCATTCACGGGCCGATCAACTCCTACTACAGTTTCTCATGGAACAATTTGATATTATGCCTACATGATGTACACTCTTTGGACATTTGCATGAAGATTTTTGACAAAATGACAGCTATGAGAACTTGAACAATTTTTCTTGATTTTTTTTCTTGATTTTTTTACCGTAAAGGGCATTCACGGACCGATAACTCCTACTACAGTTTTTGATAGAACAATTTGATATTATGCCTACATAATGTACTCCCATTGGGCATTTGCATGAAGAAACTTCATTGTGAAAATATAATTTTTGACAAAATTACTGCTATGAGAACTTAGACAATATGTCCTAATACTTATCAATTTGTCTGAAGACAATTTGTCTTAGCTTTTTTTTACAGATGAGGGCATGGTTTCTTAGCTTTTTTTACAGGTACACTACATGTATAGGCATTAACATGCCGATCAACTCTACCACAGTTTTTGATGGACCTATTGATATTATATGTACATGTAGAATTATAGGACATTTGTGTGAAGAAATTGTATTGTGAAAAATTAATTTTTGTGGTAAACAGTTACACTGCGGGGGGTATTTAATAAGCATTGCTTATTGACACTTTTTTCATTTGAGTTGTTTTCAGGTTTTGTGAATGGTCGAGAGCTGTCAGAGAAAACAATGACATTGTTTGAGTTGTGCTGTAGAATGTTAGGAACAAATGTATTCATCTCAGAGAATATTTGCATGGGTAAGTTTCTTCTTATAAAGACAATTTTAGGTACTTGCAATCATGGGTATCAATAAATGAGGCTGTATGATACAATGTCAAGGAAAAATGTATGTTTACAATTCGAATGAAGAAAACAGAAATCCTCTTCCTTTAATCTTAGCAATTTGTGTCAGTTGAGCTATGCACATTGAAAAATACATTGATGCACACTATTTTGAGCATGTTCTGCCAAGTAGAACAAATATATACGAAAAAAAAAATCTTTGTGTATTATAGGTAAGCCATTTTTGGTAGAATTAAAAAAACCCTGAATGCTTTAATATTATACATGTAGGTGTAGACATATCAGCAGGCCACCATGGCTGGAGTTTGAGAACCTTGAAGGGAGTGGTTGCCGAGGCCGGGGCACATCTGGAGAGATTGCAGGCAGAAGTCAGTGAAACAGGTGGGTTGTTCAAGTTGTTTTTACCATGACAGCTGTCAAATGAAGCACATCAAAAGCTGCAGAAAGCTTCAAAGCAGTGGAGATGATCTGTCTTTCTAATGCACACAAGCCTTGTTATGAGAAAAATAGTCAGTTCTTCTTTCTCTTTTTTGAGTTCCAAATATGCCAAAACAAAGATTGCTCATTCACACAAACTACTGATTTGTGTGCCTTTTGTGCCATTGTTAATTTCTCATGACAAGGCTTACATAGTTCTGTACCCTTTGTTGTGTCCTATACATGCACCTATGGTTACGGCTTACAGTCATACTAATATATCAATCAAGTACGAATGCCACAACTTAAGTTCATATAGCTTGAGTAAGTCCTAATAGTGCCTTAAAATATACTATTATATGAAACAAAATTGAAGCAACACAGAAACAGAAGTATGTTATAGACACTGTTATTGAACCGAGTGCCCGAATGTTTTAGCTGGCACATTTCTTTCTCAAAGATTTAACATCAGAGTATTGCCTTGGCCATAACTGGTTTTCTGTTGGTCGAAGAAAAGAATGTTTATTATAGAGTTTCACACTAACTACAGGTAATCTGTCTCCCTGATGCCTACCCAGGAACTGTATGTGTGGTTATTTTAACTGTCAGGCCTGAAGGTTGTAAAACCTTTTTTCATGTTCAGCTCAGCTTAAACAAAAAATTATCCTGCTCATAAATGTTAAAATGCCAACAATTGTTGGCATTTTAACATTTATGAGCAGGATAAATTCCATACTTTGGCAATCTTAATCTGAAATTTCAACCAATTTTGTTTATTTCAGTAATTATGAGCAGTTTAAATTTTCTGCTCAGCTGAGGTGAGCATGAAAAAAGTTCTAGAACCTTGGGGCATGGCATCATCTGGCTACCATAGACATGAAGCATCAAAATCAAACAAGAAAATTGACACTTTGCCTAACCCTTTATAGAGGAAAACAAGCTTTACTATGGTTCTGGCTATGAATATGATAATTATTTTGATGATAAACAAAATTTCACTAGATCTTTAATCACCTCTGGGTAAAGGGCTAAGCTCTTTAATTATACCCCGTGCAAAACGAAGTTTTAGGGGGGTATACTGTTTTCAGCCTGTCCGTAATTCCGTGATTCCGTCATTCCGTCAACATTTTGACATCTTTGCTGAATAACTCAAGTAGTTTTTACCTGGTGTTCTTCAAATTTTCAACACACCTGCACCATTAGACAACACATGTGTGATATGAATTTAGGGGCCAAAGGGTCAGTTTTGCAAGAGTTATGGGACTTTTTAAACCTATACATAGAATGTTTGCCATAGTGCTAATAGTGCATACTTTGTGAAATCAACTCCTCCTACAGCTTTCAATATTCTTTTTTGATACTTTGCAGATATGTGCCAGAGATGTTGAAGATGTGCATGAAGAAGTATTATGCTGAAAAAATAAATTTTGACAAATTTACAGCATTTTGAACTTAGCCAATTTTCAATAATTGCCATATTCAACAATGGTTGGTAGTGCATAGTTTGTGAAATCAACTCCTCCTAGGGCTTTCAGTATTTCTTATCAATACTTTGCAGACATGTTCCACACATATTGAAGATGTGCATGAAGAATTATAATGATGAAAAAATAATTATAGCCCCGCTTTGGAAAAGTGGGGCTATACTGGATTCACCCTGTCCTTCCGTCTTTCCGTCATTCCGTGGTTCCGTCATTCCGTGAACATTTTGTTTCCACTCAATATCTAAAGAACAAAAATTGACACAATCTGACCAAATTTTGTATGCACATCAACATTGACCACATCTACCTTGGGATTGTTGCCCGTCATTTTTCGCAAAATTTTGACGGAGTTACGGCCCTTGATTGACGTCAGAATTTCGTTTCTGCTCAATATCTCGAGAAGAAATTGACAGAATCTGACCAAATTTTGTATGCACATCAACATTGACAACATCTACCTTGGGATTGTTGCCCCTCATTTTTCGCAAAATTTTGACGGAGTTATGGCCCTTGATTGACGTCATAATTTCGTTTCCGCTCATTATCTTGAGAACCAATGGACAGAATCTGACCAAATTTTGTATGCACATCAACATTGACAAGATCTAGCTTGGGATTGTTGCCTGTCATTTTTCGCATCATTTTGACGGAGTTACTGCCCTTGATTGATGTCAGAATTTTGTTTCCGCTCAATATCTTGAGAACAAATTGACAGAATCTGACCAAAATTTATATGCACATCAACATTGTTAAGATCTAGCTTGGGAATGTTGCCCGTCATTTTTCGCAAAATTTTGACAGAGTTATGGTCTTTGATTGACGTCATAATTTCGTTTCCGCTCAAAATCTTGAGAACCAATGGACAGAATCTGACCAAATTTTGTATGCACATCAACATTGACAAGATCTAGCTTGGGATTGTTGCCTGTCATTTTTCGCATCATTTTGACGGAGTTACGGCCCTTGATTGACGTCAGAATTTTGTTTCCGCTCAATATCTCAAGAACAAATTGACAGAATCTGACCAAAATTTATATGCACATCAACATTGTTAAGATCTAGCTTGGGATTGTTGCTTGTCATTTTTCGCAAAATTTTGACAGAGTTATGGCCCTTGATTGACATCAGAATTTCGTTTCCGCTCAATATCTCGAGAACAAATTGATAGAATTTGACCAAATTTTATATGCACATCAACATTGACATGATCTAGCTTGGGATTGTTGCCCATCATTTTTCGCAAAATTTTGAAGGAGTTATGGCCCTTGATTGACGTCAGAATTTCGTTTCCGCTCAATATCTTGAGAACAAATCGACAGAATCTGACCAATTTTTGTGTGCATATCAACATTGACAAGATCTAGTTTGGGATTGTTGCCCATCATTTTTCGCAAAATTTTGACAGAGTTATGGCCCTTGATTGACTTCAGAATTTCGTTTCCACTCAATATCTTGAGAACGAATTGACAGAATCTGACCAAATTTTGTATGCACATCAACATTGACATGATCTAGCTTGGGATTGTCGCATACTTTTTTTCGCAAAATTTTGACTGAGTTGTGGCCCCTGATTGACGTCAGAATTTCGTTTCCGCTCAATATCTTGAGAGCCGATTGACAGAATCTGACCAAATTTTGTATGCACATTAACATTGACAATATCTAGCTTGGGATTGTTGCCTGTCATTTTTCTCATCATTTTGACGGAGTTACGGCCCTTGATTGACGTCAGAATTTCGTTTCCCCTCACGATCTCGTGAACAAATTGACAATCTGACCAAAATTTATATGCTCATCAGCATTGTTAAGATCTAGCTTGGGATTGTTTCGCAAAATTTTGACGGAGTTATGGCCCTTGGTTGACGTCAGAATTTCGTTTCCGCTCAATATCTTGAGAACAAATTGATAGAATCCGACTAAAGTTTATATGCACATCAACATTGACATGATCTAGCTTGGCATTGTTGCCCATCATTTTTCGCAAAAATTGACGGAGTTACAGCCCTTGATTGATGTCAGAATATAGTTTCCACTCAATATATTGAGAATGAATTGACAGAATCTGACCAAATTTTGTATGCACATCAACATTGACATGATCCAGCTTAGGATTGTTGCCTGTGGTTTTTTGCAAAATCTTAACAGAGTTTTGGCCCTTGATTGATGTAAGAATTTTGTTTCTGCTCAATACCTTGAGAACAAATTGTCAGAATCTGACCAATCTTTTTATGTGCATCTACAACATTAACATGATCTAACTTGGAATTGTTGCCCATCATTGTTTGTCTCACCCTGGCAAAACGCTCAGAAGCGGGGCTATAGTCAGATCCTCTGACAATTCTAGTTTTTGACAAATTTACATGCTTATATACAATAATGGTTGGTAGTGCATAGTTTGTGAAATCAACTTCCCCTAGGGCTTTCAGTATTTCTTTTCAATACTTTGCAGACATGTTCCACACATATTGAAGATGTGCATGAAGAATTATAATGATGAAAAACTAATTTTTGACAAATTTACAGCGTTTTTTAACATAGCCATTTTTGACCATTGCTTATACAATAATGGTTGGTAGTGCATATTTTGTGAAATCAACTCCTCCTAGGGCTTTCAATATTTCTTTTCAATACTTTGCAGACATGTTCCACACATATTGAAGATGTGCATGAAGTATTATAATGCTGAAAAAATAATTTTCGACAAATTTACAGCATTTTTCAACATAGTCATTTTTGACCATTGCTTATATACAATAATGGTTGGTAGTGCATAGTTTGTGAAATCAACTCCTCCAAGGGCTTTCAGTATTTATTTTCAATACTTTGCAGACATGTTCCACACATATTGAAGATGTGCATGAAGAAGTATAATACTGAAAAATTAATTTTTGACAAATTTATAGCATTTTTAACATAGCCATTTTTTTACCATTGCTTAAATACAATAATGGTTGGTAGTGCATAGTTTGTGAAATCAACTCCTCCTAGGGCTTTCAGTATTTCTTTTCAATACTTTGCAGACATGTTCCACACATATTGAAGATGTGCATGAAGAATTATAATACTGAAAAAGTGAGTTTTGACAAATTTACATCATTTTTCAACATAGCCATTTCTTATTTACAATAATGGTTGGTAGTGCATACTTTGTGAAATCAACTCCTCTTAGGGCTTTCAGTGTTTCTTTTAAATTCTTAGTAGATTTGTTCCAGATATATTTTAGATGAGCATATATAATTTTCATGCTGAAAAAATAATTTTTGACAATTTTTCAGCTTTTCTTTAACTTAGTCAATTTTTTACCATTTCTCATGATAAACAATAATGATCATAGTGCATACAGTGAAATCAACCTCAAGCTTTCAATACATTCTTTGAATATCTTATAGATGTGACTGGCATACTGAGGATGTACATGAAGAATTATAATGCTAAGAAGATATCTTTGACAAATTTTCTGCGTGTTTGACTTAGGAAGTTATTGGCCAGCTTCAGATAATTTTGCGGGGGGTATACTGAAAGCCTTGCTTGCAGCCAATTTCTAGTTTTACTTTATTTTTTTATATCCATCATATTGTCTTTTGTTTTTCCATTCTGTGAAATCTAACTGTACTTCAAATAAAAGCACTGACTTTGAAGTAATATCTTAGTTACCACTAACAGTTGTTGTGTTGTTTCCCCTTTATGGTTATTTTATTTGAACTTTTCAGCTCCTTTTGTGGCCTAAAATAATTACTAAATTAAATTGTTGTTATTTCTGTCTTTTTCGGTTGTTTAAAATACTTTAGATTTTGGAATGAGAATGGCCACAGAAATTGCTATACTAAAGTATTCTCTCTTACATTCACTTTTTTGTCTTCTTTTTTCCTGCACTGTTTTGTTTGACCTTCACTTTTGACCTTTGTGCACTGACAGATGATTCAGGGTCAAGGTCAGATGAGGAAGAAGCGACCTTGGAGAAACAGGATGAGGAGGGTCAGGAAGAGAATGGTTTGTATCTTGAAACAGCTGCTGACCTGGGAATAATAATCAGAAATATCAGAAATTATAACTTATAAAGAAAGATGAAAAAAAAAAAAAAAAAAAAAAAAAAAAAAAAAAAAAAAAGAAAGAAATAAAGAAACCCCAGGCTAGGCTAAAACATGAGAAAATGGAATATGAATACTTGTAAATATATATGTATTTATATATAATTCATCAGGACAATTTTGATTAGCATTCTAAGGCAAATAAAAGTTTTGGCAAAAAAGAGTTGCTTGCCAGTTATAATGTAAATTTAAGATGAAATGTTCATTCCAATTTCTATATTCCATAAAGTACAAGTGACTTTACAACAGGATTGACTGGTATTGTTACAGGAAAGTTAGGTTAAAATACTATTGGAGAGTCAGTCAGGCAGTTCTTGGAGTTTGTCTAAAGGTTTTTTTTTAATTTTATATATGTTTGTTTCAGGAATTTTGATCAATTTTATATTTCCTACATTTAAACTCATGATGTACCTCCCAAATGAGTTTTAACTTGGTATTCCTTTATATATCCTTTTTTCAAAAGAAAGACTTTGAAAAATAAAACTGTTGAATTTCTACATTATGCAGCTATAAAGAAATATTTTTCTTTTTTTTTTTTTCTTAAACCTACTTATTTTAATCAACTGCATATTATACAACAGATGTTATTAAGATGTTCTTTAACCATATTGCACTTTTTATTGTAGGTCATAAAATCCTAGAAGGCTATTCCAGCAAGAAGCTACGTTTTGAAGAGCAAGCCCTGGTTATCGCCATCAGGGACACATTCCTACCCAGAATGCAAGGCCGTGACGCCAGCGTGTTCATCACCCTTGTCATGGACGTCTGGCCCAACGTGGATGTTCCCATGGTGTTCCGTGGAGACGATGATCTTCTCGACAAGTTGCCGGAGAGTCAGTCGAGGGCCAGTTCCAAGGCTAGCTCCAGCAGAATCAGGACGGCAAAAAGTCAGGATTCCAGCAAGTCTGTTAGAGGTGAGTCGGTTGATTTTCATGCTTGTTGGGTTTTCTCAGACTGGTGTGATCTCTGTTTTTTTTTTGGAACTTAATGATTATAATTTTCACTTTTCAGCTAAATCCATCTAGTTTTAAGTCCAGATACCAAATTAATAATTCACATGAGAACTTAATAGCATGACTATACTAAATTGATATTTATTTGCACATTTTAAAATATGCACATTTACAATGCTATTCACAATAATTCTAAGGAAGACTAACCAAAGATCTGGTTAGGTTAGATAATCATGCATATTTTAAGTTATTTCAGATAAACATTATATCTTATGTAATTACCAGTTTAAAGCCATTCAAAAGAATGCTTATATTTATTTTATTAACTTCGATAACTATATTCAGAAGAGCAGACAGAAACCCCTATTAAGCACCTATATGGCAAGTATTACAAAAATTCTCTCACTTTGGCATGTGGTCTGATATTATTTTCTGGCATGGCTATTTTCAATAGTGGCTGTCAGCTATTAGATCTTTCTATTATTGCTTATTCTGCACCCAGTTTTGTTGAAATAGTGTATGCACCAATGTAGATATTTACATCATATTTTATTTTAGCTTTTTGGGCATATAGACCCCTGTAAAATGTACCAAGATCAGGCCATGGGTTATAGAACTTTTCTCACACTCAAATCAGTGGAGAACGAAATTTAAACCGCTCATAAATACTCAAATAGCCCGAATTAATTGAAATTTTATGTGTAGATCTCCAAAGGCGATAATTTATCCTGCTTATATTGTTAGAAAGCCAACACTTGTGAACATTTTAACATTTGTGAGCAGGATATTTCTTTGTCTCAGTTGAGTTGAACATGAAAAAAGTTTTATAACCTCAGGGGCAGACTGCTTCTATGAGTGCAGTCTAATCATCATTTGAGCCATGCCACAGCCATGAGAAAACCAACAATGTGGTTTCTGAACAGGTCCTGCACAAACCGAGCTGTACAAGCACAGAAGATGGCTAGAGGCTGGAAATTTCGGATTTAGAAAGTAAAGGAGTTGTGCTATTGGTTGAGCGAAAACAAGGAGACTAGTCAGCTTTACAGTTACTGTGAAGCTGACCTGTGTCTTTGTCTTGGCCTATGCAGAATGCTGGTTTTCTCATATTGTGTCTTTTGGATTTTATTTTGGCCACAATCAAGGAGTGGAGCCTCTGTGGTGTAGTAGTAAAGCCACTCAACTGGGGTGTAGTTTGATCCCCTTCTCATGAGACTATAAATGAATGTCCCTGGCATCAAGCAAATGGTGAAACATTTTAAACAGAAGGACCATTTTACGTTTTGGCCTAACTTTTAATGTAATTTTGTTTGCTGTATTCAATTTCATTTTCCACAAATGAGATACATGCCATTTTTGATCATTCAGGTGTCAAAATGGGAATGTATATTATTTATATCTTAATATTAGAATGTGCATTTTTTTACTTTGATTTACAACTTGAAAATCTTATGCTTCTGCTCATTATAGCAAAATGAAAAACTATCTATGCTTTTGCTATTTTGCATGATATCTTGCATGACATAGTATTGCATGGCCCTTTTTAGCCTTTTTTTTTTTTTTTTTTTTTTTTCTAGATGCATTCATGAAAAGAAAAAAATCCATGGTATAATGAGCTAAATACATGTTTATGTATTTCAAAGGCAGGAATGACTACAGTTAAGCTATATAATAATGCTTTTAGAAATATTCTCAACCCAAATTGAAAAAAAAGAGATAAATTTTCAGATTTCCATAGGAGGAACACCCTCTTTTTATCTGGTACAAACGGTATGTGGGAATAGTTAAAAAATGTTTTTATTTGAATTTTTTGGTGGTTGCTTTTAATTTATTGTTTATTAATTCTACTTTTTATTTTTGCACAATTATATTCTTGGTTTCTTACCCTCCTTTGTCTTTATTTGTTCCATTGTACTGCATCTCAAGAAAACCTGTTTTTAGGCAATATTTGAAAAAACAACATCATATTTTTGCCTATGCCAACGCAGTGGCGCAGATCAGCTGTGCAGTAACTGCATAGCTGATCAGCGCCTTTGTTTTCACTACACAGATGGTACAATCACGCCCCTTGTTACATCCAATATTTCAATCTTGGCGCCTTTTCTAAGACTGTGCAGGCCGGTTTGTGTCAGACCTGGTGGGAAACCCCAAAGACCAGTTTTCTCACATCCAGGCTCAAATTATAATCATTCCAGATAATTAATATGTGTCATATTTATAGATGACTAGTTAATGTACATGTACTTGATATGAGCCACGGCATGAGAAAACCAGTCTTTGGGGGATCCGATAAGGCCTGATATAAACTGGCTTGCACAGTCAGAGAAGGCTAGAAGTTTGGATATAAGTAAGGGACTTCTGATCTGCGCCTTTTTATTAGCATAGCAAGAATCCGGTTTTCACAAGTCATGACACAGCTCATATCACAATTGAATGTGTCACTGCATGCAGTTTCGTTTGGAAAAAGGGTGCATATAAATTTCATAACATTCAGAATTTTTAGCTCACCTGAGCCGAAGGCTCACAAGGTGAGCTTATACTATGGTAGTCGAGCCGTCGTCCGTCCATCCATGCGTCCGTTCGTCCGTTCATCTGTGCGTCTATGCGTTCACACTTTCAATTTTGAATATCTCTGAGACTAGCTGGCCGATTGCAGTCAGATTTTACATGAAGCAGCATTGGGGTGGGGGATTGCCTGCCATAGGTTTTTAAGCAGATCAGATTGGAACTCTGGTTTCCATAGCAACAGATAGCTCCCATTGAGTTATAATGGGGAAAATGTTGTGGCCACTCTAGCAACTTCATTTTTGATTGGATCTTCTTCGTTCTTGCAGGTAACAAGGACAACCATAACATCTCGGATGAGTTCGAATTTCGTTCAGGTTCGACCTCAGATTGCGGAGTTAGCTGCCCTTGAGCGTCTGGAAAAATCCCCATAGACTTATAATGGGAAAAATGTTGTGTCCACTCTAGCGCCTTTATTTTTCATTGGATCTTCTTCATTCTTGCAGGTAACAAGGACAACCATAATATCTCGTATGGGTTGGAATTTCAGCAAGATCCGACCTCTGACTGTGGAGTTAGCTGCCCTTGAGTGTTTGAAAAATCATTATTTTGTGTTGTGGCCACTCTATCGGCTTCAATTATGATCGGATCTTCTTCATACTTGGAAGTAACAAGGATAGCCTTAACATCTCGGATGAGTTTGAATTTCAGCCAGATTCGACCCTTGACTGCAGAGTTATCTGCCCTTGACTGTGTGAAAAATCAATATTTAGTGTTATGGCCACTCTAGCGCCTTCATTTTTATTCGGATCTTCTTTATTCTTGGAAGTAACAAAGGATATTCGTAACATCTCGGATGAGTTCCAATTTCGACCAGATCTGACCTCTGACCGCGGAGTTATCTGCCCTTGAGTGTTTGAAAAATCAATATTTAGTGTTGTGACCACTCTAGCGCTTTCAATTTTGATCGGAACTTCTTCATACTTGGAAGTAACAAGGATAGCCATAACATCTCGGATGAGTTCGAATTTCAGCCAGATCGGACCCTTGACTGCAGAGTTATCTGCCCTTGACTTTGTGAAAAATCAATATTAAGTGTTGTGGCCACTCTAGTGCTTTCATTTTTATTCGGATCTTCTTTATTCTTGGAAGTAACAAGGACATTCATAACATCTCAGATGAGTTCGAATTTCGACCAGATCCGACCTCTGACTGCAGAGTTATCTGCCCTTGAGTATTTGAAAAATCCATATTTTGTGTTGTGGCCACTCTAGCATGGATCTTCTTCATTCTTGCAGGTAACAAGGATAACTACAATATCTCATATGAGTTCCAATTTCGACCAGATCCGACCTCTGACTGCAGAGTTATCTGCCCTTGAGTGTTTGAAAAAACAATATTTTGTGTTGTGGCCACTCTAGCATCTTTGTTTTTCAGTCTTGCAGGTAACAAGGATAACTACAATATCTTGGACGAGTTTGAATTTCGGCCAGATCTGACCGCTGACTGCGGAGTTAGCTGCCCTTTAGTGTTTGAAAAATCAATATTTTGTATTGTGGCCACTCTAGCGCCTTCAATTGTGATCAGATCTTCTTCATTCTTGGAAGAAACAAGGATAACCATAACATCTAGGATGAGTTCGAATTTGAGCCAGATTCGACCCTGTATACTGCGGCGTTAGCTGCCATTGAATGTTTGAAAAATCAATTTTAAGTGTTGTGGCCACTCCAGCAACTTCAGTTTTGATCAGATTTACAAAAAAAAAAAAAAAAAAAAAAAAAAAAAAAAAAAAAAAAAAAAAAAAAAAAAGACCACTTTGTCCAGTGACTGTACCTGATGCCATTTTTGATCAGGTGACTCTCAGGTGAGCGATCGTTGCCCTTGGGCTACTTGTACACATTATTTTGATATATGTATCAGTACGCAAAACCAACAGGCTTGTCAGACTTGGAAGATGTTAAAACAGCTCTAAATATGTATACAAACCACATGGTTGGGTTTTGGATAGTGCAACTGTAAATTCTCTAGTGGAAGTACTTGAACTACATCCTAAATTTTAAAAAAATTACAGATTATTTGCCATGGTTTTGCATATAATTCACTTTTACTTTGTGTTTGACAGATTCTATCAACCTGAACACCCCAGTTGTGAACATGACACAGGGAGACAGGTTTGCCTTTGTCGACCCAGGCCAAAAGCAGACCCTTGAGGATATACATGATGCCATTGCCGTGGCAACAGGTGACCTTGGCCTACTTCCAGGGGTGGCATTCCAGGCTAGAGTGGCCCAGCTGGCACAGCTCAACTCAGCTCACCAAACTGTAAGTTGTACAGGCCACCTTCGCTATCTCGAAATCAAGGGGAATGGGGGAAAACACTTCGAGTTTTCCGAAGTTCGAGATAAGCAAATTGAGACCAAAAAGCTCAACTCTCTCACATTGCCCGACTTTCGTTTTCCACCATGTTTACTCCATTGATAGCGGTTTCAAACGACAAATGCCGAAACGTTCTTTAACAATTCCAGTGATTGCGTATCGGCATAGACTACTGGCTATTTTATGGTAATTTAATTGCTGAAGCCACTTGTTTTTCATGTTCGAGATTTTCCCCAATACTGGATCTTGTCATTATCGAATATTGCAATATAAACTTTAGGACGCGCTGGAGACCAGTGTCGCCACCAGGTAGCACTTACGAGAAGGGAGACAATCAATACGTTCTCGTTCAATAAAGAATGTAATACGCCGTTATCGGCGCAGTGTAGGGCATCATCGGTAAAAACACCGACGCTGTCGTGTTGAATAAAAACACGAAAATACATCAAGCAAATGACCAGAAAACATCAGGAATGGTCGAATCATTTGTCATTCTATATTCTTTCGTATTTTTTGCTAAAAATGTATACGGCGCAAATCGGCAATATCACCGGCCGCCGGCTGTTTTTAGAACACTGCTACTCAGTTGTGACACAAATGTTGAGACGATATTGTTACAGTTAAAGAATGCTTCTGATAGCTAACATTAAACACCGCTGCTTAACAGTGTTCAAACAATTAAATTTCAAAGGCACCGATAATAGCTTGTGTTACGTTTCAAGGTCAATTAGTTTACACAAAGCCACCGACCAAACCAATTAACCCCATTGTTGTGTGTTATCGGACGCCACATGGAATTGTGAAAATGAAACTAAAATTTTGATGGATTAAATGACAAATTTCAGTGGATTAAAAATCCATTAGAGGTAAATTTCTTTGTCTTTTGTTTTGGGCTTTGTATGAGTTTGCTAATATGGAAAACGCAGTTCCGAAAATTGACGTTTTATTCTCTACATATTTCTTTTTCTTCTTTTTTACTGATCATGAAGTCTGACCGATAATTTTTTACTTCGAAGTTCGACACAGGAAGGGTGAAACTAATAGTATTTTTTCTGTTGGGAGCAAATTATCACTTCGACACAGCCGAGTTTTCGTCATAACCGAGTTCGACACAAGCAAGGTTGAAATACAATGACATATAGGGAGAGACGCTCGGGAGTGAGAGATCACTTCGACATAAGTGGGGTCTTCGAGACAACCGAGTTTGAGATAACGCAGGTGGCCTGTAGTTGATTTTATAAAGGTAACTTGAGTGGCCACATTTAGGGAAATAGCTCCCATTTAATTTTAGGTAGCATTTAGTTTCTGAAAAATTTTGTGCACTTGTAAAACGAGCCAGAGAGAGAGAGAGAGAGAGAGAGAGTGAACAGAAAGAGAGAGAGTGGGCACGACTTTTATTTTTACAATTTGTTTTCCTACCTTTCGCGATATTTGTAGTTGGTCCACCTGGCTGTGGTAAAACTGAGTGATCAAGACATTGCTTTGGCTGAGAGGGAGAGGAACAGGCTTATCTGTTTTCAGAATGCATCAAGATGCTTGATGTAGCTGAGAGGTATAAGGGCAAAACAGTTAGTTTTCAGACTGTCTTTACAATTTATTTTCCTACCTTTCCAGATATTTGTAGTTGGTCCACCTGGGTGTGGTAAAAGTGAGTGTATCAAGACATTTGCTGTGGCTGAGAGGGAGAGGGGCAAGACTATCAGTGTTCAGACTGTATTCACCAAGGCTGTAGAATCTGATGAGCTCATGGGATACATTGACCCAAAGTCAAAGTAAGATAATTTTAAGTCATTTTCCTGTCTGATTTTCCTCTGTAAAATTTATGATCTATTTCGTGTGCTTCTTCTCACATGTACGAAGGGCGTTCAAAAAGTTTGCGGAAAAGTGCCATCATATTCTTATTTTGTAAATCAGCTAAATTTAGATATTACAGTTATATAGTCAAACATGATTTGTACTTATACAGCAAATTTTGCTGCTCTGGCATGAATACAATGTTAACAGTGGTTGCTATAGAAGCCGTACATCACGATTACCAGCCCACTTTTGTTCTTTTTTGCAAAAAGTCGATATGATATTTAATGATGAAGTTACATTTGGTAGCTTACCATGCTTTTTTCACCAAACTTTGTATGAGCAGAGTTCAATATGTTTGCGGTGAGCACATGGCATCATATGCACTGGGTGCTTCCTTCGTCCCGATACAAAAAGGTTTTGTTTGACTTTTACTATAGGTCCCGATAGGAATTGGTTTTGTTTGATTCTGGTATCAGATTTTTTTCTACAATAATTCCTAGAATTTGGTCAATGATTTGATTTGATTCTCATTTATGACGTCATTGAAAGAATTTCAAGTCATAAAATAGTGCTTCGAATGCAATTTTATTGTAAGTTTTTATTTGATCCGTTAAGAAGGGATATAAATTATGAAATTGATGTTATTGCCGACTCTGTTTTGTGAAGATTTACTCTGTTAACATAGTAGAAAAAAATCCGGTACCAAAAAGTCAAACCAAACCTTTTTATATCGGGACTAAGGAAGCACCCAGTGATATGAGTGTGTGACGTCATTTGGGCGTAAAGCGACCATATTGTTTAGTGGGTATGCCTAAAATGCGAAGGCAACAACGGTTTTTGATAAATTGTGTGTTTGGAACGGAATTTAAAAGAAAGAAAAACTGCTAAGAGCAGAAAGTGCTTATGGCAACAAGAAATTAAGAAAACAGCCATCAACAAGTAGTATGCATTATTTCTACACGACCAGAAAAGTGTCCATGTCAACTTGCGCAGCGTAACGTCAAATAATGTCATACTGTCGAAAATGATTGTTGTGATAGAAAAGAGTAGAATTCGTGAAATGCACAACATATCGAATTGTAGTTTCCGCACAATTCTTCGCATTATACACATAGAACTGACAATTAGATGCCCGTATGCCAGATAGATTCCAAAAATGCTTAAGAGCTGGCCAACAGTGGCATGAATGCGTATAGCATGACGTTGTTATGAAGTTGGGCCGGTTTTACTGTTGTTACCTAAGAAACGCACGTGATTTAATGCCTAATTTTTATCCGATTTTGTTCAAATTTTGTGCATATGTTTACTATATATTAAAGTACAACATGCACAGAGAACGTAAATTTCCCAGGACAATTACAAATTTGGCAGCACTTTTCCTTGAACTTTTTGAACCCCCCTCGTATAATACAACTAGATAGAAATCATTTTTAGCTCATCTGAGCCGAAGGCTCATAGGTGAGCTTATAGTATACCCATGCTCCGGCGTCCGTCCGTCCGTCGTTGTTCATAATTTCAAAGATCTTCTTCTCTGAAACCGCTGGGCCGATTGTTCTCATATTACACATACACCATCTACAGGTAGGGGGAAAGAATAATTGTGTTTTTTGTTTTGATCGGATAAGGACACTGGTTGCTATGGCAACTTACGCTTCCCATAGACTTATAATGGAAAAAAGTGAAAATTGCCCGTTTTGCTGTCTTGTTGGAGATATTTGAATTTTGTTTTTGCAAAAATGTTTATTGAGTAGTCCTCTACGTTTCATGTGACGTTTGTCCTAATCCTTCATTTTGATTGGTTGCAGGGGCCCCATATAGGGCAAAATTTCGAAAAACATTCAAAAATCTTCTTCTCAGAAACTGTCAAGGGGATGAAGCCTATACTTTGTATACATGTTCCTGACAGTGGCCTCTACATAATTTATGTTTTTTATTCCAGGCGGATAAGAACTCTGGTTGCTATGGCAACTTAAAGTTTCCATAGACTTATAATGGGAAAAGTGGAAATCGGCTATTTTTCCGCTAAAATTGCAGACATTGGAATTTTGTTTTTGCAGAAATGTTTATTGAGTAGTCCTCTACTTTTCATGTGACTTTTGTCCTAATCCTTTATTTTGATTGGTTGCAGGGGCCCCATATAGGGCAAAATTTCGAAAAACATTCAAAAATCTTCTTCTCAGAAACTGTCAAGGGGATGAAGCCTATACTTTGTATACATGTTCCTGACAGTGGCCTCTACATAATTTGTAATTTTTATTCCAGGCGGATAAGAACTCTGGTTGCTATGGCAACTTAAAGTTTCCATAGACTTATAATGGGAAAAGTGGAAATCGGCTATTTTTCCGCTAAAATTGCAGACATTTGAATTTTGTTTTTGCAGAAATGTGTATTGAGTAGTGTTTGACGTTTCTTGCAAGTTTTATCCTAATCCTTTATTTTGATTGGTTGCTGGGGCACCATAAAGGGCAAAATTTTGAAAAAAAAAAAACATTCAAAAATCTTCTCCTCAGAAACTGTCAAGTGGATGAATCCTGTACTTTGTATACATGTTCCTGACAGTAGCCTCTACATAATTTATGTTTTTTATTCCAGTCGGATAAGAACTCTGGTTGCTATGGTAACTTTAAGTTTCCATAGACTTATAATGGGAAAAGTGGAAATTAGCTATTACAATGTATTTGAAAACTATTGCAGCCTGAGATCTGAAAAGTGGTAGATGCAAACAACTAATGGATTAGATGAAGGTATATGATTAATTTAGGTCACGGACCTTGGCCGGTCTGTTGTCCATACACACTTTTCAAAGATTTTTTTCTCTGAAACCACTTGGCCAATCAAAGCCAAATTTTATATGAAGCATCTATAGGAAGTGGGAACCAATGTATATATAAATAATCCAGGTCACATGCATACATGTGATGAGTCTGAAAGAGGAATCAGGGAGATTTTTGTTCCATTTCAGGGAGATTTTTGACAAATGCATAGAATATATAGGAAAATTCCTGATTCATTTCAGGGAGATTTTGAGTTTTTGTTAAAAAAGGGGTACATTTTAGAAGAATTTTTACCAATTTTACGGCTCATTTCCTGGAGCCTCCCTGATGATGAGGGAGGTATCACATGTATGTACATGACCAAGATGGCCACCATGCCCATATATGGTAAAAACCCTTAAAATATCTTCTTCTCCAGAACCGGTGAACCGATTTCAACGAAACTTTGCATGAAGTATGGATGACTCAAGTACTACAATGTATATAAAACATGACCCTGTGGTGACCTTGACCTATTTTATGACAAGGTCAACATAGGTCGCCAATGCATTTGAATGGGGAAAACTTTTAAAATGTCATTTTAAGTGATAGTCTTGCAGGAAATGGGCAGTAGGACTGAAATTTAATGATTCTGAAAAAAAATGGACCCCAGGGGCTCATCTGCTTTTAAAATGTTATTTGATGGGGAAAATCAGCAGGAAATTGGCAAATGGACAGAATATTGATTATTCTGAAAAAAGTAAATGGCCCAAGGGCTTCATCTGCCCCTGCACTGGGGTTAAATACCATAATATTCAAATATGTTTATTGGTATATGAAGCAGATCTCAGGTGAGCGTTTACAGGACTATTGGTCCTCTGGTTTCAGATTGGTCATCATAATATAGGTACATGTATTTGTAGGCCTAATTACATTCTGCCAAAAAGTGAGACATTGTGGCACTTAACTTGGAATTTTACTAAAAATTATTTTTCTGAAATGATGACTGTATCAGGACTTGGCATTATATTAAACAATTTCACATGATGTGTTGTTATATATGATATATGGATGTTTTTGATACCCAAATTTATTAGATTTTATACAGCAAACTGTAATTATAAGATGACTCATTGATAGGGAATGGAAGGAAGGTTTGTTTGGTTCCCTGTTGAGGAAGTTCTGTATGCAGCCAGCCAATGCTAACTACAGTGTGAAGACAAAACCAATTATGAAGATCATGCAACTGGATGGGGAGGTATGTACCAGTAGTCATTACGAAAACTTGCCCATGCAATAAACAGAGATTTTTTAGCTTTAAAAATTGAAAATTTTCAGCTGAAAAAAATTTGATATTTTTCTTATTTTTGCTCAAAACATAGATTGGGGGTACACGTTAGAACCGCCTCGGCGAGGCGGTTCTAACGAGTACCCACAATCTATGTTTTGGAGCAAAAAATAAGAAAAATATGTATACCCCTGCATACCCCAGTTTTGCTATATAAAAGTGGGGTATAAGGGGGTATACATTACACGGACATGTTTTCCTGATGGTTTGCTTCCTGCAGCAAAAGAGCCTTGAGCCTTTGCTTGAGAAAACCAACAATTTGGGTTTCTGACCAGGTCCTATACAAACTGGGCTGTACAGTCACAGAAGCAGGCTAGAAGCTTGGACTATTGGATTTTAGAAGAGGAACTACATGTACTATCTGTGTAGTGAAATTAAAGACAGTTACTGCACAGCTGATCTGAGTCTTTGTTTTCACATATGCAAATTGTTGGTTTTCACATATGCAAATTGTTGGTTTTCCGATGAGGGGGCTTGTTGTTTCTTGTACAGAAGGATTTGAATAACTCATTTTTAAAAAATAGATATATAAATAAAAAAAATAAATAAAAAATAAATAAAATAGAATTGAAAAATAAAATAAAAAAAATAATACCAATATTAAAGCACAGTTAACAATGTTTCTCATTTTTTTTTAACAATTTGAAAATTCAAATTTATACGTAAAAACCCTTGTTAAGACATCTTCAAAAGTCCTGTATTTGAGTTGAGTAAATGAGTAAAGAGAATGGCAAGCTGCATTTACAATTACGATGAAATGTATTTTTGAATTAGCATAATTATATATATATTACCATTGAGTCATTGTTTTCAATTTTTTGTAGGCTGATGCGGGACAGATGGAGCTCCTACAGTCAGTCCTCATCAATAGTGGCTGTGTTGTGATGGGTAACAATGAGAGAATCACCATCCCAGAGACTCTCCGCTTCATGTGGGAACTGGAGTCACTAGCCACCCTCAGCCCTGCCCTACTAGCCAATGTTGGCGTCCTGGTGATGAACATGTCTGATGTAGGCTGGCAGCTGATGTTGGTCCAGTGGCTGGAGCACAGGCCCGAGACAGACAAGGACCTGTTGACGGCGTTCTGTGATGTGTATATCTACAAGACTGTGAACTATCTCACTGAGTGTACACTGCCTCACATGTTTGCCAAGAAGAAAGGAAATATGCCACAATTCAAGAGGGTTATAAACCATACCATAGAAAATATGGTGCAGACTTTCACCACCCTGTTAGATGTAAGTAAATATGCCATTCTTTAGAAAAGATTTTCTTTTGTAGTTTTCTAACTAGATCCCTAACGAAGTAAATAACTATTTGGATTCTGATTCAAGTCGACTTAGGCATGCTGTATGACACTCACTAAACCTTTGGTTTGAGTGAAAAAACGGGAATAAGAATTTCAAGTTTTATGACCTTTGCAAATGCACATTTCTACAAGACATCATCTTGCCAATTTGCATAAATTTCTGAGAAAATGATCCATATGATTTATGAACACTTATGAATCTGGTCAGGTTTCATGACAAGACCTACTAAGGGGGGACTCTGTTGCCAAATAACTAGTGTTTTGCTGAGATGCCCCTTACATCATGATCGGCGAAAAGTGAAAGTATTGTTAAAATTCATCAGGAAAACATGTCCGTGCAATGAATACCCATTTTTTTTTTTATTTTTGATTCAAAACATAGATTGTGGGTACTCGTTAGAATTGCCTCGGCGAGGCGGTTCTAACTTGTACCTACAATCAATGTTTTCAGCAAAAATATTAAAAACAGCAACTTTTTTCCAATGAAATTTTCATTTTTTACAGATGAAAAACTTCTCTGTATATTGCATGGGCAAGTTTTCGTAATGTTCTTATGTAAGTTAGACGGAGAAATATTAACAGTCATTACTTTGACTTTCAGGCAATGGTGAATCCCTACCCTGAACTGAGTGATGTAGAGTTTGAGCGTTATTTCAACTTTGCCTGTATCTGGGCATTTGCCGGTACCCTGCAGGTGGAACACAGGGAAGCATTCAGTCATTGGTGGAGGGAGTCGTTTGAACAACATATTGACTACCCAGAGGAAGGAACGGTAAGGATAGTTGCTCAATAAACATGTATAAGATAAAAATGAAACTGAGATCCTTTAAGGGCAGTGAACAAATCTGAAAAATTCAGGTCCAGAGATTGAATTCAGTGATTGAATTAAAATATTTCCAGATACTTATTGGCAGGATTTCTTTTTCTTCATATTCTTTTTCATTTTTAACTAAATGTAAGTTTAAATGTTGACTTAAATTTTGTAATGAATTTAGTATCATAATTTTAATTTGTAAATGAAAGGTCACTTATGGTTACATGTTCGGTTAACTAAACAGGTAAATTGGTAATTCAGGTGACAAGGATATGACAATAAACAATGTGAATATTATAGAATCCTGCATGGCATAGTGTTTTAAGCCAATTCCCTTGTAAACCAAGGTTTGTGGATCAATCCTGCACCTCTCGAGTACCAAGGTCCTGTTTCCACATTACCCCAGTTCAACTCTACAAATTTACATAACAAGAGCAAATCTATGAGTTATAGTTGCCTGTTAATAAGCGTAGCTGAAAACCATGTACTAAAGCAAACCAGTAAACATGTAAATATAAAAGTTACTTTGCAAGTAGCTTGAAATCATTATAAGACAATCTTTGTTCCAGGTGTTTGACTATTCTATAGACAGCGAGACCCATGAGTTCTGTAAATGGTCAGACATCATACCAGCCTACAGTGGCACACCAGCTGTAGGAATACCATCAGACGCCTATGTACACACTGTCCATGCTGAGGTATGTGGATAAGTTAAGTTGTGCCATGAGGAAATCTGTCTTTTGGGTGACTGACCAGGTCCAAGAAATGCGCCTGTTCTGTTACAGAGGGTGGCTAGAAGTGTTAAATCTCTGACTTAGGATGAAGATAAATTATACTATCTGTGAAGCAAAAACAAAGATGCTGATCAGCTGTGCAGTTACAGCACAGCTGACCTGTGCCTTTGATTTTGCATATTCGAAAAGCAGAGTTATTCATTTGTGTGTTCTGTAAATTGTTGGACATCATAATACCAGCCTATAGTTGCACACCCACTGTAGGGATACTGTCAGATGCTTAGGTACACACTGTGCATGCAAAGTATGCAACTGTTTTCTTTTTTCGTGTCTTTGTTTCTTTTTTTTTTTGTGGGGGGGGAGGGGGAAGCTTTTTGTATGTCAGAACATTTTGATGAGAACCCCTGTATTTTTTATGAAAGCATTCACTTTTTTTGAAGATTATGTCTGTTTTGATGTTAAATAAAATGTTGCCCTTGCTTATGGAATTTCCTGCATATGTTAATGCTATACTAGTCATGGTTTTAAATTTTATTCTAGCATTCTATCTAGTTTGAAAATCAAATATTTTGTTTTCAGCAACTGATGACAATCCTAGGCCTCCTTACCGATGCTGGCAAGTCTGTGGTGTTAATAGGAGACAATGGATGTGGCAAGACTGCTATAGTCAATGATAGGATAAGAACAGTTTGCTCAGGAGAGGTGGCTGAGGTCTTGTCTCTCACTATACAGGCTAACAGGTAATACACTGATGTGGCAAGACTGCTATAGTCAATGATAGGATAAGAACAGTGTGCTCAGGAGAGGTGGCTGAGGTCTTGTCTCTCACTGTACAGGCTAATAGGTAATACACTGATGTGGCAAGACTGCTAAATTCAATGATAGGATCAGAACAGTGTGCTCAGGAGAGGGGGCTGAGGTCTTGTCTCTCACTATACAGGCTAACAGGTAATACACTGATGTGGCAAGACTGCTATAGTCAGTGATAGGATCAGAACTGTTTGCTCAGGAGAGGTGGCTGAGGTCTTGTCCCTCACTGTACAGGCTAATAGGTAATACACTGATGTGGCAAGACTGCTATAGTCAACGATAGGATCAGAACAGTGTGCTCAGGAGAGGGGGCTGAGGTCTTGTCTCTCACTATACAGGCTAACAGGTAATACACTGATGTGGCAAGACTGCTAAAGTCAATGAAAGGATCAGAACTGTTTGCTCCGGAGAGGTAGCTGAGGTCTTGTCCCTCACTTTACAGGCTAACAGGTAATACACTGATGTGGCAAGACTGCTAAAGTCAATGATAGGATCAGAACAGTGTGCTCCGGAGAGGTGGCTGAGGTCTTGTCCCTCACTATACAGGCTAGTAGGTAATACACTGATGCGGCAAGACTGCTATAGTCAATGATAGGATCAGAACAGTTTGCTCAGGAGAGGTGGCTGAGGTCTTGTCCCACACTATACAGGCTAACAGGTAATACACTGATGTTGCAAGACTGCTATAGTCAATGATAGGATCAGAACAGTTTGCTCCGGAGAGGTGGCTGAGGTCTTGTCTCTCACTATACAGGCTAATAGGTAATACACTGATGTGGCAAGACTGCTATAGTCAATGATAGAATCAGAGCAGTTTGCCCGGAGAGGTGGCTGAGGTCTTGTCCCACACTATACAGGCTAACAGGTAATACACTGATGTGGCAAGACTGCTATAGTCAATGATAGGATCAGAACAGTGTGCTCAGGAGAGGTGGCTGAGGTCTTGTCTCTCACTATACAGGCTAACAGGTAATACTCTGATGTGGCAAGACTGCTATAGTCAATGATAGGATAAGAACAGTGTGCTCAGGAGAGGTGGCTGAGGTCTTGTCCCTCACTATACAGGCTAACAGGTAATACACTGATGTGGCAAGACTGCTATAGTCAGTGATAGAATCAGAACAGTTTGCCGGGAGAGGTGGCTGAGGTCTTGTCTCTCACTATACAGGCTAACAGGTAATACACTGATGTGGCAAGACTGCTATAGTCAATGATAGGATAAGAACAGTGTGCTCAGGAGAGGTAGCTGAGGTCTTGTCCCTCACTTTACAGGCTAACAGGTAATACACTGATGTGGCAAGACTGCTATAGTCAATGATAGGATCAGAACTGTTTGCTCAGGAGAGGTGGCTGAGGTCTTGTCCCTCACTATACAGGCTAACAGGTAATACACTGATGTGGCAAGACTGCTTAAGTCAATGATAGGATCAGAACTGTTTGCTCTGGAGAGGTGGCTGAGGTCTTGTCCCTCACTATACAGGCTAACAGTTAATACACTAGCGTGGCAAGACTGCTATAGTCAATGATATGATCAGAACAGTGTGCTCGGGAGAGGTGTCTGAGGTCTTGTCCCACACTATACAGGCTAACAGGTAATATACACTGATGTGGCAAGACTGCTATAGTCAATGATAGAATCAGAACTGTTTGCTCTGGAGAGATGGCTGAGGTCTTGTCTCTCACTATACAGGCTAACAGGTAAGAAGACATTGATGTGGCAAGACTGCTATAGTCAATGATAGAATCAGAACTGTTTGCTCAGGAGAGGTGGCTGAGGTCTTGTCCTTCACTATACAGGCTAACAGGTAATACACTGATGTGGCAAGACTGCTATAGTCAATGATAGGATCAGAACTGTTTGCTCAGGAGAGGTGGCTGAGGTCTTGTCCGTCACTATACAGGCTAACAGGTAATACACTGATGTGGCAAGACTGCTATAGTCAACGATAGGATCAGACCTGTGTGCTCAGGAGAGGTGGCTGAGGTCTTGTCCCTCACTATACAGGCTAACAGGTAATACACTGATGTGGCAAGACTGCTATAGTCAACTATAGGATCAGAACAGTTTGCTCAGGAGAGGTGGCTGAGGTCTTGTCTCTCACTATACAGGCTAATAGGTAATACACTGATGTGGCAAGACTGCTATAGTCAATGATAGAATCAGAACAGTTTGTTCAGGAGAGGTGGCTGAGGTCTTGTCTCTCACTATACAGGCTAACAGGTAATACACTGATGTGGCAAGACTGCTAAATTCAATGATAGGATCAGAACAGTGTGCTCAGGAGAGGTGGCTGAGGTCTTGTCTCTCACTATACAGGCTAACAGGTAATACACTGATGTGGCAAGACTGCTATAGTCAATGATAGGATCAGAACAGTGTGCTCAGGAGAGGTGGCTGAGATCTTGTCTCTCACTATACAGGCTAATAGGTAATACACTGATGTGGCAAGACTGCTATAGTCAATGATAGAATCAGAGCAGTTTGCCCGGAGAGGTGGCTGAGGTCTTGTCTCTCACTATACAGGCTAACAGGTAATACACTGATGTGGCAAGACTGCTATAGTCAATGATAGGATCAGAACAGTGTGCTCAGGAGAGGTGGCTGAGGTCTTGTCTCTCACTATACAGGCTAACAGGTAATACTCTGATGTGGCAAGACTGCTATAGTCAATGATAGGATAAGAACAGTGTGCTCAGGAGAGGTGGCTGAGGTCTTGTCCCTCACTATACAGGCTAACAGGTAATACACTGATGTGGCAAGACTGCTATAGTCAGTGATAGAATCAGAACAGTTTGCCCGGAGAGGTGGCTGAGGTCTTGTCTCTCACTATACAGGCTAACAGGTAATACTCTGATGTGGCAAGACTGCTATAGTCAATGATAGGATAAGAACAGTGTGCTCAGGAGAGGTAGCTGAGGTCTTGTCCCTCACTTTACAGGCTAACAGGTAATACACTGATGTGGCAAGACTGCTATAGTCAATGATAGGATCAGAACTGTTTGCTCAGGAGAGGTGGCTGAGGTCTTGTCCCTCACTATACAGGCTAACAGGTAATACACTGATGTGGCAAGACTGCTATAGTCAATGATAGGATCAGAACTGTTTGCTCAGGAGAGGTGGCTGAGGTCTTGTCCCTCACTATACAGACTAACAGGTAATACACTGATGTGGCAAGACTGCTTAAGTCAATGATAGGATCAGAACTGTTTGCTCTGGAGAGGTGGCTGAGGTCTTGTCCCTCACTATACAGGCTAACAGTTAATACACTAGCGTGGCAAGACTGCTATAGTCAATGATATGATCAGAACAGTGTGCTCGGGAGAGGTGTCTGAGGTCTTGTCCCACACTATACAGGCTACCAGGTAATACACTGATGTGGCAAGACTGCTATAGTCAATGATAGAATCAGAACTGTTTGCTCTGGAGAGATGGCTGAGGTCTTGTCTCTCACTATACAGGCTAACAGGTAAGAAGACATTGATGTGGCAAGACTGCTATAGTCAATGATAGAATCAGAACTGTTTGCTCAGGAGAGGTGGCTGAGGTCTTGTCCTTCACTATACAGGCTAACAGGTAATACACTGATGTGGCAAGACTGCTATAGTCAATGATAGGATCAGAACTGTTTGCTCAGGAGAGGTGGCTGAGGTCTTGTCCGTCACTATACAGGCTAACAGGTAATACACTGATGTGGCAAGACTGCTATAGTCAACGATAGGATCAGAACTGTGTGCTCAGGAGAGGTGGCTGAGGTCTTGTCCCTCACTATACAGGCTAACAGGTAATACACTGATGTGGCAAGACTGCTATAGTCAACTATAGGATCAGAACAGTTTGCTCAGGAGAGGTGGCTGAGGTCTTGTCTCTCACTATACAGGCTAATAGGTAATACACTGATGTGGCAAGACTGCTATAGTCAATGATAGAATCAGAACAGTTTGTTCAGGAGAGGTGGCTGAGGTCTTGTCTCTCACTATACAGGCTAACAGGTAATTCACTGATGTGGCAAGACTGCTAAATTCAATGATAGGATCAGAACAGTTTGTTCAGGAGAGGTGGCTGAGGTCTTGTCTCTCACTATACAGGCTAACAGGTAATACACTGATGTGGCAAGACTGCTATAGTCAATGATAGAATCAGAACAGTTTGTTCAGGAGAGGTGGCTGAGGTCTTGTCTCTCACTATACAGGCTAACAGGTAATACACTGATGTGGCAAGACTGCTATAGTCAATGATAGGATCAGAACAGTGTGCTCAGGAGAGGTGGCTGAGGTCTTGTCTCTCACTATACAGGCTAACAGGTAATACACTGATGTGGCAAGACTGCTATAGTCAATGATAGGATCAGAACAGTGTGCTCAGGAGAGGTGGCTGAGGTCTTGTCTCTCACTATACAGGCTAACAGGTAATACACTGATGTGGCAAGACTGCTATAGTCAACGATAGGATCAGACCTGTGTGCTCAGGAGAGGTGGCTGAGGTCTTGTCCCTCACTATACAGGCTAACAGGTAATACACTGATGTGGCAAGACTGCTATAGTCAACTATAGGATCAGAACAGTTTGCTCAGGAGAGGTGGCTGAGGTCTTGTCTCTCACTATACAGGCTAATAGGTAATACACTGATGTGGCAAGACTGCTATAGTCAATGATAGAATCAGAACAGTTTGTTCAGGAGAGGTGGCTGAGGTCTTGTCTCTCACTATACAGGCTAACAGGTAATACACTGATGTGGCAAGACTGCTAAATTCAATGATAGGATCAGAACAGTGTGCTCAGGAGAGGTGGCTGAGGTCTTGTCTCTCACTATACAGGCTAACAGGTAATACACTGATGTGGCAAGACTGCTATAGTCAATGATAGGATCAGAACAGTGTGCTCAGGAGAGGTGGCTGAGGTCTTGTCTCTCACTATACAGGCTAATAGGTAATACACTGATGTGGCAAGACTGCTATAGTCAATGATAGGATCAGAACAGTGTGCTCAGGAGAGGTGGCTGAGGTCTTGTCTCTCACTATACAGGCTAACAGGTAATACTCTGATGTGGCAAGACTGCTATAGTCAATGATAGGATAAGAACAGTGTGCTCAGGAGAGGTGGCTGAGGTCTTGTCCCTCACTATACAGGCTAACAGGTAATACACTGATGTGGCAAGACTGCTATAGTCAGTGATAGAATCAGAACAGTTTGCCCGGAGAGGTGGCTGAGGTCTTGTCTCTCACTATACAGGCTAACAGGTAATACTCTGATGTGGCAAGACTGCTATAGTCAATGATAGGATAAGAACAGTGTGCTCAGGAGAGGTAGCTGAGGTCTTGTCCCTCACTTTACAGGCTAACAGGTAATACACTGATGTGGCAAGACTGCTATAGTCAATGATAGGATCAGAACTGTTTGCTCAGGAGAGGTGGCTGAGGTCTTGTCCCTCACTATACAGGCTAACAGGTAATACACTGATGTGGCAAGACTGCTATAGTCAATGATAGGATCAGAACTGTTTGCTCAGGAGAGGTGGCTGAGGTCTTGTCCCTCACTATACAGGCTAACAGGTAATACACTGATGTGGCAAGACTGCTTAAGTCAATGATAGGATCAGAACTGTTTGCTCTGGAGAGGTGGCTGAGGTCTTGTCCCTCACTATACAGGCTAACAGTTAATACACTAGCGTGGCAAGACTGCTATAGTCAATGATATGATCAGAACAGTGTGCTCGGGAGAGGTGTCTGAGGTCTTGTCCCACACTATACAGGCTAACAGGTAATACACTGATGTGGCAAGACTGCTATAGTCAATGATAGAATCAGAACTGTTTGCTCTGGAGAGATGGCTGAGGTCTTGTCTCTCACTATACAGGCCAACAGGTAAGAAGACATTGATGTGGCAAGACTGCTATAGTCAATGATAGAATCAGAACTGTTTGCTCAGGAGAGGTGGCTGAGGTCTTGTCCTTCACTATACAGGCTAACAGGTAATACACTGATGTGGCAAGACTGCTATAGTCAATGATAGGATCAGAACTGTTTGCTCAGGAGAGGTGGCTGAGGTCTTGTCCGTCACTATACAGGCTAACAGGTAATACACTGATGTGGCAAGACTGCTATAGTCAACGATAGGATCAGAACTGTGTGCTCAGGAGAGGTGGCTGAGGTCTTGTCCCTCACTATACAGGCTAACAGGTAATACACTGATGTGGCAAGACTGCTATAGTCAACTATAGGATCAGAACAGTTTGCTCAGGAGAGGTGGCTGAGGTCTTGTCTCTCACTATACAGGCTAATAGGTAATACACTGATGTGGCAAGACTGCTATAGTCAATGATAGAATCAGAACAGTTTGTTCAGGAGAGGTGGCTGAGGTCTTGTCTCTCACTATACAGGCTAACAGGTAATACACTGATGTGGCAAGACTGCTAAATTCAATGATAGGATCAGAACAGTTTGTTCAGGAGAGGTGGCTGAGGTCTTGTCTCTCACTATACAGGCTAACAGGTAATACACTGATGTGGCAAGACTGCTATAGTCAATGATAGAATCAGAACAGTTTGTTCAGGAGAGGTGGCTGAGGTCTTGTCTCTCACTATACAGGCTAACAGGTAATACACTGATGTGGCAAGACTGCTATAGTCAATGATAGGATCAGAACAGTGTGCTCAGGAGAGGTGGCTGAGGTCTTGTCTCTCACTATACAGGCTAACAGGTAATACACTGATGTGGCAAGACTGCTATAGTCAATGATAGGATCAGAACAGTGTGCTCAGGAGAGGTGGCTGAGGTCTTGTCTCTCACTATACAGGCTAACAGGTAATACACTGATGTGGCAAGACTGCTATAGTCAACGATAGGATCAGAACTGTTTGCTCAGGAGAGGTGGCTGAGGTCTTGTCTCTCACTATACAGGCTAACAGGTAATACACTGATGTGGCAAGACTGCTATAGTCAACGATAGGATCAGAACTGTTTGCTCAGGAGAGGTGGCTGAGGTCTTGTCTCTCACTATACAGGCTAACAGATAATACACTGATGTGGCAAGACTGCTATAGTCAACGATAGGATCAGAACTGTTTGCTCAGGAGAGGTGGCTGAGGTCTTGTCCCACACTATACAGGCTAACAGGTAATACACTGATGTGGCAAGACTGCTAAATTCAATGATAGGATCAGAACTGTTTGCTCTGGAGAGGTGTCTGAGGTCTTATCTCTCACTAGACAGGCTAACAGGTAATACACTGATGTGGCAAGACTGCTTTAGTGAATGATAGGATTAGAACTGTGTGCTCAGGAGAGGTGGCTGAGGTCTTGTCTCTCACTAGACAGGCTAACAGGTAATACACTGATGTGGCAAGACTGCAGCTATAGTCAATGATAGGATCAGAACTGTTTGCTCAGGCGAGGTGGCTGAGGTCTTGTCTCCCTCTATACAAGCTAATGGTCTTGTCTCCCTCAATACAGGCTAATAGGTAATACACTAGTGTGGCAAGACTGCTATAGTTATTGATAGGATCAGAACAGTTTGCTCCGGAGAGGTGGCTGAGGTCTTGTCTCTCACTTTACAGGCTAATAGGTCAGTGGTTTTCCTGGATTGTCAAACACCCTTGTTCTGTGTACAAATTTGCAAATAATATCAACTGCAAATGGCCTCTTGGCTTTCACATAATATTTGCTTATGTTTCTCATTTTTGTCACATATTTTATGGTATCCATTTCATTTCTGCTTATATATGTAAAAGTCCTTAAGCAATGGCTTTACAGCATTTTTGTTTGACCCTCAAATGTCTTGTTGCTTGACCTGAATGTAATAAAATATCTGTTTTTGTACATGTCTACTATGATATCTTGTTTTCCAGGTTTACCAATGCCCGACTGCTGTATGACAGACTAGACGAGCGTCTAGAGTGGAAACATGGACGTACATACGTTCCTAAAGGAAACAAGAGACTACTCTGCTTTGTGGATGATGTTAATCTGTCTAAGGTAATATACTGAGAGGAACTAGAAACTTAAGTTTCAAACTTCCCATAGTTTGGTGGTTGGGCTCCGTAAAATCGATTTTTGAACTCTGGTAATTTCTTTCCTGCAATAAAAAGATTAGTCACAGCAGAATCTCCTTCAGACGGTCAGTAAAAGAATTAGTGGAGGGTTCAAATCGATTCTTACGGGGTTCCAACCCAAAGTATAATGATTGAAAAACTTAAGTTTCTAGTTCCTCTCAGTATATATACAGATAGTTTATCTTCAAAAGGAGAGCAGCGGGAAAAAGCCTCAAAAATAAGATTTGCTCATCCTCGGGAATAAGCATACCGGAATAAGACATACCATGCACATGTATACCCATTGACTGGAAATTAGATAATCTTCAGGAAATTATAGATTATATAACTGGTTTTATGGCACAACCAAGGGAATTTTCAACACTACCTTATGTTTCATGGGAGGGGAATTAGACCTTAGGTTTTCAAACTGTATAATTCCCATTGGGTACTTTCTGGAAACATAAAACAATAGGATAGCTACATGCCTTAAACGATGAGAAGTAGCATCCATTTAATGTTATTGGTAATACATTTGATGATATTGATTTCTTCAGCTCACCTGAAATTCTTTGCAAAAGCATAGATAAATTATTTTGGAAAGATAAAATATGTCTCATATGAGTGAAGTCTCATATGAGTGAATTAGAACGTAAGTTTATTATAAAGGACTTACATGTATATTAATACAAAGCTTGTAGTGCTAAAGAATTAAATAGCCATCAGAATTGTTTACGTCTAGTAAATTTATCAAAGGCTGTAGTTAAACAAAGGGGAGAGACATTACCTTGATTGATGTTATCCAGGTTGATAAGTTTGGACACCAGACCGCCACAGAGCTGATCCGAGAACACATTGACGATGGTGGTTTCTACAATGAAGACACGCATGCGTGGAGATATGTGAAGAATGTGACATATGTGAGCACACTGAATCCCCAGACTACAGCCAATGTGCCCAGTCTCAGTCACAGATTCTTGAGGCATTTTGCTATGTTTGCTGTACCTTATCCAACGTAAGCATTTTTTTTTCACTAAGAAATCAATAAGTGAATGTGGCATTGGAATGATACTTTAATTTTCAAGACTCATGCTTATAACAGCAATTTATGTTGAAATGTCAGAATGAAGTCATGGCAGCAAGAAAATAGGAATGTTTGCACTATTGATTTGCCTGTGTTTAAGATGTTTTAGTATTTTAGTATTTGACCTTATGGCTTGCAAAGCTCGAGCACTATATACTTAAAGAGGATGCCCAAATGATAACAATGGGCAAGTCCATTCATCTGAAATGGATTTAAGAAAACAATCTCCTCTATATCTTCAACAGGAATCAAGAGTTACAGACAATATTCACCACCCTGACCCACACCCATTTCCTCACCCCAGAGACAGCTGGCGGGGCTGGTGGGGCGTACCACAGTGGACAGGATGAAAAGGTAACATGGTTGGAGCTTGTTCTTATTTGTTAATTGATACAGCACACTGCTAAGGTAAATTACCATACTGTGTTATGTGAAGTAGAATTCAAATTTAATTGGCTGAGAATCTTCTGAAACCTTCAGATGACTACAGTATGTGTTTAGTTTCCAGGAACTTGAGCCAGAATTTTGCATATGCGTTATCATAGGTGCAGTTCAGCTGTGCAGTAAATGTCTCTATTTTTGCTACACAGTAAACCTGGAACACTAGTTTTCTCGCATGACAGCTCATTTTAAACAAAAGTGATAACATGTTCATAATATTTCAGGCTCTACTGAAGATGCAGCAACATGAAGACAAATTGAGGAAACTGTTGTCAATGGTGGTCCAGGTGACCATAGAACTACAGGAACGTCTCCGAAGCCTCTTCCTGCCTACATCAGAGAGATGTCATTATATCTTTACCCTCAGAGATCTCTCATGTATCTTTAAGTAAGTAGGGAGTGGGGGAAGGGAGTAGGGTGGGGGAGAGCTATTTCTGACATTGGTTGTCAAGGTTACCATAGAACTACAGGAATGTCTTCGAAGCCTCTGCTTCGTTTTCTATGTATTGTTACCATTGTGTCAAGTTGTTCATATGATGTATTTTCTTTCTTCTCTGAGATTGCGTGTGTGGGTGTGTGTTGTTTTTAAATTGTGGGGGGGGGGGGGAGAGAGAGAGGAGGTCTTACCTGGTGGTATAACATCAGGTGTAAAGGAGAGCTATCGGTTTCAAACTCTGCCAGGGCAGGTTTGTCCATGCAAGAAGCTTTAACTCTCCATTGTACTGGTTTATGTAAGTCAGGTGGCTTAGTCCCATCATGACAGAAAAACTATTGACATAAGTATTATGCCTCAAGTGAAGCAAAGAATTCAGTATGGCTTAGTACAGAATTAAATTGTTGATTGTCAAGCCTGGGATACATTCTTTGATGGTTTTGTGGACTTGATGATATATTGTACATGTATTACAATGTGTTTCCAGGAATGTGTGTTTGTCTCTACAACCGGGTGTGAGTAAGAGGAAGCTCCTGTTGCTATGGCAACATGAGTGTTACTGGGTGTACGGTCACAGGATGGTCAACGAGGTTGACTTTAAGAGGTTCCGTCAGACATTTATTGTCTCTGTCAAGAAAGAATTTGCAGATGATGAACAGGTAATGTAAACCTATGAAATTATAGGACATTATAGAAACATCACGAAAACATGTCTGTGTAATATATACCCCCTTGAACCCCACTTTTATATAGCAAAACTGGGGTATACAGGGGTATGTCTATTTTTCTTATTTTTGCTACAAAACATAGATTGTGGGTACTCGTGTACCCACAATCTATGTTTTGAGCAAAAAAAAAATTTCTACTGAAAATTTTCATTTTTTCAACTTTAAAAAATTACTGTATATTGCATGGGCAAAATTTCCTAATGAATTACATTAAAAGTGTGGTTCTGATGGCACTTAAAGGTTAAACTATTGTTTAAATGACTAAACTTAGCTAATTAAATCAACACAGGTGAAAAGTTGACATCTTAGTATTTTTTTCATGTTAACTATTGCTTGCAACGAGTGAATTCAGGAGAAAAGCTGTCAAAGGTTTCTAACAAGGTTCAAAACTAATGCAGACAGTAGCTTAAGACTGAAATGTCCAATTTTGACAATGGAATGAGCATCATTATAGCAGATAAGGTGTTAATTGTCTGTATAGTCATCAAGCATATTATCTGTGTCTTCATTTTCTTTTCTTGTGAAAAAACTAGGACAGATTTGTATTTTGTAAGTGAAGAATGTTTAAAAAAAATATTTGGACAAAATGAAAAAACAAAACAAAAAACAACAACAACAACAAAAAAACCCCCCCCAAAAAAAAACATGTAAACAAAATAACAACAACAAAATAGGCCAGAAGTTCTGTTTATACCTGACCTTGAAAAAAAAAATGAAAAAATATAGATGCAAAGTTTTTGGTACTGCCAGGTATAAATACTTAGCATTAACATGGAAGACATTTTGAAACAAATGAGCCGCCCCATGGGAAAACCAACAATCTGCATATGCGAAAACAAAGACGCAGATCAGCTTCGCGGTAACCGCGAAGCTGATCAGCGCCATTGTTTTCGCTACTCGGATAGTACTATTCCTCTTCTACTTAAATCCAAAATTTCAAGCTTCTGGCTCTTTTCTGTGCTTGTACAGATCGGTTTGTGTCAGAACTGTTCGAAAACCACATTGTTGGTTTTCCCACGAGGCGGCTCATATAATGCTAAACCCTTCTTTAACATTAGTGTCCCACTTTTCACATTTTCAAGGTTCAAACTTTAACTAACATCAAAGTCTCAGAGGGAGATGCCAAGGATGACCTGTATGAGTCATTGAATCTCAATTTTGTATATTTACTAGGTTCAAACTATCATCAAGACCCGACAGCCTCTGTTCAGTAACCTTATAGAGCAAGACAGTGGTATAGTGACTGCGGGTATGATCGACACACGCCACAGTACCAAAGTCTCGGAGGAGGACGCCAAGACAGACCTGTATAAGTCTTTTTATAATCTCAATGAAGTGAAGGATCTGATGGTGAAGGGGGTTGAAGAGTTTAACAAGATACATCCCAGGATCAAACTGTCACTCTACAAGGTAATTTATTGTTAATATAGAGTCATATTGCAAATTTAACAACTTTAGGAGTCAAAAATGATTATGTCTCTTTATGTTCAACCAGAATGTCATGTTTAAATGTTTAATTCTGACTGAGTAGGTCTTTTGACCTGTGGTAAATCTTGTGTGATGTTGATGCCAAATGAGGTACTTTACTGTATGAATGGATACAGTGCAACCTCATTGTAACACGCCTTACTATAGCATGGTTTTCAATATAACATGGCCATGTCATGGCTCCCAAAATGAGTATTTTGATATATGTTTATTGTAAATAACCTCACTTATCGCACTGTTTCCATGCACCCCAAAAGATAGCGTTATCATAAGGTTGACCTGTAATTTGTTTGTAAAATTATTTACTCTGTTCTGACCTTAAAATGTCCTCTGATATGTATTTAACAGGCTGTAGTTGAGCAAGTATGCCGCCTGTCCAGGACCATTGCCTCTCCCCATGAGAACGCCCACTGTGTGTTGGTAGCTGAGGGTTGTGCTGGTAGAACCACCGTGATAGTGAAGCTGGCGGCCCACCTGTGTGGCTACACAGTGTATCAGATCAACCCCAGCCCCATGGAGGCCACCACAGAGTATAAGATGGAACAGTTTAAGGCAGACCTTGTCCAGGGATATACCAGGGCTGGAGCTAAGGTATGTAGTGTTTAAACTATGTTCCCGTCATTGTTAAGCTGGCGGCCACCTGTGTGGCTACACAGTGTTTCAGATCAACCCCAGCCCCATGGAGGCCACCACTGAGTATAAGATGGAACAGTTCAAGGCTGATCTTGTCCAGGTTTACATCAGGGCTGGAGCTAAGGTATGTAGTGTTTAAACTATGTTCCCGGCAGTTCTGTCATTGTTAAGCTGGCGGCCCACCTGTGTGGCTACACAGTGTATCAGATCAACCCCAGCCCCATGGAGGCCACCACTGAGTATAAGATGGAACAGTTCAAGGCTGATCTTGTCCAGGGTTACATCAGGGCTGGAGCTGAGGTAAATCAAAGGTTAATACAAAATGCCTGCCTTATCAGAACTTGAGAGTCAAAATGTATTAAGAGATGTGTGATAAAAATAATCAATGCTGGTGTTGAGGTCTCAATAAAGAACTCTCAGGCAAGTTTTCAGATAAATTATCTCTGCCTCAACACAGCTTAGATTCTTTTAATCTTCTAGGGAGAGAAAGTGCTACTATTGCTACACGAAGAAGAACTATTGGAGGAAGATTTCCTAGTGTTTCTGATTGAGTTTATCAGCAGCGGGGCCATCACACACCTGTTCCAGTACGAGGAACAGACCACCATCATCAACTCTATCAGGACAGAGGTCACACAGGCTGGTCTTACATACACCAGGGATGTGGCCTGGAATTTCTTCTTGAAGTAAGGGTTCTTCATTTTTGCAAAAAAATGCAAACATTTTGAAAACCATGCAATAAACAGAGATTTTTTCAGTTGTAAAAAATGAACATTTCATTCAAAGCTTTTTTATATTATTGTTCAAAACATTGATTGTGGGTACATGTTAGAAGCGCCTTGGTGAAGTGGTTCAAACAGGTACCCACAATGTATGTTTTTGATCAAAAATAAGGAAAATAGATATACCCCAGTTTTGCAGATACAAAATTGGGATCAGGGGGTATAGTTTTCATGGACATGTTTTCCTGATGTCACAAAAATATGTCAAAAACAGAAAACAGCAGATGACCTCTATCTAGATCTATATTTGCTACTTGAATAATGTTTTGTTTTTGTGCCTTCAACAATGAAACTATGTTGTAGAACTTTTTGAAAAGGGGTTCAAATCTAAAATGGCTGGTTAAAAAGTTTAATTTTACCTAATTTTTTAGGCTTTGTAATAAATGAGCCGCCTCATGGGAAAACCAACAATCTGCATAGGCGAAAACAAAGACGCAGAGCTTTGCGGTAACCGCGAAGCTGATCAGCGCCTTTGTTTTCGCTACTCAGATAGTACAATTCCTCTTCTACTTAAATCCGAAATTTCAAGCTTCTAGCTCTTTTCTGTGCTTGTACAGGCCGGTTTGTGTCGGACCTGTTCGAAAACCACATTGTTGATCCCACGAGGCGGCTCAAATCATAAGTCAAACTGAGATTTCAGCTTTAGCTACTCACTTGCTGTAAGCATATATCCTATCGGATGTAAATTCTACATGTTTACTGGCAATGTCTCATTATGATTGAAAAATTGACTTTAACTCTTATGTACCACTAAAAAGTGTTAATTATTTTTCTTTTATATTTACCCAGGACTGTGAGAAACAACTTCCGAGTGTGCCTAATAGCAGGAGAAGGGGGAACCAACCTGCAGCGTCGATGTCGGGAATACCCTGCATTTACGAAGAACGTCAACTTCATCTGGTTCCCACATTGGTCCAAGACGCAGCTTGTAGAGCATGCTTTGTATCATCTCAATGGTATGTTGTTGTTGTCTTTATAGCCCCGCTTTGGAAAAGTGGGGCTATACTGGATTCACCCTGTCCTTCCGTGATTCCGTGATTCCGTGGTTCCGTGGTTCCGTCATTCCGTGAACACTTTGTTTCCACTCAATATCTTAAGAACAAATGGACAGAACCTGACCAAATTTTGTATGCACATCAACATTGACAACATCTACCTTTGGATTGTTGCCCGTCATTTTTCGCAAAATTTTGACGGAGTTACGGCCCTTGATTGAAGTCAGAATTTCGTTTCCGCTCAATATCTTGAGAACAAATTGACAGAATCTGACCAAATTTTGTATGCACATCAACACTGACAACATCTAGCTTGGGATTGTTGCCCGTCATTTTTCGCAAAATTTTGACGGAGTTATGGCCCTTGATTGACGTCATAATTTCGTTTCCGCTCAATATCTTGAGAACCAATGGACAGAATCTGACCAGATTTTGTATGCACATTAACATTGACAAGATCTAGCTTGGGATTGTTGCCTGTCATTTTTCGCATCATTTTGACGGAGTTATGGCCCTTGATTGACATCAGAATTTCGTTTCCGCTCAATATCTCGAAAACAAATTGACAGAATCTGACCAAAATTCATATGCACATCAACATTGTTAAGATCTAGCTTGGGATTGTTGCCTGTCATTTTTCGCAAAATTTTGACGGAGTTATGGCCCTTGATTGACGTCAGAATTTCGTTTCCGCTCAATATCTCGAGAACAAATTGATAGAATCAGACCAAAATTTATGTGCACATCAACATTGACATGATCTAGCTTGGGATTGTTGCCCGTCATTTTTCGTAAAATTTTGACTGAGTTATGGCCCTTTATTGATGTCAGAATTTTGTTTCTGTTCAATATCTTGAGAACCGATTGACAGAATCTGACCAAATTTTGTATGCACATTAACATTGACAAGATCTAGCTTGTGATTGTTGCCTGTAATTCTTCACATCATTTTGACGGAGTTATGGCCCTTGATTGACGTCAGAATTTCGTTTCCGCTCAATATCTCGAGAACAAATCGACAGAATCTGACCAAAATTTATATGCTCATCAACATTGTTAAGACCTATCTTGGGATTGTTGCCTGTCATTTTTCGCAAAGTTTTGACGCAGTTATGGCCCTTGATTGACATCAGAATTTCGTGTCCAGTCAATATCTTGAGAACAAATTGATAGAATCTGACCAAATTGACATGATCTACCTTGGCACTGTTGCCTGTCATTTTTCGCAAAATTTTGACGGAGTAACAGCCCTTGATTGACGTCAGAATATAGTTTCCACTCAATATATTGAGAATGAATTGACAGAATCTGACCAAATTTTGTATGCACATCAACATTGTCAAGATCTAGCTTGGGATAGTTGCTTGTCATTTTTTGCAAAATCTTAACAGAGTTTTGGCCCTTGATTAATGTCAGAATTTTGTTTCTGCTCAATACCTTGAGAACAAATTGTCAGAATCTGACCAATCTTTTTATGTGCATCAACATTAACAAGATCTAACTTGGGATTGTTGCCCGTCATTGTTTGTTTCACCCTGGCACAAAGCTCAGAAGCGGGGCTATAGTCAGATCCTCTGACAATTCTAGTTAAATTCTGCCATAGCTGGCACACCTCCTGGAGTCTTCATGCCTATGCAATACAGAGAGATTTTTTTCAGCTGTAAAATATGAAAATTAAAAGTGTAATAATTTTGATATTCTCTATATATTTGCTTAAAACATTAATTTTGGGTTACAAGTTAGAACCACCGAGGTGGTAACCAAGAGTAAGAAAACTTGTATACCACTGTGTTTCACTTCATAAAAGTGGGGTTCAAGTACTGACATGTTTTCCTGATTTCCACTTGTCATAGTACGGATTTGTGTTAGATATTGTCAGATTTTGGCTGCACCTAAAATATTATATGAACTTGGTTATGATTTTCATGTAGAATATAGGGATCAACCATGGTTTTCAGTGTTCAAACATTCGATGGATTACAAGGAAGGTGTTTGAACACAAGGCCGCAGGCCGCGTATTCAAACACCTTCCGAGTGATCCAGCGAATATTTGAACACTGAAACAAACCATGGTTGATCGCTATTCTTGCATTTTCACTCTAATCTACTTAAAATCTCATGAAAATAACATTAAGAACGTGAAAACTCACCGAAAACAGCGGAGCTTCTTCAACGTCGGCCATTTTGTTTCTACAAAACACATGACATCACGTCGCATTGACCAATGACGTCGGCCAAAAGGCATGTTCAAACGGCACATGAATTTCATGATTTGAACATGGGTTTTGCTGTTTGAACACGGCTTTCGACCAAACGAAAACGGCTTCAAACAGCTATGCGCATAGATATCTATGTAAGAATAAAGGGTAAAGTAAACAATGTTAAGTGCGTTTTCATTTTTACTGGATAATATTCTTCACTGTTCACTTATCTGAGCAGATAGTGTATTTGCCTACTGTGTTCTTTTTTCTCTTGATAGAAGTACCCTGGATGACAGACATTCACAGAGAAAATGTTGCCCACATGTTGGCTTCTATGCACCTTGTGTTACGTCAGCAGGACGGACAGGAGCGGGATACCGGGGAATACAGGCACATCACTAACACCTCGTATGAGAAATTTGTAGAAAGGTTAGTCATTACTTGCCCATACAATAAACAGATATTTTTTCAGCTGTGAAAAAGAAAATTTCTTTCAAACAAAAAAATATTTCCACGAGGGTGTCGCCATGTCACTACAGCAGATATGGAGAGAAAATGTTTGCTGGGGTCTCTGTGTCCCCGAATTTTGAAATCTATTTCTCATTTGTATTTTAACTTTCTTGTAGGTTTATCTCGCTATCAAGCTCCCGTCACAGCAGTATCAACAAAGACCACGAGGGTGTCGCCATGTCACTACAGCAGATTAGGAGAGAAAATGAAGTGGCCATTAAACTCAGGAAGAATCTCGAACATGAAATGGTTGTCTTAGAGGAAAGAAAGGCTGTAAGTTGGAAAATGAGTTGCCTCAGGAAAATGGGGTCTGAAGTTTTCGACTAGGACCAACTCAAACCAAACTGTGCAGTCAAAGCAGAGGGCTAGCAGCTTCAAATTTCAGATTTAAGGAAAAGAGGGATTGTTCTTTTTTTTGTAGCAAAATCAAAGGCACAGCTGATCTGTGTCTTTGTTTCTGCTTAGGCTTAAAGCCATTCTTCTCATGACTTGGCTCAAATATTTTCTGGTAATGAATTGGGTCATATGTAACCACATTGTCCACCCCAACCTCCAGGTGAGGGAGAAACTAGCCAAAGATTAATTTTTGGACTGTCCTGTAGTATAGGAGAAATACTCTGGATATTTTATATAAGAAACGAGTGCAGAATTATATAAATGTGGCAGACTGCTGGAGGAGATAACTGAGGGATTATAGCGCAGATTTGCTGAAAGAAAGCCAAAGCCCCATCCCCTATTCCACACAGGGCATGGTTACAAATGTCTAGTGGTTGTTGAAATTGAAATTGTTTGCTTAACACAAATAGCTACAACATTTGAATGACATGTACATGTACTTAGTTATGAATTTAAAAAAAAGAAAGATAAAGTGTTTGAAATTTAATATGATTTGCTGTTCAGGCTATACTGCTTGGTCTTTCAGAAGGTACCACTGACATCACTGTTTGTTCATGCGCCAGTTAGATTAAAATCTTGTTAGTTACCTATAGATTTAGATTTTAATAGCAGAAAATGTGTCAGATTTTGCTCTTTATATTTCTAGGGCACCATTAAGATCCTGTCCCAGATTGGTCAAGACACGGCAATCACAGAACAGCAGATCAAAGTGGTGAAAGCTCAGCTAGACAAGATCTCCAAACTCAAGAAGGTATGGACCAAAATGAGAAAAACAACAATCTGCATATGCAAAAACATAGACGCAGATCAGCTTCGCGGTAACTGCGAAGCTGATCAGCACCTTTGTTTTTGCTACACAATAGTACACTTCCTGTTGACGCAGTGAGGCGGTTCTAATGAGTACCCACAATCAATGTTTTGGATATAAAATAAGAAAAAAAGGTATACCCCTGCATACCCGAGTTTTATTATATAAAAGTGGGGTTTAAGGGGGTATTAATTGCATGGATATATTTTCCTGATGATAAGAACCAAAGCCTAGTTTTATGTCTCCACAATGTTTTTTCAGTTACTGCCTGAGTACCAAGTTGCCCATGAGAGAGCAGTATGCAAGGCCATAGCTATAGTTGCGGACACCAAGAAGGTGGTACAGAACATCAACATAGACAAACTACATGAACTCATGGCCATGTCTCTACTCTGTGTTTTCAGTTACTGCCAGAGTACCAAGTTGCCCATGAGAGAGCAGTATAGAAGGCCATAGCTATAGTTGCCGATACCAAGAAGGTGGTACAGAACATCAACATAGACAAACTACATGAACTCATGGCCATGTCTCTACTCTCTGTTTTCAGTTACTGCCTGAGTACCAAGTTGCCCATGAGAGAGCAGTATACAAGACCATAGCTATAGTTGCCGATACCAAGAAGGTGGTACAGAACATCAACATAGACAAACTACATGAACTCATGGCCATGTCTCTACTCTCTGTTTTCAGTTACTGCCTGAGTACCAAGTTGCCCATGAGAGAGCAGTATACAAGGCCATAGCTATAGTTGCCGATACCAAGAAGGTGGTACAGAACATCAACATAGACAAAGTACATGAACTCATGGCCATGTCTCTACTCTCTGTTTTCAGTTACTGCCTGAGTACCAAGTTGCGCATGAGAGAGCAGTATACAAGGCCATAGCTATAGTTGCTGACACCAAGAAGGTGGTACAGAACATCAACATAGACAAACTACATGAACTCAGGGCCATGTCTCTACTCTCTGTTTTCAGTTACTGCCTGAGTACCAAGTTGCCCATGAGAGAGCAGTATACAAGGCCATAGCTATAGTTGCCGATACCAAGAAAGTGGTACAGAACATCAACATAGACAAAGTACATGAACTCATGGCCATGTCTCTACTCTGTGTTTTCAGTTACTGCCTGAGTACCAAGTTGCCCATGAGAGAGCAGTATACAAGGCCATAGCTATAGTTGCCGATACCAAGAAGGTGGTACAGAACATCAACATAGACAAAGTACATGAACTCATGGCCATGTCTCTACTCTCTGTTTTCAGTTACTGCCTGAGTACCAAGTTGCCCATGAGAGAGCAGTATACAAGGCCATAGCTATAGTTGCGACACTAAGAAGGTGGTACAGAACATCAACATAGACAAACTACATGAACTCAGGGCCATGTCTCTACTCTCTGTTTTCAGTTATTGCCTGAGTACCAAGTTGCCCATGAGAGAGCAGTATACAAGGCCATATCTATAGTTGCTGATACCAAGAAGGTGGTACAGAACATCAACATGGACAAACTACATGAGCTCATGGCCATGTCTCTACTCTCTGTTTTCAGTTACTGCCTGAGTACCAAGTTGCCCATGAGAGAGCAGTATACAAGGCTATAGCTATAGTTGCCGATACCAAGAAGGTGGTACAGAACATCAACATAGACAAACTACATGAACTCATGGCCATGTCTCTACTCTCTGTTTTCAGTTACTGCCTGAATACCAAGTTGCCCATGAGAGAGCAGTTTACAAGGCTATAGCTATAGTTGCTGATACCAAGAAGGTGGTACAGAACATCAACATAGACAAACTACATGAACTCAGGGCCATGTCTCTACTCTCTGTTTTCAGTTATTGCCTGAGTACCAAGTTGCCCATGAGAGAGCAGTATACAAGGCCATAGCTATAGTTGCTGATACCAAGAAGGTGGTACAGAACATCAACATGGACAAACTACATGAGCTCATGGCCATGTCTCTACTCTCTGTTTTCAGTTACTGCCTGAGTACCAAGTTGCCCATGAGAGAGCAGTATACAAGGCCATAGCTACGGTTGCCGATACCAAGAAGGTGGTACAGAACATCAACATAGACAAACTACATGAACTCAGGGCCATGTCTCTACTCTCTGTTTTCAGTTACTGCCTGAGTACCAAGTTGCCCATGAGAGAGCAGTATACAAGGCCATAGCTACGGTTGCCGATACCAAGAAGGTGGTACAGAACATCAACATAGACAAACTACATGAGCTCATGGCCATGTCTCTACTCTCTGTTTTCAGTTATTGCCTGAGTACCAAGTTGCCCATGAGAGAGCAGTATACAAGGCCATAGCTATAGTTGCTGATACCAAGAAGGTGGTACAGAACATCAACATGGACAAACTACATGAGCTCATGGCCATGTCTCTACTCTCTGTTTTCAGTTACTGCCTGAGTACCAAGTTGCCCATGAGAGAGCAGTATACAAGGCCATAGCTACGGTTGCCGATACCAAGAAGGTGGTACAGAACATCAACATAGACAAACTACATGAACTCAGGGCCATGTCTCTACTCTCTGTTTTCAGTTACTGCCTGAGTACCAAGTTGCCCATGAGAGAGCAGTATACAAGGCCATAGCTACGGTTGCCAATACCAAGAAGGTGGTACAGAACATCAACATAGACAAACTACATGAACTCAGGGCCATGTCTCTACTATCTGTTTTCAGTTACTGCCTGAGTACCAAGTTGCCCATGAGAGAGCAGTATACAAGGCCATAGCTACGGTTGCTGATACCAAGAAGGTGGTACAGAACATCAACATAGACAAACTACATGAACTCAGGGCCATGTCTCTACTCTCTGTTTTCAGTTACTGCCTGAGTACCAAGTTGCCCATGAGAGAGCAGTATACAAGGCCATAGCCATAGTTGCCGATACTAAGAAGGTGGTACAGAACATCAACATAGACAAACTACATGAACTCAGGGCCATGTCTCTACTATCTGTTTTCAGTTACTGCCTGAGTACCAAGTTGCCCATGAGGGAGCAGTATACAAGGCCATAGCTACGGTTGCCGATACCAAGAAGGTGGTACAGAACATCAACATAGACAAACTACATGAACTCAGGGCCATGTCTCTACTCTCTGTTTTCAGTTACTGCCTGAGTACCAAGTTGCCCATGAGAGAGCAGTATACAAGGCCATAGCCATAGTTGCCGATACTAAGAAGGTGGTACAGAACATCAACATAGACAAACTACATGAACTCAGGGCCATGTCTCTACTATCTGTTTTCAGTTACTGCCTGAGTACCAAGTTGCCCATGAGGGAGCAGTATACAAGGCCATAGCTACGGTTGCCGATACCAAGAAGGTGGTACAGAACATCAACATAGACAAACTACATGAACTCAGGGCCATGTCTCTACTCTCTGTTTTCAGTTACTGTCTGAGTACCAAGTTGCCCATGAGAGAGCAGTATACAAGGCCATAGCTACGGTTGCTGATACCAAGAAGGTGGTAGAGAACATCAACATAGACAAACTACATGAACTCAGGGCCATGTCTCTACTATCTGTTTTCAGTTACTGCCTGAGTACCAAGTTGCCCATGAGAGAGCAGTATACAAGGCCATAGCTACGGTTGCCGATACCAAGAAGGTGGTACAGAACATCAACATAGACAAACTACATGAACTCAGGGCCATGTCTCTACTCTCTGTTTTCAGTTACTGTCTGAGTACCAAGTTGCCCATGAGAGAGCAGTATACAAGGCCATAGCTACGGTTGCTGATACCAAGAAGGTGGTACAGAACATCAACATAGACAAACTACATGAACTCAGGGCCATGTCTCTACTATCTGTTTTCAGTTACTGCCTGAGTACCAAGTTGCCCATGAGAGAGCAGTATACAAGGCCATAGCTACGGTTGCTGATACCAAGAAGGTGGTACAGAACATCAACATAGACAAACTACATGAACTCAGGGCCATGTCTCTACTCTCTGTTTTCAGTTACTGCCTGAGTACCAAGTTGCCCATGAGAGAGCAGTATACAAGGCCATAGCCATAGTTGCCGATACTAAGAAGGTGGTACAGAACATCAACATAGACAAACTACATGAACTCAGGGCCATGTCTCTACTATCTGTTTTCAGTTACTGCCTGAGTACCAAGTTGCCCATGAGGGAGCAGTATACAAGGCCATAGCTACGGTTGCCGATACCAAGAAGGTGGTATAGAACATCAACATAGACAAACTACATGAACTCAGGGCCATGTCTCTACTCTCTGTTTTCAGTTACTGCCTGAGTACCAAGTTGCCCATGAGAGAGCAGTATACAAGGCCATAGCCATAGTTGCCGATACTAAGAAGGTGGTACAGAACATCAACATAGACAAACTACATGAACTCAGGGCCATGTCTCTACTATCTGTTTTCAGTTACTGCCTGAGTACCAAGTTGCCCATGAGGGAGCAGTATACAAGGCCATAGCTACGGTTGCTGATACCAAGAAGGTGGTACAGAACATCAACATAGACAAACTACATGAACTCAGGGCCATGTCTCTACTCTCTGTTTTCAGTTACTGCCTGAGTACCAAGTTGCCCATGAGAGAGCAGTATACAAGGCCATAGCTATAGTCGCTGATACCAAGAAGGTGGTACAGAACATCAACATAGACAAACTACATGAACTCATGGCCATGTCTCTACTCTCTGTTTTCAGTTACTGCCTGAGTACCAAGTTGCCCATGAGAGAGCAGTATACAAGGCCATAGCTACAGTTGCCGACACCAAGAAGGTGGTACAGAACATCAACATATACAAACTACATGAACTCATGGCCATGTCTCTACTCTCTGTTTTCAGTTACTGCCTGAGTACCAAGTTGCCCATGAGAGAGCAGTATACAAGGCCATAGCTATAGTCGCTGATACCAAGAAGGTGGTACAGAACATCAACATAGACAAACTACATGAACTCAGGGCCATGCAGAAACCTATCATAGATATAGAAGATCTGATGGCGGCTATTATCATGATCTGTGAGTAACTATTTTTCAGTTGTATAACTCTTAGTATAGGACCAGAAAGTTAGACATAATGTAATTATTTTCGAAGATTTTGGGCTTTGTCAAAAAATGTGCTTTTTCAGTTTCGTACCAAGTAATTTTTAAAGAAGTAACCTGGCATCTCTTAACATTCTGTGATTGAGAAAAGAAACCTAGAAATCATGAAGTTAAAGTACGGTTAAAATGAATATACATGTACATTGTTTTTGATTTTTAAGTACATGTAAGTTCTGATCTCTTTCCAGTAAAATCTCCCTCAGCTGATCTAACATGGCAGAAAGGAGCTAAAAGACAGATGGCTAATCTGGAAAGGTAAACCATTCTGTTCTTTGTAAAAACAAAAGAATTAGAAGCATTTATAGCATAGTACTTAATCCACTTGCCTTGTGAACCAAGGATTGTGGATTTTAACATTTGCTTCCCTAGTCTTTTTAATTGAGATGAGGTTTTAAACAACAAGAGTCCTGTCAGAGTATGACCCTGTTGGTGATACATAAACCCCTGTTCAAAAACAGTAACATGGTTTAGAGAATTTTTTTATTTGATGGTGCTCATTGACATCAAAACTCTATCAATTCATGGTGTTTCAAAACTGAACTTTTAAGGATGTTCGCTGCTAACATTTGACATTTCGGGACTTCCGGTTTTTCTTTTGTTGAATATCTCGAAAACGGTTGCAGATATTTTTCTAATATTTTATATTTGGATACATATTGATGATACGTATTGAATGAGCCATGAAAATTGTCAATCTAAGGAACTTCATTTTTTCACCCCATTTTCTGCAACTTTTCAGAAAATTTTAGTTGTCAGTAAAATTTAGGGGGTAGGGTAGATTAAACTTGAATATTACAAATCTTCAAATTAATTGCACGAGTTCGATGTTTGTTTTAGCAGCAGTATATGTGTATATGGTCTTCTAAGTCGGTCTTTCTGTCTTTGGTGTGCTAGTTTTAAAAATTTGGGTGGTTTTATGAAATGGGCTTTAAGAAACAAAACAGACGAAAAAAGGCTTAAAATGGCGATTTTCAAGTTGTTGGTGCTCTCTTATATGCACACTACCCTATATATTTCTTTCTTTTATTCGAACAATATAACGAAGTTCTATCTTGTGTAAAAATACAAGAAAAAGTTTGAATCAACAAATATGGGTTTGGCACATTTCAAAATATTGATTTTTTCCGACTTTTAAAGTACGGGGGTAGGGTTGGAAAACGACTCGTAAAATTGTGTCATCCACTTCAAGTTGCAAATTTTTCATTGCTTTTGGTCCAAAATGGTCTGCATTACGTAAATATTATGAATTTTGAAAGCACTCTAGGTGTATTTTTGTTCAAGACAGGTATGTTTCAAAGAATTGAAAATTAAATTAATTTTTCTAAATTTAAAACAAAGTGTTCAGAGGACTCATTCAGAGGCCTGTAGCTCGAAAAAATGCACACTACCCTATACTTATTTTGTTTTCAAATGTCTTGTGTTGTAGTTTGGAATCAAAAAAGAGTGGTTAGAAAAATAGTTTGAATACTTTTTCATTGGCAGCGAACATCCTTAAGTCTTTATTCTTCTTGACAGGTTTATAGAAGAGCTGATGTCATTTGACGACACCCAATTACCGGAGAACACGCTAAATCTGGTAGAACCATACCTGAAGAAACCATCATTTGACCCCGATACCCTGGAGAGAAAGACTCAGAATGCTGCTTGTGGCTCCTTGTGTAAATGGGTCAGAGGCGTTGTCAGGTAGATCATATGAGCCGCCTCATGGAAAAACCAACAATCTGCATAGGCGAAAACAAAGACGCAGATCAGCTTCGCGGTAACCGCGAAGCTGATCAGCGCCTTTGTTTTCGCTACTCGGATAGTACAATTTCTCTTCTACTTAAATTCGAAATTTCAAGATTCTAGCCATCTTCTGTGCTTGTACAGGCCGGTTTGTGTCGGCCCTGTTCGGAAACCACATTGTTGGTTTTCCCATGAGACGGCTCATATTTCAAACACCATAAATCTGGTGAGCCCTACCTGAAGAAACTTCAAAATCTATTCAGTTTTGACTAACTGGCTTTTGATGCATTTATGATACAAAACGAAAAGAAGCATTACATAGATAATGGGTCATAACAGCCTTTTGCATAAATAAAGTATCGTCATCCATTTTGAACCAGTCATTTTACCTGATTTGATAATCAATTAGTGGACTTTTCCAGTACAAATTTTAAACTCTCACTATTTATGATATAGCTTGCTCAAATTACTTTTTTATTGCCATTGCACCAGAACGTCTACAAAACCACCCATTCCGTTAACAATGCAGAAAACAAGACGTTGACCCTAGAAAACAAGCATTAAGCACTTGAGGTTTTGAAATTTTCACATGTGTAGACCATTTGCTATTTAATTCTCAGATACCACAGAATGATGATATCCAAAGTGAAGCCCTTACACCAGAAAGTCGACGAAACAACTCAGGCTGTTGATGATGCTGAACACAAGATGTCAACCCTAGAAAACAAGCGTAAAGCCCTGGAAGTTCGACTGTCAGGTCTTGCCAAGGGTTTTGAGGAGGCGACTATTGATAAGAATGAGCAGGAGGAGAAAACAATTAAGATGAAGAAAATGTTGGAGACCGCAGCACAGCTTAGGAAGGTTGGTATCATATATGAATCTTTACAAAACTGAAGTTTATTTTAATTATTATTTCACCACAGGCCTCTGCAAGTGTCGGAAGAGAAAACCTTTAATATGCATGTGCTGAATACAGAAACATGATATGAGCCTTGCGTCAGTAAACCAACAATCTGGGTTTCCAACCATGTCTGACACAAACCAGCCTGTACAGTCACAGAAGTAGGCTAGAAACTTGAGATTTTGGATTTAAGAAGAAGAGGGATTGTACTATCGGTGTAGCAAAAACAAAGGGGCTCATCAGCTTTTAGGTGATGGTCTGCGCCTTTGTTTTTGCATCTGCACATTGTTGGTTTTCTGCTGCGGCGGGTCATGTGTTTTTCCCCAACTTCTTCACAAACCATTTAAAATTATTCTTTGGATTAAAGCCAATTTTTATAATACTTTACACTTGGGATTCGGTAGTGATCTGTGTTATATCCAAAACTGTGTTTTAAGGAGTTTCAAGTGTAATTTAATGAAATAAGTAATAGACAGACATTAATATGACATATTAGACTGTTTATCTTGTTAATTATGAAAAATCTATAATGCTCTGTAACTCTTTTCAGCTGCTGAAGGGAGAAAGACAGAGATGTCAGCAGATAGCAGACTCATTCGAGAGACGTCTGATATCCTTGCCCGGTGGCTGTGCCATGGCGGCAGCCTTTGCGACATACCTAGGTCCGTACCATCATAACTTCAGGCGGATCATGTTGACCGTACACTGGCCTAACTGTCTCAGGGAGAGAGGGATACCACTTGTTATTGACTCACTGGATGGATTGAAAGGTAAAAATAGTGATTTGGAAAGATACACAAGAATGGAAACAGGGTGTGTCGGCTTTGCTAGGAGCTAGGCCATTTACCACACGGTCTACCTGGATGAATGCTTGATCATAAAATGAGCCGCCTCGTGGGAAAACCAACAATCTGCATAGGCGAAAACAAAGACGCAGATCAGCTTCGCGGTAACCGCGAAGCTGATCACGCCTTTGTTTTCGCTACTTGGATAGTGCAATTCCTCTTCTACTTAAATCCGAAATTTCAAGCTTCTAGCCTGCTTCTGTGCTTGTATAGTCCGGTTTGTGTCGGACCTGTTCGGAAACCACATTGTTGGTTTTCCCACAAGGCGGCTAAAATGTTCCTATGGCCAGTTTCCATCTTCAGCTGATTCAAGAACAGATGTGAATTAATGGCACAACAGTGTTCTAAAGCAAGGCACATTAACCTACCATAGTACTCGTTTAATATCCAGGAAACAGTGGCACCATCTTGACATGATTGAAAAATTACTTGGATCTAAAACCAAGCAAACAAACATATTACTGTATGAGTAATTGGTCATCCAATAGATATATGCATGATCTTATAGCCCTGGTCTTCCAAACATTTTTTTCCTCAGGCTGTAACGTAGACTGGTCTTAGCCATTTTTAGCTCACCTGAGCCGTTAGGCTCACAAGGTGAGCTTATAGGATGGCCATGATCCGGCGTCCGTCCATCCGTCGTCCGTCCGTCTGTCCGTCCACAATTTCAAAGATCTTCTTCTCTGAAACCGCTTGGCCAACCAAAGCCAAATTTTATATGAAGCATCTATAGGAAGGGGGAACCAATGTATATATAAGAAATCCAGGTCACATGACCAAGATGGCCGCCATGCCCATATATGGTAAAAACCCTTCAAAAATCTTCTTCTCCAGAACCGGTGGACTGATTTCAACGAAACTTGGCATGAAGCATTGATGGCTCAAGCACTAAAATGTGTATATAAATCATGACCCTGTGATGACCTTGACTTATTTTACAGCAAGGTCAACATAGGTCGCCAATGCATTTGAATGGGGAAAACTTTTAAAATGTCATTTAAAGTCATTTAAAGTGAAAGTCTTGCAGGAAATGGGCAGTAGGACTGAATATTAATGATTCTGAAAAAAATTGGACCCCAGGGGCTCATATGCCCCCACCCCGGGGCAATATACATGTATATTACCATAATATTCAAATATCATCTCCTCTGAAACCGCTGGGCCAATCAAAGCCAAATTTTATGTGAAGCATCAATAGGAAGGGGTAATCAATGTGTATATAAATAATCCAGGTCACATGACCAAGATGGTCGCGATGCCCATATAAGGTAAAAACCCTTCAAAAATCTTCTTCTCCAGAACAGGTGGATCGATTTCAAAGAAACTTGGCATGAAGCATAGATGGCTCAAGCACTACAATGTATATATAAATCATGACCCTGTGATGACCTTGACTTATTTTACGGCAAGGTCAACATAGGTCGCCAATGCATTTGAATGGGGAAAACTTTTAAAATGTCATTTAAAGTCATTTAAAGTGAAAGTCTTGCAGGAAATGGGCAGTAGGACTGAATATTAATGATTCTGAAAAAAATTGGACCCCAGGGGCTCATATGCCCCCACCCCGGGGCAATATACATGTATATTACCATAATATTCAAACATCATCTCCTCTGAAACCGCTTGGCCAATCAAAGCCAAATTTTATGTGAAGCATCAATAGGAAGGGGTAATCAATGTGTATATAAATAATCCAGGTCACATGACCAAGATGGCCGCGATGACCATATATGGTAAAAACCCTTCAGAAATCTTCTTCTCCAGAACAGGTGGATCGATTTCAAAGAAACTTGGCATGAAGCATTGATGGCTGAAGTACTACAATGTGCATATAAATCATGACCCTGTGATGACCTTTACCTTTTTTTTACGGCAAGGTCAACATAGGTCGCCAATGCATTTGAATAGGGAAAACTTTTAAAATGTCATTTAAAGTGAAAGTCTTGCAGGAAATGGGCAGTAGGACTGAATATTAATGATTCTGAAAAAAATTGGACCCCAGGGGCTCATATGCCCCCACCCCAGGGCAATATACATGTATATTACCATAATATTCAAACATCATCTCCTCTGAAACCGCTGGGCCAATCAAAGCCAAATTTTATGTGAAGCATCAATAGGAAGGGGTAATCAATGTGTATATAAATAATCCAGGTCACATGACCAAGATGGTCGCGATGCCCATATACGGTAAAAACCCTTCAAAAATCTTCTTCTCCAGAACAGGTGGATCGATTTCAAAGAAACTTGGCATGAAGCATAGATGGCTCAAGCACTACAATGTATATATAAATCATGACCCTGTGATGACCTTGACTTATTTTACGGCAAGGTCAACATAGGTCGCCAATGCATTTGAATGGGGAAAACTTTTAAAATGTCATTTAAAGTCATTTAAAGTGAAAGTCTTGCAGGAAATGGGCAGTAGGACTGAATATTAATGATTCTGAAAAAAATTGGACCCCAGGGGCTCATATGCCCCCACCCTGGGGCAATATACATGTATATTACCATAATATTCAAACATCATCTCCTCTGAAACCGCTTGGCCAATAAAAGCCAAATTTTATGTGAAGCATCAATAGGAAGGGGTAATCAATGTGTATATAAATAATCCAGGTCACATGACCAAGATGGCCGCGATGCCCATATATGGTAAAAACCCTTCAGAAATCTTCTTCTCCAGAACAGGTGGATCGATTTCAAAGAAACTTGGCATGAAGCATTGATGGCTGAAGTACTACAATGTGCATATAAATCATGACCCTGTGATGACCTTTACCTTTTTTTACGGCAAGGTCAACATAGGTCGCCAATGCATTTGAATAGGGAAAACTTTTAAAATGTCATTTAAAGTGAAAGTCCTGCAGGAAATGGGCAGTAGGACTGAATATTAATGATTCTGAAAAAAATTGGACCCCAGGGGCTCATCTGCCCCCACCCCGGGGCAATATACATGTATATTACCATAATATTCAAACATCTCCTCTGAAACCACTTGGCGAATCAAAGCCAAATTGTATGTGAAGCATCTATGGAATGGGGGAATTAATGTATATATAAATTACCAAGATGGCTGCCATGCCCATATATGATAAAAACCCTTCAAAAATCTTCTTCTCCGAATTTTGAGGACCGATTTCAAAGAAACTTGGTATGAAGCACCAATGGCTGAAGTACTACAATGTATATATAAATCATGACCCTGTGGTGACCTTGAGCTATTTTACGACAAGGTCAACATAGGTCGCCAATGCATTGGAATGTGGAAAACTTTTAAAAAGTCATTTGAGGTGAAAATCTTGTAGGAAATGGGTAGTAGGACTAAATATTAATGATTCTGAAAAAAAAATGGACCTAAGGGCTCATATGTCCACACCCAGGGGCAATATACATGTATATTACCATAATATTCAAACATCTTCTCTTCTAAAACCACTTGGCCAATTGAAGCCAAATTTTATGTGAAGCATCTATAGGATGGGGGAACCAATGTGTATATTAATAATCTAAGTCACATGACCAAGATGGCCACCATGCCCATATATGGTAAAAACCCTTCAAATATCTTCTTCTCTGAAACCAATAGATTGATTTTAATGAAACTTGGCGTGAAGCATCCATTGACAGTATATTGATTATTCTGAAAAAAGAAAATGGCCCAAGGGCTTCATCTGCCCCTGCACTGGGGTTAAATACCATAATATTCAAACATGTTTATTGGTATATGCAGCAGACTCAGGTGAGCGTTTACAGGACCATTGGTCCTCTGGTTTATTTTTCCTCAGGTCGTGTGATAGACTGGTCTATAGATTTCCTGAAAACAGCATCAGGTGCCAGTGAGGTGTATTCTGTGGATTATACATCAGCTTTACTGGAGGAGGGAGGCAAACTAGTAGAGAAGGTGGGTTTATTGATGGCACATGTGAGCCGCATGAGAAAATGTACAATGTGGTTTTCGAACAGGTTCGACACATACCGAGCTGTACAAACACAGAAGATGGCTAGAGGCTGGAAATTTTGGATTTAGAAAATAGGAAAATTGTACTATCCATGTAGCGAAAAACCCATATGTGATGAATGAACTCACCCATCATTATCATTTGTATGAGTCCACTCAGGCACATCAGGAGTGATTTAAAATTTGTATAACATGTTTTGATGAAGTTCATTTAAGCAAACAGAATAGCCCCAGATGAGATGCTTTGTTCTGGGATGTCACATTTGGGATTATACTGTCCCTTAAAAAGAACACCAGGCTTACTTTTTTTAGATATTCTCAAATAAATATTCCAGAGGGAATAGATGATAAATTTTTCACTCTATTTCAAAATAGAGTGAAAAATTATCCCAGTGTTAATTTTTTAACCAAACAAAAGTTAATTGCAGCCTTGTCAAATGTTTCAATCTTTCCAGAACATTTTGATGGAATAAATTGTGGAAAAGGGGCAAAATAAACTGCATCAGCTGCATACAACAGTAAAAAATACTCTAATTTCATATATAGTAAATACATTTATATGGTCTATACATTAATAGTTTGCATGATGTTATTAATGAAAAGCATAAATATTAGAGGGTAGATAGGGTCTCCCTGTTTTTATTCACTACAATAAAAAAAGAAAAAAAAATGTGAAGTTATTCTGGTTGTCAACAAATAAAGCATATGGGTTAGAGAATTTGGAAATGGTAAAACATGCAAAGATAGAGGGTGGGTCATATTGTGAAATTTCTGGTATTAAACCCTCATCAGTGACCCTTACAAACCAGTAACAAAAAACCAGACCCACTTGTGCTGCTACATCAAGAATCTACATCGAGGCAGAGTCAGCACAGAGTATCATTACCTCAGAATGTAGAAAAAACAGTAAAAGTGTTAATTGAGAAATATGTTACACTTCTTAAGGATGAAGGAGAAGGTTTGAAGGAGATAGCAGAAGTAGATGAGAACCAACTTCAGGATGAAACTCCCCGAGATGATATTGGGGAAGAAAAGAAAGATAAAGAAAAAGATGGAGAGGAAGAACAAACAGAGAAAGAAACTGCTAGAGCTGGGGAAGATGAAAAAGGTATGATATTCAAGATCTGTCCCAACATGACTACAAATTAGTTGACATGGATGTTAAAACACAAAACAAACAAACAGTAGTTTAAAGATTTGGGGAAGATAAAGAAAGATTGAGAGCATGAACAAGCAGAGAATGGAGCTGCTAAAGCTGGGGAAGATGAGAAAGGAACAGAAACATGCCTAGGAAAATTACCTGAGGATGAATCTACTATTAGTATAATTGTTTATTTGTAGATCGTGAGTCCCCTGTGGGTAATAGAGGCAAGACAGTCACAGGCCTCAGTGAATTACCTGAAAACGAAACTGTGGTTGGTGAAACGCAGTGTCAGGTCACTCAGAATACCACCCCCATACTCTACATCACAGTATAACAAGTACATTGTTCTATTGTAGATCGTGAGTCCCCTGTAGGTAATAGAGGGGAGACGGACACAGGCCTTGGAGAATTACCAGAGGATGAATCTGAGATTGGTGAAACTCATAGTCAGGTGACTCAGAGCACCACCCCCATGTTGTCTACATCACAGTATAACAAGTACATCAAATCACTGGTGAAACTGCTGGTGGGAGAGCAAGTACTTACTGCCTGGATTAGGGAAGGTATGTAGTGATTTACTTCTCTTTTTCATTATGAAATTCACGTCATGCAGTTTTTTTTTGTTTTTTTTTTAAATAATAGAAGGTCCAAGAATCAATACATTTGTATTTAATATCGCAACCCAGACATCAGGGGGCCCCTGCCCATTTGGGCCTAAAGAAATTGATGGGCTGCTTGTGCCTCCAGGCAAAGCTTCTTCACTACTGACTGACTATCTGATTACTGGGTAACCGCTCAGGTCTGAGCCTGCCCTGGAAAAGTGGTTCATGTCAAGCTATCCATACATATAAGCCTTGTTGGTTTAGTTGGGTGGTTACATTCGAAGCACTTTTTGGATGTCATGACGTCCTGATTTTTGGTAAAAGTCCCATAAAATGGAGACAGTGGCCCGATATGACCATTAGCTGTTGACTGGGATGTAAAGCATCAATTTAAAACCAGACATCACGCTGGAAAGAAAGGACACAACAAGACAACAAAAAATTCAACAACACAAAGAGCAAGGTGACAAGCATTACGAAAACTTGCCCATGCAATAAACGGAGATTTTTTGAGCTTTAAAAATTGAAACTTTTCAGCTGAAAATTTTTGATATTTTTCTTATTTTTGCTCTAAACATAGATTGTGGGTACACGTTAGAACCGCCTCGGCGAGGCGATTCTAACGAGTACCCACAATCTATGTTTTGGAGCAAAAATAAGAAAAATAGGTATACCCCTGCAAACCCCAGTTTTACTATATAAAAGTGGGGTTTACGGGGGTATTCATTGCATGGACATGTTTTCCTGATGTTTTTCCAAGCGAATGCAAAGATGACAAGCACAATTGATTTTGCAAGACTTGAAAGTACAAGATATGAGCTACCTTGTGGGAAAACCAACAATGTGGTTTCCGAACAGGTCTGACACAAATCAGGCTGTACAGTCACAGGAGCAGGCAAGAAGTTCAAAATTTTGGATTTAAGTAGAGGAGAAATAGTACTATCCGTGTAGCGAAAACAAAGGCGCTGATCAGCTTCACGGTTACGAGGTGGCTCATATGTAACATTTTTTTTAATTCAACCAAATGACCAGCACACATGTTTAGTAACATACATGTATTCTGAATGTTGTTTTGCTATGTCTCTTTCAATGAAGGTACACATATTTCAATGAAAATACTCACAAAGTATACACATTTCAATAAAAGTACACCCATTTCAAGGAAAGTACACACACTTCAATGAAAGTACACCCATTTCAAGGAAAGTACACACATGTTAAAGCAGAAAATTCTCTCCCATTGTAGACTTTGGTCCCCGACAGATGGAGAATGCAGCAATCCTGTGTACCTCATGGCAGCGACCCCCAATGTTGATTGACCCCAACTCAGAAGGGGCCATGTGGCTAGGACATCTCAATTCGGTTATGAACAACAGGAAACTTGTGTCTCTGGACATGGAGACAAGGTCAGTAGTGGGGGGATAGTGTTGTGCCAGGTTTATGCTATAGTTGATAATGTTTGGTTAGATACTAGATATGAGCCGCCTCGTGGGAAAACCAACAATCTGCAAAGGGGAAAACAAAGGCGCAGATCAGCTTCGCAGTAACTGCGAAGCAGTAACTGCGAAGCTGATCAGCGCCTTTGTTTTCGCTACTGGATAGTACAATTCCTCCTCTACTTAACTCCAAAGTTTCAAGCTTCTAGCCTGCCTTTACAGCTGTACAGGCCGGTTTGTGTCGGACCTGTTCGGAAACCACATTGTTGGTTTTCCCACGAGGCAGCTCAATTATGTCAGTTTTGATTATTGTTGCTTTTGATTATATTATACTTCAATTATTATTAAGTTATCATATTAAAACAATTTATTGGAATGAAGTCTTTTTATGCAGCTTCATTAAAATCTGTCTTAAATCATTTCAATCCTGGAACATATAAGCCTAGAGCCTGTAGTGAGGAGCCTTTAATTTTATGTTAGAGGCATTAACTTGGTTACTGTAAAGACACAACAGTCACAATACTAGTATAGTTTGGGCAGTACTTAACAAAAATATAGATAAAACCTTTATTGCTTTCCAGAACCCAAGATGTGTATGTCTCCTTGAAACTGCTATAGTTTTGCTAAGAAAAATTGATCTAGATGGCCAAAATATGCATTTACAATGATTTTGCTTTATTTTAACTGCCCCTCTTCAAATTGCTTTTGACTGCAGCTTTAAGCTTGCTTTTCAAAGCAGTGTCTTCAGTTGCATATCGTTTTGTCTTGTTGCTGTAAAGATGCCATAGTGTGATACAGTCTGCAATAATGAAATTGAAAGAAAAAATAGATGAAGATGTTTTTTAAGACGATCTCAGTATCAACATTGGATGTAATTTTTCAGTTTACATAATGCTGTAACAGCCCACGTGAAGTATGTCAGCTATACTTTTCTGTTAAAATGTCTAATCTGCTTGTGATTCTTGCTAATGATCTTCTGAAGATGGTGTTATCATCAAATTGAATAAAATATCTGTATTAACTGCATGACAAAGGACACCTAATTCAATGGGATATAACCATTCAACTGCTTTGCATTTTTGCCATTACATCTGTGACTAAAAGTTACCTTGCTCAAGCATTGACTCTCTGTGATACTAATTTAACATTGGAGCAGCCACATGGGAAAACAAACAATCTGCCTAGGCGAAAACAAAGGCGCAGATCAGCTTCGCTTCGAGATTATTTTCATAGAACTTTCATGTCTTAGATGTCCAGAAAAATGTGTTTAGGATAATTGACAGTCCAGACATTACATCAGCCATCAAGCTTGGATACATGCCGGATCTAATGATCATATGCTGTACATGTAGATTTTGTTTAATGTATTGCTGAATTTGGTCAGATTTGCAAGAAAAAGTTTCAGTGTTTTTAGGTGCTTTATTTGCTTTACAAATGAGCCGCTGCAACAGAAAACCAACAATCTGTATATGCGAAATCAAAGGCATAGATCAGCTGTGTAGTAATTGCACAGCTGATCAGCTCCTTTGTTTTCACTACACAGATATAACAATCCCTATTCTTCTTAAATCAAATATTGCAAGCTTCTAGCCTGCTTCTGTGACTGTACAAGCTGGTTTGTGTCAGACCTGATAGGGAAACTAAATTGTTGGTTTTCTCAGGCAAAGGCTCAGATGATAATTTTTGCTAGTTTACCACTAACTAATGCTTGTGTTTTCTCCTGATTTTCCTGCTGTTGTCTGTGTGGGCATTGCTACTGCTGATTGTGTTGCTAATTCTGCTGCTAGATGGTAGGTACAACATTAAAGGAGCCACGACACGAGAAAACAAGTTTACAGGGTTTCTGACTAGGTCTGGTACAAACCAGCCTGAAAAGTCACAGAAGAAGGCTAGAAGCTTGGAATTTAAGATTTAAGAAGAAGAAGGATTGTACTATCACTAGTGAAAACACAGGTGCTGAACAGCTTCACAGTTCCTGCGAAGCTGATCTGCGCCTGGCAAAAATCTCAAAGGATCCCTTGCTTTACTTGCTTATTCTGTCTTTTGTTCGAGGGAAGTGGTGGCCTGAAGTGGTATAGTACTGAACTCCAGACAAAGAGGTTTTGGAATTAATGTTCTTGAGCAAACATTTGAAGCTCTCAAAGTACTGGTTAATACCCTGGGAGTGGCTCCATTCCAAGATGACTGAAAATTGTTGAATTGGACATGAAGCCATAGCTAATTTGAAACCCAAACCAATTCTTTTCATTTGTTTAGGATGCTTTTTCTACCAGACTGATTTATTTTGCATCATCATCTGTTTTCTGTTCCTTATGTTTTTACACTTTTATGTAGAAAAGATTTTATAATAAACATTTATCTAAAGCCAGAAATCATTGTTTTATTATGAATAAGCAAGATCTTATCCAAGCTGAAAATGGGCCTGTTACCATATGCCATCCCATTTTTAACTTTGTCAAAAAAATCAATTGTTTTGGCAATATTTTGAAAATGAAAAAATAACTTGTAGCTCAAAAAAATTATCAAAAATTATAACCCTTTCATCGTCAATATGTTCACTACTCATTTTAAATTCTACTCCACCACCAGGACTGATCCCCACGTGATACTAACCCTAGAGAAAGCTATAATGAGAGGGAAGCCTGTATTACTGAGAAACTGTGAGGAACATATAGACAACATTATCACCCCTCTCATGTACCACAGAAATACTGCCAATGAAAATGATAGCAATGAAGGTAGGTTATTGTTAGTGACCCCCAGGTGATACTGACCCTAGAGAAAGCTATAATGAGAGGAAAGCATGTATTACTGAGAAACTGTGAGGAACATATAGACAACATTATCACCCCTCTCATGTACCACAGAAATACTGCCAATGAAAATGATAGCAATGAAGGTAGGTTATTGTTAGTGACCCCCACGTGATACTGACCCTAGAGAAAGCTATAATGAGAGGGAAGCCCGTACTACTGAGAAACTGTGAGGAACATATAGACAACATTATCACCCCTCTCATGTACCACAGGAATACTGCCAATGAAAATAATAACAATGAAGGTAGGTTATTGTTAGTGACCCCCATGTGATACTGACCCTAGAGAAAGCTATAATGAGAGGGAAGCCCGTACTACTGAGAAACTGTGAGGAACATATAGACAACATTATCACCCCTCTCATGTACCACAGAAATACTGCCAATGAAAATGACAGTAACGAAGGTAGGTTATTGTTAGTGACCCCCACGTGATACTGACCCTAGAGAAAGCTATAATGAGAGGAAAGCCTTATCTTCTGAGAAACTGTGAGGAACATATAGACAACATTATCACTCCTCTCATGTACCACAGAAATACTGCCAATGAAAATGACAGTAACGAAGGTAGGTTATTGTTAGTGACCCCCACGTGATACTGACCCTAGAGAAAGCTATAATGAGAGGGAAGCCTGTAATACTGAGAAACTGTGAGGAACATATAGACAACATTATCACCCCTCTCATGTACCACAGGAATGCTGCCAATGAAAATGATAGTAATGAAGGTAGGTTATTGTTAGTGATCCCCATGTGATACTGACCCTGGAGAAAGCTATAATGAGTGGGAAGCCTGTACTATTGAGAAACTATGAGGAACATATGGACAACATTATCAGCCCTCTCATTTACCACAGGAATACTGCCAATGAAAATGACAGCAACGAAGGTAGGTTATTGTTAGTGATCCCCACGTGATACTGACCCTAGAGAAAGCTATAATGAGAGGGAAGCCTGTACTATTGAGAAACTGTGAGACAACATTATCACCCCTCTCATGTACCACAGAAATACTGCCAATGAAAATGATAGTAATGAAGGTAGGTTATTGTTAGTGAGCCCCACATGATACTAACCCTAGAGAAAGCTATAATGAGAGGAAAGCCTGTATTACTGAAAAACTGTGAGGAACATATAGACAACATTATCACCCCTCTCATGTACCACAGAAATACTGCCAATGAAAATGATAGTAATGAAGGTAGGTTATTGTTAGTGAGCCCCACATGATACTAACCCTAGAGAAAGCTATAATGAGAGGAAAGCCTGTATTACTGAGAAACTGTGAGGAACATATAGACAACATTATCACCCCTCTCATGTACCACAGGAATACTGCCAATGAAAATGATAGTAATGAAGGTAGGTTATTGTTAGTGATCCCCACGTGATACTGACCCTAGAGAAAGCTATAATGAGAGGGAAGCCTGTACTACTGAGAAACTGTGAGGAACATATAGACAACATTATCACCCCTCTCATGTACCACAGGAATACTGCCAATGAAAATGACAGCAATGAATGTAGGTTATTGTTAGTGATCCCCACGTGATACTGACCCTAGAGAAAGCTATAATGAGAGGGAAGCCTGTACTACTGAGAAACTGTGAGGAACATATAGACAACATTATCACCCCTCTCATGTACCACAGGAATACTGCCAATGAAAATGATAGTAATGAAGATAGGTTATTAGCTCTTCTGAGCCGAAGGCTCATAGGTGAGCTTATAGTATACCCATGCTCCGGCGTCCGTCCGTCATCCGTCCGTCCGTCATTCACAAATTCAAAGATCTTCTTCTCTGAAACCGCTGGGCCGATTGTTCTCATATTACACATACACCATCTACAGGTAGGGGGAAAGAATAATTGTGTTTTTATGCCCCCAACTTCGTGGAAGTTGAGGGGGTATATTGGTTTGGGTCTGTCCGTCCAGTCCAATCCAGTCAGTCTGTGATGCATGAGTAACACTTAACACTCGATCAGGAACCGTTAGAGCTAGGATCTTGAAATTTGGTATGTAGTTTGTATATGAAAATTAAGAGGACCCGTATTTTTTCTTTCAGGTAAATTCAAGGGGCTAGGGGCCATTCTGTGAGAGTTATTTCCCTTTTTAATTCTTGATAAAGTGAATAGATAGTGGGTACCTTGTGTGCGCAACTCCTACAGTTTTATTCCGATTCTCTTGAAACTTTACAGATGTTGTGACCATGCTTTGAAGATATGCATGTGGTTTGGATATAATCCTCAGATTAATTTTTGTCACTTTTTTCGTAATTTGAACTTAGCCATTTTTCGGGCATTTTCACAATGAAAGTGAATGGGCAGTGGGTACCTTGTGTGCGCAACTCCTCCTACAGTTTTATTCTGATCCTCTTGAAACTTTACAGATGTTGTGACCATGCATTGAAGATATGCATGTGGTTTGGATATAATCCTCAGATTAATTTTTGTCACTTTTTTCACAATTTGAACTTAGCCATTTTTCGGGCATTTTCACAATGAAAGTGAATGGGCAGTGGGTACCTTGTGTGCGCAACTCCTCCTACAGTTTCATGCCAATTCATTTAAAACTTTACATGTGTTATGGGCATGGTCTGAAGATATGCATGTGGTTTGGATATAATCCTTGGATTATTTTTCGTCATTTGTTTCACAGTTTGAACTTAGTCATTTTTTCGGGCATTTTAGTGATTGGATAGAGGGTACCTTGTGTGCGCAACTCCTCCTACAATTTGATACCGATACTTTTGAAACTTTGCAGACATTGTGACCATGCTTTGAAGATATGCATGTGGTTGGGATATACTCCTCAGATTAATTTTTGTCACTTTTTTTACAATTTGAACTTAGTTATTTTTTGGACATTTTTACATCTTGAAAGTGACTTACCAGTTGGGGGCATAGTGTTTCATAAACACATTTTCTAGTTTGTTTTGATCGGATAAGGACTCTGGTTGCTATGGCAACTTATGCTTCCCATAGACTTATAATGGAAAAAAGTGAAAATTGCCAGTTTTTGCTGTCTTGTTGGAGATGTTTGAATTTTGTTTTTGCAGAAATGTTTATTGAGTAGTCCTCTACGTTTCATGTGACTTTTGTCCTAATCCTTCATTTTGATTGGTTGCAGGGGCCCCATATAGTGCAAAATTTCGAAAAACATTCAAAAATCTTCTTCTCAGAAACTGTCAAGGGAATAAGCCTGTACTTTGTATACATGTTCCTGACAGTGGCCTCTACATAATTTGTGTTTTTTATTCCAGGCCGATAAGAGCTCTGGTTGCTATGGCAACTTAAAGTTTCCATAGACTTATAATGGGAAAAGTGGAAATCGGCTATTTTTCTGCTAAAATTGCAGACATTTGAATTTTGTTTTTGCAGAAATGTTTATTGAGTAGTGTTTGACTTTCATGCGAGTTTTGTCCTAATCCTTTATTTTGATTGGTTGCTGGGGCCCCATAAAGGGCAAAATTTTGAAAAAAAAAAACATTCAAAAATCTTCTTCTCAGAAACTGTCAAGTGGATGAATCCTGTACTTTGTATACATGTTCCTGACAGTAGCCTCTACATAATTTGTGTTTTTTATTCCAGTCGGATAAGAACCCTGGTTGCTATGGTAACTTTAAGTTTCCATAGACTTATAATGGGAAAAGTGGAAATTAGCTATTTTTGAAAACTATTGCAGCCTGGGATCTGAAAAGTGGTAGATGCAAACAACTAATGGATTAGATGAAGGTATATGATTAATTTACGTCAAGGTCATCTCTTGACCTTGGCCGGTCTGTCGTCCATACACACTTTTCGAAGATTTTTTTCTCTGAAACCACTTGGCCAATCAAAGCCAAATTTTATATGAAGCATCTGTAGGAAGTGGTTACCAATGTGTGTATAAGTAATCCAGGTCACGTGACCAAGATGGCCGCCATGCTCATATATGGTAAAAACCCTTAAAATATCTTCTTCTCCAGAACTGGTGAACTGATTTCAACGAAACTTTGCATGAAGTATGGATGACTCAAGTACTACAATGTATATATAAATCATGACCCTGTGGTGACCTTGACCTATTTTATGGCAAGGTCAACATAGGTCGTCAATGCATTTGAATGGGGAAAACTTTTAAAATGTCATTTTAAGTGAAAGTCTTGCAGGAAATGGGCAGTAGGACTGAATTTTAATGATTCTGAAAAAAAAATGGACCCCAGGGGCTCATTTGCTTTTAAAATGTTATTTGAAGGGAAAATCAGCAGGAAATTGGCAAATGGACAGAATATTGATTATTCTGAAAAAAGAAAATGGCCCAAGGGCTTCATCTGCCCCTGCACTGGGGTTAAATACCATAATATTCAAATATGTTTATTGTCCCCCGCCTTTTCGAAGAAAAGCGGAGGGACATAGTTTTTGGCTTTCCGTCCGTCCTTCCGTCCGTCCGTCCGTCCTTCCGTCCCCCTATAGGAGTATGTACCTTGTGTGCGCAACTCCTCCTACAGTTTTATTCCGATTCTTTTGAAACTTTACAGATGTCTTCATCATGCTTTGAAGATGTGCATGTGGTTTGGATATAATTCTCAGATTAATTTTTGACACTTTTTTCGCAGTTTGAACTTAGTCATTTTTCGGGCATTTTGATAATGAAAGTGAATAGACAGTGGGTACCTTGTGTGCGCAACTCCTCCTACAGTTTTATTCCAATTCTTTTGAAACTTTACAGATGTCTTCATCATGCTTTGAAGATGTGCATGTGGTTTGGATATAATCCTCAGATTAATTTTTCACACTTTTTTTGCAATTTGAACTTAGTCATTTTTCGGGCATTTTGATAATGAAAGTGAATAGACAAAGGGTACCTTGTGTGCACAATTCCTCCTACAGTTTTATTCCGATTATTTTGAAACTTTACAGATGTCTTCATCATACTTTGAAGATGTGCATGTGGTTTGGATATAATCCTCAGATAAATTTTTGACACTTTTTTTGCAAATTGAACTTAGTCGTTTTTCGGTATTTTGACAATGAAATTGAATGGACAGTGGGTGCCTTGTGTGCGCAACTCCTCCTTCAGTTTTTAGCTCGCCTGTACGAAAGTACAGGAAGAGCTATTGCAATCACCCCGGCGTTAGCGTCGGCATTGCTCAAAATGTTAAAGTTTTTGGTTAAAGTTTTTATAAGGCTATATCTCTTGAACATGTTGATGGATTAAGTTGATACTTTGCATGTTGGTAGATATTGGTCTGAAGTTTTATTCTGTACCATCATGACCCACCTGGGTGACCTTGAGGTCAAGGTCACTGACTTAGAAATTTTGTGTTAAAGTTTTTGGTTAAAGTTTTTGTAAGTCTATATCTCTTGAATATGTTGATGGATCGAGTTGATACTTTGCATATTGATAGATATTGGTCTGAAGTTTTATGCAGTACCATCATGGACCACCTGAGTGACTTTGAGGTCAAGGTCACAGACTTAGAAATTTTGTGTTAAAGTTTTTGGTTAAAGTTTTTGTAAGTCTATATCTCTTGAGTATATAGATGGATCAAGTTGATACTTTGCACATTGATAGATATTGGTCTGAAGTTTTATGCTGTACCATCATGACCCACCTGAGTGACAATGAGGTCAAGGTCACAGACTTAGAAATTTTGTGTTAAAGTTTTTGTAAGTTTGTATCTCTTGAATATATAGATGGATTAAGCTGATACTTTGCATATTGATAGATATTGGTCTGAAGTTTTATGCTGTACCATACCCACCTGAGTGACCTTGAGGTGAAGGTCAGAGACTTAGAAATTTTATGTTAAAAATATTTTGGGTTAAAGTTTTTAAAGTCTATATCTTTTGAATATGTTGATGGATCATGTTGGTATATACATGTACTGGTTTTAAGCTGTACCATCATGGCGAACCTTAGAGACCTTGAGGTCAAGGTCATGGGTCATAGATTTTAATAGATTTAGTGGCAAAGCATAAGTCAGGCGAGCTACGCTGTCCTGCGACAGCTCTTATTAATTCAGATTCTTTTGAAACTTTACAGATGTCTTGATGATGCTTTGAAGATATGCATGTGCTTTGGATATAATCCTCAGGTTAATTTTTGACACTTTTTCGCAATTTGAACTTAGTCGTTTTTCATGCATTTATACAATGAAAGTGAATGGACATTGTGTACCTTGTGTGCAAACTCCTCCCTCAGTTTTATTCTGATTCTTTTCAAACTGTACAGATGTCCTGACCATGATTTGAAGATTTGCATGTGGTTTGAATATAATCCTCAGATTAATGTTTGACACTGTGACATGAAGTAAATGCATGTGATTTGGATTAATATATACATTATTGTCAGATATATTTGTGTAACTAAACAATTAAGGCGGGGGACATAAATTCTCTGAATTTGCTTGTTGGTATATGAAGCAGATCTCAGGTGAGCATTTACAGGACCATTGGTCCTCTGGTTGTTAGTGACTGATCAATACACAGGAGGTTGTGGCTTTGTCCTGAAATAACTTAAATTGTTATATTGGGATTTTAAACCTCAATGCAAGCAAGCAAGGTTTTGGCTCCCAGATGGATTTATTGGGATTAAGAATCGCTATTTTTCATAAAATCTATATGCAAAAACAAAGACGCAGACCAGCTGTGCAGTATCTGCACAGCTGATCAGCCTCTTTGTTTTTGCTACACAGATAATTCCTCTTCTACTTAAATCCTAAATTTCAAGCTTCAAACCCGCTTCTGTGACTGTACAGGCTGATTTGTGTCAGACGTGATTGGAAACCAAAACTGTTGTTTTTCTCAATCGAAGGCTCTTATATTATCACAGTGTGTACAGAGGAATACAAATAATATTGATTCTATTCCAGAACCCAGAATGATCCGTTTCTGTGGCCGTAGAATTCTCTGTCATCAAGATTTCCGGTTCTACCTATCCACTCCACTGCCAAAACCCAAGTTTAACTCTGGCATAGCCTCTACGACAACCATCATCAACTTCGGAGTCTCCCATGACACACTCACAGAGGACCTCCTGGCGCGAGCCTTCGCAAGGATTCGTCCAGACCTGTACAAGGAGAGGATTCTGGGATTGAAGAATATTGAGATACAGAAGAAAACCTTGCAGTATCTGTCAGTGACAGTTAGAGACCGGTTGCTTACCAACCAGGAGGCCATTATGGGCAGTGCGAAGGCTGTGAAGTTCATTATGGACTTTACAAATGCTAAAGTTGAGGTAACTATTGAACCATTGTCAAATCGAAAGTTAACATAACGAAAACTTGCCCATGCAATATACAGAGATTTTTTTAGGTATAAAAATGAAAAATTTTCAGCAGAAAAATTTTGATATTTTTCTTATTTTTGCTCAAAACATAGATTGTGGGTACCCACAATCTAACATAGATTATGGGTACCCACAATCTATGTTTTGGAGCAAAAATAAGAAAAATAGGTATACCCCTGCATACCCCACTTTTACTATATAAAAGTGGGGTTTAAGGGGGTATACATTACATGGACATGTTTTCCTGATGAAACTTGTTGCTGTTGTGACTTGCATGCCGAAAGAGGAAGCTATGCAACCTCCTATACAACCAATGTTCAACAGAAACATTTGAAACTGTTTGGGTGCAGGTGTATGTGTTGTAATTTAATTATGTATTCAAAATAGCAAAATAGATTCAGTAGAAGCCTTTCTGTAATGAAATCCATAAAATGGTGTCATCTTTAGTACAGTTCAAACTTCAACCTCATTATAACGTGACTCACAATAATGCGATTTTCAATATAACACAGCCATATATGTTAAGGCTGCAAAATTGATTATTTTGCAAAAAATTGATTATTTTGCAATCTGTTTATTGTAAGAAACCTCATTATAACATGGTTTCTCTTATAACAAAATCTGTTTCTATGGACCCCATAGATTCTGTTTTAATGAGGTTGACCTGTATGAATAAAAATGATGTACAATAAATTATTTCAACATGTATTACTTACTTTTCAGTTGGCCAATCAGTTGAATGAAACAGTCACGCTTGTGGAGGACCTGGACACCCTCAAAGATGAGTTATACCCCTTGGCTAGGAGGGCAGCCATGTTGTACGCCATCATCCGCAGTCTCCAGAGTATACATAATGAGTACCAGTTCTCGCTGGATTACTTTGTGAAGTTGTTTGATGAGGCGGTGGGTGGTGAATTGCCGGAGGAATTCGGTCATGGGCTGGTCACAGAAGAGGTATTGAATCTTTACTATAATATTTGAGCCTGTGCGTGAGAAAACCAACAATTTGGGGTTCCGACAAGGTCTGACACAAACCGGGCTGTACAGTCACAGAACATTGTTAGAGGCTGGAAATTTTGGATTTAGAAAGAAGAGGGATTGTACTATCCATGTAGCGAAAACAAAGGCGCTGATCAGCTTCGCGGTTACCGCGAAGCTGATCTGCGGCTTTGTTTTCGCCTATGCAAATTGTTGTTTTTCTCATGCACAGGCTCATTTGACATTACTGAAAAATTATTGACTGGGATGTTGAATAATGAAACGAAGAAAAATTTGGACATATGATAAATAAAAGATAAAATATTACCACCTTTAATAAAACACTATTTCTCCATAAAAAAGCATTATATTTAGTAATTAATTAATGATTTAAAAAACAAAGGGGGTTTGAGATGATGAAAAATTAAAAGCAAACAAAATAGAAAATAAACATTCAATGAATAAAAATTTGTTAAATATAATCAACTTTTGTCACAATTGAAGAAAGTGAAATATAAAATAAAGAAATAAAAATGAATTACAAAATGAAATAGAAATAGATAATACATGTAATAATTTGACTGTGTTACCAGGGTTACGAGGATGATGACTCTACCAGTATTGATGGTGACAGGAAAGGCCGTGCCGGTAGTTTATCATCTCATATCTCCCGGGACGATACTGGAGAGAAAGGGACAGACAAACAGACGACTGTCACCCTACAGGAGGGTGGACAGTATGATGCCGATATGGAGGAGGGGTCAAAGGCTAAAGGGGAAACCACAGATGGTTAGTTAAGAAATGATGAAAAAAATCCATAGACATCAGAACAAGTTATGTTACAGCCTTGCCTAGTTTGAATTTGTTCATAAACAGCTATTTAGGTGAAGCACTGTAATCACGGTTTAATAAATGTGCATTCACCAAATGAACATGAAATAATAATTATTATATGACTACAAGTATTACATGTATTCACACTTGTGCTTTTATTTTAGAATCAATAGACACATCGGCCGCCCAGAAATTGATTGCCGGGACTGAGTCTGAAGAGTTACCTTCCCTGGAACTTCCCCAGACTGCTTCCCTCCCTTCAGAAGGTGTGGAATATTCAAGCTTCCAGGCAAACCAGATCAAACAGCTGATGGACAAACTAACTGGTCTTGTCTATAGAAGGATTAGAGAGTGAGTAGAACACAAAACCTATCATTATGAAAACTTGCCCATGCAATGTACAGAGATTTTTTTCTGCTGTAAAAATTGAAAATTTGAGTAGAAAAGTTTTGATGTTTCTTTTTATTTTGCTCAAAATATTGATTGTGGGTACACATTAGAACAGCCTTGCCGAGGCGGTTCTAACGAGTACCCACAATCTAAGTAAAATAGGTGAACCCCTGGATACCCCAGTTTCGCTAAATAAAAGTGGGATATAAGGGAGTATACATTACATGGACATGTTATCCTGATGCCAAGACATATTGCACCTCAGCGAAGTACTTTAAAGATTCATCCACTGCAATTAGAAGCCTCTATGGCATAGTAGTTCACCTTTTGAAGCAGGGGACGTGGGTTTGATCCCATGCTTCTCCAAGTTTTTGGTCCCCCGTCCATGTGACTGTAGATTTAAGCGGAACAGAAACACCAAATCAAACCAACCAACAAGGTTTAATACTTTATACAGCAATTTTTTGAAAATTCTTGAAATTGAAAGCAAGCATTCTTTTAGGTAGAATATGTGACAAAAACGAGGTACACCATAACCTTTTATAAGGCTGTTGTTAGGATCCAATACAATTTTCATGTTAGTAATCCATGTTATAAAGATACTAAAATATGTAGATATGTACCAACTTTATTCTAAAATAACTATTTGGCGTCCAGGAATGGTCCTTGTTATACCCAAAACGTTACTGCAACAAACCATGTTATAAAGTGGTTAAGGTGTATTCTCAAAATCAGTATGAATGCTGAATATTAGTGAAAACAAATTTCTTTTGAACAACTTAGACTTGTTACTCCTCATGTTAAATCTGAAAGGATCGTTGACTATATGGCCTGTATATGCCTATACTTTAGTGGCATAGAACACTGTTATTAAGCTCCTGACGCTGATTTTTTATACTGAGGACAATAGTTCCATGTCTTATGAAGGGATATGTGTTCAGATATTTACATATTCTGTCATTATTTGGTAGAAATTGAAGTTTCAGTGGGGTTGGGGGTCTAAATTTCATGAATACAAAAAGGTAGAAAAATTGTTTTTTCTTGCATGCTGACGATTGTTATCACTCATGGTGTATTTTGGAACATTTAGTCGACAGAAACATGCAAGAATCATGTAAAAACGCACCGAAAATGTTTAAAAATTTGCAGTAAGAAATATTGTTAGAAAAACTTTTAGGAGGTACCTGTATATTGTACACAACATTTCTACCGATTGTCATATTTACTCTATAACCAAAAGTTGAAAAAAGTGTCGAGTTTCTACTCTGGAATCAGTAAAAACTATTTAATAAGTCAAAACTCAATGTAGCTTGATAAGTATGTTCTTGCAACAATTTTTTGTTGACATTTTGACATTTAACAATTACAAATTGAATTATTGTGGCAAAATATGTAAGATAAATTCTTCCTAGTTGGTCATGGCCAATGTAGCATAACAAACATATACACCTGCTATACTAACACGGCTACCTATCTCCACAATTCAACAATGAATCTTCAAAGAACTCTAGTATCAAATGCACCAAAAGTAGATTAACTGGACTGCAATGTAATACCATATGCCAGCAAAATCCATTTATTGAGCAAAAATCGGGAACTAGTACATTCAGATCTGAAAACCTGCCCTCATAGAATAGAAATAATAAAACAGAGATACAAATTTTATAGATTAGAGGCCGTGCAAAAAAAACCAACAACAAGGAATGTTTGTACAGTGTGTCTCCAAAAGTTTGAAACACAAAATGATGGGGACCATTAATGTCTGTTGTCCAAATGATAAAAGTTGATTTTGCAGCATTCAGTTTCAAGTTAATAACATCTCTAATAGTGCATATCATTACAATTTTATACTATGTCATTTTCCATTACATCATATATGTAAGCTTTGCCTGAATGAGTAGCTTCAACTGTTTATGACATTTGGGCTCTGCTTTTTGGGCTCTAGAGTATCGTTCCCCCCAAAGAACCAACACGCCACTTTCACATATTGTGCAATACATGGCAACACATACACATGCAAAAGCTTTTGTTGGTTCTCAGGGGGGAACAATACTCTATAAAACTTTTTCCTGATTACTATATATTTCATACAAAAATTGATTGTTCTAGCCCAAAATTCAGATCATTTGGCATGAAACTTGGAACACAAATTCTGTAACCCAATAGTGCCTTAGTCAGGGAACTTAATATGTGTATAAGAAGGCAGACGGCCAGGGTTTTGTTTTTCCAAAAACCATAGGCATTTTTAAATAGAAATGGTCAACACTCCTTTCAAGCTTTTAGCCATCTTATTTGGCTGCACAGGCCGGTTTGTGTCAGCCGTATTCGGAAACCTTGAAGACCGGTTTTCTTGTATCAAGGGTCATTTGTCATGATAAATGCTTAAATTTTCAGGAGTCTTTATGAAGATGATTGTCTACTGTTTGCCACCTTGTTATGTCTCAACATACAGGCTGAAGGGGGTGAAAACTTCACCAATGAAGAAATGTCACTCTTGCTTCAGGGTAAGATTTTAACTGAGAGAGACTTGATGGTGGCTGAAATCAGTAATCAGTTAATTTTTAGCAAAAAATCTGCAATCAGTAAAATATGGCTAAAATCAGCAGTCAATAAGATTTTTGCTGAAAAATCAGTTATCAGACAATTTTAAGGCAAAAATCAGTAACCAGCAAAATTTGGCATTCTGCATTTGCTTAACTGTAAAATTCTCCTTCAAAATTTGCTGATGAATAAAACTTAGGTTGACAAATCACTTCAATAAAAAATAAAAAATCTACCTTGCCAACAGGTAACCCTGGCCTAGGCATGCAGCTAACCCTGGCAGATTTTGACTGTAAAGACGACGCCCCTGACTGGCTACCCCAGGAGAAGTGGGAGGATATTCTGGCCTTGTCCGTACTGCCTGGGCCCCTAGACAGCTTGTGTGTGAACTTTGCCCAGAACTCGGAGGCGTGGAAGACCTGGTACAAGGGAGACTATCCTGAGAGAGAGCCGCTGCCCTTGTCATTGACTGGGGCTGCTGCTTCTATGGGTAAGATAATAATATGGTGATGTGATGTTAGGAAACCAGTTTTCGGTATTTCTGAAATGGTAGGTGGGGGGGGGGGGGGGTCTTGCACATACTTGCCTGTACAGCCATGCAAGAAGGCTAGAAGGTTGAAATTTTGCCTTTGAGAAGAGAGATTGTTCATTTATTGACTGAAATCACAAAGATGCTGATCAGCTCTGCAGTTACTGCACAGCTGATCTGAATCTTGGCTTTTGCAAATCTAAAAAGCAGTTTTTGTTTGGGGTTAGGGAATAATATTGTCATTAATGCTTGTGCTTGCAGTAAATTGAAAATTATTAGCTCATCTGAGTTGATGGCTTATAGGTGAGCTCGAAGAATGAGCAGGTACCCAGCGCCCATTTTCAACATTCACAAACGACTTCTCCTCTGAAGCCGTAAGGACAACTGCTTTCATATTACAAACTGATGGCCAAACTTTCTAAGTGTTTTGAAACTGTTTCATCTACATAATTCTTTTAGGGATCCACAATGGATTTGAAAATAGATGGGCTGGAATGATGCTGCTGGCATTTATATAGTTTTTAAGTGCCAAGAATTGCAAAAATTTACATGCAGTGTCTCCATGTGATTGAAATATTGCTGATGGGATTCTCTTTCCTTGTAGCTAGCAATGCATCCAGTGGGTATATTTCAATGTCCAGTTATCTTTTGACTTTTGAATTAGAGTTTATATCTTCTTGGTTATGGTGTTCTGTGTAGTTTTATGTTTTTGTTATGTTTCTCATTGTTTTAAAAAAAAAATTGACTGGTTTGTTAAATTATGACCAAGTGTAGCGGAGAGAAATTACTGCAAAGGTTCTGGACTGGTGAGATTTATCTTGAAAAAATTTATTTAAACCTTTTCAAACAGCATAGACAGAAATCATCCTGCTATGGTTAGCCACACAATATGCGTGTTTACCTTTCTTGTTCACTGAATAGTCAGTAGAGTGCTACAGTTTGGCATGTAATAACAAATTAAAACTGTACTTAAAGATCATGTTTTGTACTTAGCCCATTCTGATTACAGATAATTTCCGCTCGGATTCTGCTGACACTGTGAAGAGCCCAGAGAAGGAAGAAGAGGACAGCAAGAGCCCTGACCTCGGCCCTCTCACAGACTTCCACCAGCTCCTACTTCTCAGGATGTTACGCCCGGACCGCCTGCCGGTTGGCCTCTCAAAGTACATCAACAAATACCTGACCCTCAACCTCCCAGAGCAAGTCGAGTTTAGCTTGGCGGATGTTTTGAAGGATTCTAAGAGACATCTAGGTGTGTTGCTGTTGTTACCAGAGAATTTGAGCTCTATGACATCACATCCTGTTTCCAGATTGAGGCTGACTACTCCACCAATAGATGTACTGTTTAGCTTGGCTAAGGTATGGGTTTTCCTTCATAAGTTCTTTTCAGCATCAGTTATTTTAAGTCAATATAATTATCTCAGTGAATTCTAATCAAACATAAGAAAATAACTATTAAATAATGTTGCTTAAACATCTCCATGACATCAAGTTTGTATGTTCCTGCAGGTGTTCAATATAATAAAATGTTGATTTTGAATAAATCGATTTTGTTCAATGATGATAATGGCTTGGATAGGTTTCGATGAAAATTAGGACTTAAAAAGGGGATACATTTCTAAATACATTTTCAGACTGTTAATGTAAACATAGAGCAGGTCAGGACAGGAGAGGGTTGCGAGGTCTTGGTTGAGGAGGCTATTGACACTGCGGAGACACTGTGAGAAAAATGAAAAACAGGGCTTCACAAACATTTAACTTTAATAGCTCTCATTTTTAGCTCGACTGCACGAAGTGCATAGAGCTATTGCAGTCACCCCGGTCGTCCACGTTCCCGTTCCCGTGCGCGTGCGCGTGCGCGTCACACTTGCGTTAAAGTTTTCTAGAAGTCCATATCTTGAGAACCACTCATCAGAAAGCATTCATACTTGGACCATAGATACCCTGTAGGGTTAGCTTTCATTCCATGGCACCGGGCCCCTGGGTCCAGGCCAGGGGGTGGGGCTGGAGGTTAAAATCTAGAACACCTTCAAAAATGGCAATTCTTGTGTTAAAGTTTTCTAGAAGTCCATATCTTGACAACCACTCATCAGAAAGCATTGATACTTGGGCCATTGACACCCTGTAGGGTCGGCTTTCATTCCATGGCATCAGATCCCTGGGTCCATGGCACTCCATGCCAGGGGGTGGGGCTAGAGGTTAAAATCTAGAACACCATTAATAATAATGGCTTTTCTGTGATATAGTTTTCTAGAAGTCTATATCTTGAAAACTTTTTATCAGAGGGCTTTCATACTCGGACCATAGGTACCCTGTAGGGTTGAGTTTCATTTCATGGCATCGGATCTCTGGGTCCATGCCTTGGGGTGGGGCTGGAGGTTAAAAACTAGAACACTGTAAAAAATAGATGTACTGCTGTGTAACTTTAACAAGGAGTCCATATCTTGACAACAACTTATCATAAAGCATTCATACTTCATACACTTTAGGTTCCATGACGTCGGACCTCTGGGTCGGAGTCAAGGGGGCGGGGCTAGAGGTCAAAATCTAGAACTCCCCGATTTTTTTTCTTTTTATTTCTTAATAGAAACAACTTAGGAAGATGGTTGGTCATTCATCTTTTGACTTTGTGACACTGACTTGTGTGTCATGACGGTAAGGGTCGGTTGACCTACTTTCCATGGTTCAGTGATTTTGCCTTATATCTTGACACTCAATTAGTATATTTTCTTACTTCTTTCAGATTATGAGTGAGTACGACCAGGCCTTTGACCCCAATATACTTATAGGTCACTGTGACCTAATTTCACGGTTCAGTGATTTTGCCTTATATCTTGACACTCAATTAGTATATTTTCATACTTTTTTCAGATTATGAGTGAGTATGACCAGACCTTTGACCCCAATATACTTATAGGTCACTGTGACCTAATTTCACGGTTCAGTGATTTTGCCTTATATCTTGACACTCAATTAGTATATTTTCATACTTTTTTCAGATTATGAGTGAGTATGACCAGACCTTCGACCCCAATATACTTATAGGTCTGTGTGACCTAATTTCACGGTTCAGTGATTTTGCCTGATATCTCAGTACCCAAATGGTTTATGAACAAACTTCTTTCAAAGTATGTTTGCTTATGACAAGACCTTTGACCCTGAAGTAGTCCTAGGTCACTGTGACCTAATTTCACGGTTCAGTGATTTTGCCTTATATCTTGACACTCAATTAGTATATTTTCATACTTTTTTTAGATTATGAGTGAGTATGACCAGACCTTTGACCCCAATATACTTATAGGTCACTGTGACCTAATTTCACGGTTCAGTGACTTTGCCTTATATCTCGGCACTCAAGTGGTTTATGAACAAACTTCTTTCACACTATATTTGCGTATGACAAGACCTTTGACCCTAAAGTAGTCCTAGGTCAATATGACCTAATTTCACGGTTCATTGATTTTGCCTTATATCTCGACACTCAGTTGGTATTTTTTCATACTTCTTTCTGATTATGAATGAGTATGACCAGACCTTTAACCCAAGCATACTTATAGGTCACTATGACCTAATTTCATGGTTCAGTGATTTTGCTTTATATCTCAACACTGAATGGGTATATGATCATATTTCTTTCACATTATGAGTAAGTATCACTAGACCTTTGACCCTGAAATACTTATAGGTCAGTGTGACCTTATTTCACGGTTCAGTGATTTTGCCTTGTGTCTTGGCACTCAGTTGGTATATGAACACACTATAACTATAACTATAAATCTTAGGTAGTTATAGTTAACTTTGATGGTTCAGTGATTTTGCCTTATTGCATCAAGGCAAAAAGATGTATGAGCATAATGCTTTGGGTTACTGGTCGGGTTTGGCCTTATGTTTGACAAGGATCAGAAGCAGTCGAGCACGCTGTCCTGCGACAGCTCTTATTCATCATCCAGTACAATGTCATTTTTCAGACTGTTAATGTAAACATAGAGCATGTCAGGATAGGAGAAGGTTGTGAGGTCTTGGTCGAGGAGGCTATTGACACTGCAGAGAAGAACGATGGTTGGGTCGTGATCGAGGATCTACACCTGGCCCCTGATAAATTCTTCTATCAGCTCAAGAAACAACTCATCAGTGCGTTCAGAAGCAGAGAGAAACTAAGAGGTGAGAGCATGGGATTGTCTTGCTGTGTGGTTTGAACCTAATTAAGGGAATGACTGTAGTCAAAGTACTTTGGGTAGTTACATCATATCATTAATTATACCATCATCAATTTTTTCTTACTGTACAGTGAGAACCAACTATGGAGATTTTTGAATACACATTCTTACACTGCATGCCCAGACCTGTTTGCCAAAAACCTGAACATTAGTTGAGCATTGTTGGTCTAGAAGTAGAATGTAAAGACTCTGAAATTAGAGGTCCTTGTTTAGAACCCTTCTCCACTTGGTTGTGTCTTTGAGCAAGACATTTGCCTCTCCCCTGGAATTGGATGCTTCACGATATTACTGAAAAATTGTAGACTGGTGATTCAGATCCAATTCAAACAACATAATAATTACATAATCATATGGTAGCATCTTTTTTCCTCCCACAGCAAGTGGTCATGGACAGGAAGAGAAACAGACAGACAGCAAGTTCTGCGTATGGATCACCAGTGAACCGTGCCCAAGAATCCCCGATTACCTGCTCCTGAATCTCCACAAACTCGCCTGGAACCATGTGACCATGGACGTCATGCAGCAGGACGCACTGGCGGAACAGGAGACGTCTACAGACGGTGGAGAGGCACCACTGGCAGTATCCTACAGGTCGCCACAGACTTATCTACATGCCGGTAGGTTTTAATGTCTTGCAGAATACATAATTCCATGAAAATTTAGGGTGTGGGGTGGTGCAACAGCCTAGTGATAAAGTATTTTGACTCATAAATTATAGTTGATCTTCACAACTGCCACATTGTGTCCTTGAAAGTGACACTCGCTATTTGATTTTTTTTCATAGAATTTTACATTAATATCAGACTTTTAGCTAAACCTATTGACACATTTTCTCATCTTTATTTTCAGCCATTGTTTCCACAATGAAACAAGTGGCACCAAAGATTTGGGAACTTGTCCTCAAGGAGTCTCAGACGATTCGCAACATCGTGTTTGCCGTGTGTGTGATCCAGAGCATGTTAGCTGCCCGGCAACTGTTTGGTACCCAGGGGCTGAACCAGTATTATCCGTTCTCCCGGGTCCAGACCACGCAGGCCATTAATCTGGTTCTCAGTAAAATGTTGAGGCCAAAGGATGAAGAAGGGGGACAACCCAATAAAGAGAGGTTGATTGACCTCATTGCTAAGGTGATGCATTATTGTTTCTCAAGAAAATCTTGTATCTTTGTTTTTGATATGGTCAGAAAAAACAGTTTGCTCAAACCAGTTTGGTTGTCTCAATTAAATCTTTATTTCAAAAGGTATTTTGATATGTCAAGCTCTATACCCATAGATTTGTACAGCCACAGAAAATGTACTGTGACTTAAAAACTTCAGAAAAATAAGTTGGTTAGGATGCAAAGTATACAGCAAAATAGAAGCTGGTTATTTTTGTGGTTACTGCGCAGCTGATTTGTGCTTTGATTTTCATTTATCATTTTATATACATGTGCAATAAAGTATTGAGATAACATTAAAATATTGATATATATATGGTGTGGTTACATACATTGTTTAACAAATAGCTTGTTTACACATACATGTATCCCCTTCTTTCAGGTTGTATATGAGAATGCTGCATACAGTGAGTTTGACCACCCATATGTATATGCCCTGGTGCGTACAGTTATCAACAATATCTACTCGGATACATCAGGAACTCTAGTACTTGGTTCAGTAGCAGTACCCACCCCACCTGCTAATGTTGGTAAGTGTTTGGTTTAATCAGTGGGTAATAAAAATTTGGCATTATTTTTCTCCAAATTTTTCCCCATAAAAATGAATAATTTGGTTCCAAAGAAGGTGTGTGTGAAACCCTTGATCCCCTTTTAAAACTGCTTACTGAAATTTCAGGTCTGTTATGGGGAAATGCAGTTATGTTTGCTGAGTGGTTAAGATTAAATTGTCCCTAGATAATAATTTATTATGACGTTTTTGTTTGCTTGTTGCTTTTTTTTTTCAAGAACAAGCCACATGTACATCAACAGTGGCTGATTACTCAAATGATTGCGATTTTAAAATATGAAAGCTGCTTCCAGGTTTTTGATTCATCAGGATGTTTATCATGATTTATTTGTTTGTTCTTGATGATTCTTTGACTAGTTAGAGATTCAGCACGAGGACCGAAGAACTAACTAAATGTTATGAACCACTGCAGAAGCTGAGGGTGAGGTTACGGCCGTGTAAAATCGATTTAAGCCCGCCAGTAACTTTTTGTTACTGATCGTTCCAAGTCGATACTTCTGTGGTGGTTCTTTTTGTTTTATGTCTTGGTGTTTAATATTTTTGTGCTGTTGGCGCCTTATGTATGTTTTCATATTTTTAGTTAAGTTAGGGTAACTGAGTGGCCACCTATTGGGAAAATAGCTGCTCATTCGGCTTACGAAATGTTTTCATGGTATAGGTACCTGATTGTTAGTTTGGTTTTTTTCCCACCTCGGGTTTTTGGAGTGGGAATCTTTTGCTGATTGCGCCATTTCCTGATCTTTGCCTACTTGTACCTTTTTCCCATCATAATTTTCTCTAATTTTAATGCCTGAACTACATTTCCAGAGCCATCTGAGTATGCGTGGTGGTATGATAAGAACGTGGATGAAGAGTTTACCCTGGCAGCACTACAGTTACACACCAGTGTCGAGAAAGAGACGTGTGTTGCCTCGTAAGTTGGGATCTTAATAGAAGTTGATGTACTTGACTAAGTTTGCTAATTGTTTGGCCATCAGCATCAATTTAAGCAAGGATTTTGCTAGAAGATTTGACTCTAAACAATATTTTATCAAGTATTCTGAACTAAAGCCAATTATATAGACATTCTATGATTCTAAGTGATATTTTTGATTGATGCATAAACTAAATGTCAAGTAATTTTGTGAATATTCATTTATTTTAGCCGCTGCATGGGAAAACCAACTATCTGCATAGGCGAAAACAAAGGCGCAGATCAGCTTCGCAGTAACTGCGAAGCTGATCAGCGCCTTTGTTTTCGCTACTCGGATAGTACAATTCCTCTACTTTCTAAATCCAAAATTTCAAGCCTCTAATCATCTTCTATGACTGTACAGGCCGGTTTGTGTTGGACCTGGTCGGAACCCAAATTGTTGGTTTTCTCATGCACAGGCTCATTTAAGCAATACACTATTGTACACATGCAGGAAAACCGTTAAATGCATTTGAGCCTGTGCATGAAAAAACCAACAATTTGTGTTTCCGACCAGGTCTGACACAGACCGGCCTGTACAGTCACAGAAGATGGCTAGAGGCTGGAAATTTTGGATTTAGAAAGAAGAGGGATTGTACTATCCATGTAGCGAAAACAAAGGCGCTGATCAGCTTCGCGGTTACCGCGAAGCTGATCTGCGGCTTTGTTTTCGCCTATGCAAATTGTTGTTTTTCTCATGCACAGGCTCATTTAATTTTGCACTTACAGGGTATAATCTTATAAAACAGCGTATCAATTGTTATTTTTGTATGTTTCATCTTTCCAGATCAACCGACTTTGTGAAGCACATGGACCACATGTTTGAGACCCAGAACCTCGAGGCTGGTGACATAGCGCGCTCAAACCCTAACACCATCAACATCTCTCGACTCCGCTCGTCCCTTGACATCTGTATTGAGGAGTTACCTCCCTTGTTAGAACTTGGTCAGATGCCAGAGTTCATACAGGCAGAGTATGATTTCCCATACCACCGACCGAGCGTGCTCAGTATGGCCACGGAGTCTAGCACTATGATGCCGGAGACCATTGGTTATGTTCTCTTACAGGTATGTGAGCTGTGACATGAGAAAACTGGTCATCTGCAGTTCTGATCAGGCCAGACACCAGGGCTCTCACTACCATTTTTGGGAATGGGGCCAGGGCCCCTGGCATTGGGAAAATTAGTGGCGTTTCGGTTAAAATTGGGAAAAATAGTATATAGGCAAACAAGACCCAGAACATGGCTATACCTGGTTATCTGGTTGTTGTAAGTTATTCTTTGAAATGTATAACAAGTTTCGTGCCTCTTTCACAGACCGTGTCTTCACCGTTTTTTTTTTCAACGGCCTTACAAGAAGGAATGGCCGAACGGTACTGTGCAAAATCTATCTGGGTACTAATAAAATAATACACATAAATTAACAAAGAAAACTCGTGGTCTGCATTATTTATCAGAATTAAATGAGTTCATTTCAAACAGCACAAAAAATAATAAATTTGTAGTGTACCGCGGTGATATTTGCTGTCAAATTTGGTAAATCAGTATCGATATCGCTTCGAAAGCAATGCGATTTGCTCTCGCGTAGAAGGGAAATTACTCTAGCAGTCAGTATAAAAACTTGAACAGTCTACTGGTCCCGACCAAAAGATCGTTTCGGGGAAAATCAGTCATGTCCCAACAAGATTCTTAACAAGATGATATTTCGATCGGAAGTATTTTCTGTTCCAAACAGAATAAACAGAATACATGGAGTTCTCTCACAGTAATCAAGTATTTAAATACAATTTGCTTTGAAGATAAATACAATTTTCTGGGACCAAGTAGTCTTGGTACAATTGGGAATTTTTAACTTTCGATTGGGAATAAAACATACTTTTTGGCATTGGGAATGGGGCGGAATCTCGGCCCCAAAATTTGGCCTCGAATTTCGGCAAATGAGAGCCCTGGACACCAACTGCCTTTGCGTGTTGTTATTCCTTTCATTGACAAAAAAATTAACAACAGAATGATCTGCTTATGATGATCTACTTTATGACATAGAATAATGAAAATACATGTACGGGTACATGAGAACAAAACATACATGTACATTGATCTTAAGTGGCTTTAATAATATGGATACAAATAGTTTACTGTCAAATAAATCTCTCAGCTTTGCCTTAATCTGCATATAGATTTCCAGGCCAGTCATACAGATTGCTTTCTTGCAATGGCTAATTAATGGTAACCCTATGATGTTGAAAAGAATCTAATACATTTGTTATCCTCACACAAAACTACTAAACTTTAAACATTAAAAGAAACATGTCCATGCAATATACAGTTTTTTCTTCAGCTATAAAATTGAAAATTCTTAGGTGAAAAGAAAATGCTTTAAACATTGATTGTGGGTACATGTTAGAAAAGCCTCGGCAAATCAGTTCTAACGAGTATGCACAATCTGTGTTTTATAGAAGAAAAAAAGAAAAATAGGTATAAATCTTTACATCCCAGATTTTCTTTATAAAAGTGGGTATGAGGGAGTATTTATTTCACGGACATGTTTTCCTGATGATAAATCTGCCCATTCCAGGAGTGTTTGTGGATGAACTCAGTCTTGTGCCATATCAGACAACAGATCAGTGAGCTACAAGATTCCATGTTGGGTGGCCCCGAGGCCCTGCCCAGGTCCCATCTCAAGACTGTGCTTAGTCTACAAGAGGAACATGTCCCGGTGTCCTGGGTACATCCTAACTACCAACCATGTACACATTCACTCGTCTCTTGGCTTGAAGGTTAGTGAACATCTTATTGATGTCATGAAATCAGATTCTAAAGTGTGTCTCCTAGTGTCTGATAACAGATTTTCGCAGATATTTTACAACTGTTTCAATGTAGATAAAAATAATTTCTTACCTCCCCTTGTTTATGCAAAATGCCTATTCAAAATTCATTTTGGCCATAAAAACTTTCTGCCGACAGATTTTTACAATTTTTGCAGGTCCGATTAGGACAAGCTACGATCAAGATGTTGACATTAAAATCATTTTTGTATTGGCCTCCAAACAAAAATTTTTCAACAAACATTATCAGAAGCAAATATCATGATACTTTAGTTGGTCCTGGAGTGTAGTCTAAACATGTTAGAGGTGATTTACAAATGTTTGTAAATAAACATGAAAATTAAAATATTTGAATCCAATAACATATGTATGGCAAGCCAAGTGCACATTAATTCTTTAAACCGAGGTTTGAACTTCAAACCATGGTTTGGAAATTTCAAACCTGTGTTTGAAAACTTTAAACCCGGGTTTAAGACTCAAAGTGCACATTACTTCTTCAAACCGGGGTTTCAACTTTCAAACCAGGGTTTCAACTAGCCAAACGCACATTTATTCTTGAAACCTAGGTTTAAACCTCAAACCAGGGTTTGAAATTCTTAAATTATGGTTTGAAAAAAATATTCTCATTAAAAATATTGAAATTATGGTTTGAAATTGCAAACCATGGTTTCAGCTAGCCAAATGCACATTAATTATTTAAACATAGGTTGAACTTCAAACCCATAGTTTAAAGTTTTGAAACCTGGGTTGGAAACGGCCATACAAAAATAGTTCAAACCCTGGTTTAAAGTTTCAAACTGGGGTTTTATCATGCCAGATGCATATCGATTTTTTAAACCTTCAATGGTTTGAATTTTAAACCATAGTTTCAATATTTTTAATGAGAATATTTTTTAAACCATAGTTTAAGAATTTCAAACCCTGGTTTGAAGTTCAAACCTAGGTTTAAAGAATAAATGTGCATTTGGCTAGTTTGGAAATTTCAAACCATAGTTTCAAAATTTTTAATGAGAATATTTTTTCAAACCATAGTTTAAGAATTTCAAACCCTGGTTTGAAGTTCAAACCTAGGTTTCAAGAATAAATGTGCATTTGGCTAGTTGAAACCCTGGTTTGAAAGTTGAAACCCCGGTTTGAAGAATTAATGTGCACTCTGAGTCTTAAACCTGGGTTTAAAGTTTTCAATCAGCTGTGCAGTGTTTTGGACACACAGAAATTTCAAGCTTCTAGCCTGCTTTTGTGACTGTACAGGCTGGTTTGTGTCGAACCTGTTGTATGGCCCATCCCCTTTCTCATTCATGTGTTCACTGCTCTTAAAGGATCTCAGTTTTAATTTTTATTTGCTATTACTGCAGCTGGTGTTGTGCCGTGTGGCGGCCGTAAAAAGTCTCCCCGTACATCATCCATAGTGCAGATTATATTTTCCTTTTGGTCCTTTGAGATCAGCGAAGATAGTCTGAGAAATCAGAAATTTATTATCGGTTAAGATTCATTTTCTAACCAATATTTAACATATTTGGTCCCATTTAGATAATAGTAGTCTTTGTATCGACTACCCTGTTGAAAGTTGCAAAATTTCAGTAATTCTCTTTGGCTCCATGTTGACAAATCTAAAGGGTCACTGACGAGACTTTAATAGTCGAAACCGCGGTATGGCCCATCCCCTTTCTCATTCATGTGTTCACTGCTCTTAAAGGATCTCAGTTTTAATTTTTATTTGCTATTACTGCAGCTGGTGTTGTGCCGTGTGGCGGCCGTAAAAAGTCTCCCCGTACATCATCCGTAGTGCAGATTATATTTTCCTTTTGGTCCTTTGAGATCAGCGAAGATAGTCTGAGAAATCAGAAATTTATTATCGGTCAAGATTCATTTTCTAACCAATATTTAACATATTTGGTCCCATTTAGATAATAGTAGTCTTTGTATCGACTACCCTGTTGAAAGTTGCAAAATTTCAGTAATTCTCTTTGGCTCCATGTTGACAAATCTAAAGGGTCACTGAAGAGACTTTAATAGTCGAAACCGGGGTATGGCCCATCCCCTTTCTCATTCATGTGTTCACTGCTCTTAAAGGATCTCAGTTTTAATTTTTATTTCCCCATGCGGAAGCTCATATGATAATGTTTTCCATTCAGATATACAGAAGAAGTGTGACCAGCTCCATTCCTGGGTGAAGTGTGGTATGGTGCCCACCTATCAAGATGGTCAGTTCACGGACGAGAACCCCGTAATCAGCCGGGGCAGGCTGTCCAATGTCTGGCTAGGGGGTCTGGTCAACCCCCAGGCCCTGTTGACTGCTCTGAGGCAGGAGAAAGCGGTGGTCAGCAAGTGTCATCTCAGTGATGTAAGTTGGCCTTCTGTACAGTTTTCATGACATGGAGAGCACATGCTTTGTGATGAGCCTGTGCGTGAGAAAACCAACAATTTGGGGTTCCGACCAGGTCTGATACCAACCGAGCTGTACAAGCAAAGAAGATGGTTAGAAGCTTGGAATTTCGGCTTTAAGAAGAAGAGGGATTGTACTATCCGTGTAGCGAAAACAAAGGCGCTGATCAGCTGTGCAGTTACTGCACAGCTGATCTGCGTCTTTGTTTTCGCATATGCAAATTGTTGGTTTTCCCATGCACAGGCTCTGATAAAAGATCAGAATTTGAAGTGAAAGGTCATTACATGGAGGTTGTACCCCACGCTTCCCAAGTTAAGTCAGTGAGCAACACACAGTGACATAACTCCCCATGGGATTGGTTTAATAAACAGGAAGAGATGACACTAACCCAATGTGATTGAAAAAAATTGATATGGATCAAGGGTGTAACCAGACAAATTTCAAGTTATAGGCACTTGAAATGACAAAAAAGTAATGACAGACATGCAGAGTTTTACATCTCCACAGCTGATCTATGTTAATATGTTTACATTTGCAGCTCCATATTATGCGACTACACATTGGTGTATATGTCATATATATATTTCAGGTTGTGTTTGAGTGTGTAGTGTTGGACACAGAGAACACCTCAGATTTTGACATTGACGAGGGAGGCATGTTCATTTCCTCAGTACATATACAGAATGCAGCCTGGGATTACGATAATGACTGCCTTGCTGACGCCTCGTAAGTCCCTACTCATTTTTAGCTCACCTGAGCCGAAGGCTCACAGGTGAGCTTATAGGATAGGCAGGCATCCGTCATCTGTCGTCGTCCGTCCACAATTTCAAAGAAGAATATTTCTGAAGCTAGTAGGGCGATCTTGATCAAATTTAATGTGAACCATAATTGGGTTGGGGGATTGATGGCATTAGGTTTTGGAGCAGATTGTATCAAAATTGTGGTTTCCATGGCAACAGATAGGTCCCATAGACTTACAATGGGAAAAACTAAAAAAATCGTCTTCTCTGAAACCACTAGGCCCACAGCTTTGATATTTGGTATGTAGCAATGGCTAATGGTCCTCTACATAAATTGTGCCATTCATACCCCTGGGGTCAAATTTGGCCACGCCCCGGGGGGTCGATAGTCTCCATAGACTTACTATGGGAAAAAAATTTAAAAATCTTCTTCTCTGAAACCACAGGGCCCACAGCTTTGATATTTGGTACGTGGTAATGGCTAATGGTCCTCTACATAAATTGTGCCAGCCATGCCCCTGGGGTCAAATTTGGCCACGCCCCGGGGGTCGATAGTCTCCATAGACCTACAATTGGAAAAAATCTTCTTCTCTGAAACCACTAGGCCCACAGCTTTGATATTTGGTATGTAGCAATGGCTAATGGTCCTCCACATCAATTGTGCCATTCATGCCCCTGGGGTCAAATTTGGCCACGCCCCGGGGGTTGATAGTCTCCATAGACTTACTATGGGAAAAAAATTAAAAAATCTTCTTCTCTGAAACCACAGGGCCCACAGCTTTGATATTTTGTACGTGGCAATGGCTAATGGTCCTCTACATAAATTGTGCCAATCATGCCCCTTGGGTCAAATTTGGCAACTCCCCGGGGGTCGATAGTCTCCATAGACCTACAATAGGAAAAAAGCTAAAAAAATCTTCTTCTCTGAAACCACGAGGCCAACAGCTTTGATATTTGGTATGTAGCAATGGCTAATGGTCCTCTACATAAATTGTGCCATTCATGCCCCTGGGGTCAAATTTGGCCACGCCCCGGGGGTTGATAGTCTCCATAGACTTACTATGGGAAAAAAGCTAAAAAAATCTTCTTCTCTGAAACCACAGGGCCCACAGCTTTGATATTTTGTATGTGGCAATGGCTAATGGTCCTCTACAAAAATTGTGCCAATCATGTCCACGGGGTCAAATTTGGCCACGCCCCGGGGGTTGATAGTCTCCATAGACCTACAATAGGAAAAACTAAAAAAATTTTCTTCTCTGAAACCACTAGGCCCACAGCTTTGATATTTGGTATGTAGCAATGGCTAATGGTCCTCTACATAAATTGTGCCATTCATGCCCCTGGGGTCAAATTTGGCCAAGCCCCAGGGGTTGATAGTCTCCATAGACATACTATGGGAAAAAAATAAAAAAAATCTTCTTCTCTGAAACCACTAGGCCCACAGCTTTGATATTTGGTATGTAGCAATGGCTAATGGTCCTCTACATAAATTATACCTTTCATGCCCCTGGGGTCAAATTTGGCCAGGTCCCGGAGGTTGATAGTCTCAATAGACTTGCTATGGGAAAAAAATTCAAAAATCTTCTTCTCTGAAACCACAGGGCACACAGCTTTGATATTTTGTATGTGGCAATGGCTAATGGTCCTCTACATAAATTGTGCCAGCCATGCCCCTGGGGTCAAATTTGGCCACGCCCCGGGGGTAGATAGTCTCCATAGACTTACAATGGGAAAAACTAAAAAAAACTTCTTCTCTGAAATCAAAAGGCCCAGAGCTTCTATATTTTGTATGTAGCAATGTTTGGTAGTCCCCATTATAAATTGTGCCAGTCATGTCCCTGGGTCAAATTTGGCCATGCCCCGGGGGTCAATAGTGTCCATGCATAGACTTTCATTGGTCGATTCTCAATTAATTTAAATCTCATGAGCTTACAATGTGATAATCTCTCAGGTGAGCTACAGGACCAATGGTCCTCTAGTCACAACAAACTTTGTAAAAGTAATTTGTTTTTACTTTCTTCTTTATATATCAGCTGGGGACATTTGTCAATGTTGAATATAGTTCTATGGTAAATTTTGAAGCAAAAGATACCAACATGAAACTGAAGCTCTTCATTCCCAGGTAGCTGTGGTTCCATCGTAACATGGCTGAAAAATGGTGGACTGGGATGTTAAACCAAAATTCAAGCTAATCTTGGAAGATAGATCCTATCATCGCTCTAACATATCCGTGTCATATAAACCCCCTTAACCCATATTTGACGAATGGATATTCCCATCATTACCATTTGGGTCACTCCACTTTCATTTTTAGGGGCGTCCGGAGTGATTTTGAAGTTTTATCTAATTTTTCGATGAAATTTCTCTATGCAAACAGAATAGCCCCAGATGAGACGCCGCGTTCTGCGGCGTCACATCTGGGGCTATTCTGTTTGCCTATGTCCCATAAAAGGGACGCCAGGCTTAAATGAGTTAAACCCCATCTTTATATAGTAAAATATGGGGGTAGAGGGTTATACCTATTTATACTTCAAAGCAGAGATTGTGGGTGTATACCCACAATCAATGTTTTGAGCAAAATCACAAAAACTATTGAAATTTTGACAACTTAAAATTCACACCCAATAAAATAGCTGTCAATTGCATAAGAGTGTTTTTGTAACGTTTTTTCCAGGTCCTCATTATTCCATCTTCCCAACATCTATCTGAAGCCTGTGGTCCACACAGAGTTTACTGAAGAGGAAGAAAATAAGAGAAAATCACTCTACCCTTGTCCTATCTATATGAATAAGGTACTCTTCAATCTCAGCGCTACTCTGTTTGCATGGTTTTAAATTTAGCACAGCCAGGCCTTGGCATCCAAATTGTCTTCTTTTTGTACATTGAAGAAATGTATGTTTTATGCACCATGATGTAAATTTTGAAGCTCATTTTCAAGTACTGTAAAAAGTTATTTTTTTATCAATATAACCTTAATTTTATGAAGACACACCATAGATTTGCCTTCCTTGCAGATAAATTGCTGCAAATACATGTATTCACACACAAAGAAAAACCCTGATAATAAGCAATAGTATTGCAGTAAATTTGTATTTCAGATTTTGTATATAATATGGGCTGTTATTCCACTATTTTGACTACACTTTGTTTCAGAGCCGCCAGTACAAGGTATCTGAGTTATACCTGAACTGTCCTGCACCTATAGATACCTGGAACCTGGCTAGAACAGCTCTTATACTCAATCCAGGTAGGTCAGACAGGAGTGTTAACACGAGAAAGACTTGTCTTTGTGGTTTTTCCAGGTTTGACACAAACTGGCCTGTACAAACATAGAAGATTTGTAGAAGTTGAAAAATTCTTTGGAAGATTGCTAGACGCAATTATCAAATGTTTGGAAACAAAGTCAAGTAGTCACTATTTTATTGGATATTTCGTTTGACAACAATGAAATGTTTAAAGATTTACATTGTTTTTATTCAAAGCAAGCCAGAATGATCCTGTAGGTAATAGAAGTAAATAAAAGAAAAGCACAAAATATATTTTGAAGCCTTTTCAGAGCCATGTTTTTAAAGCCTATTGGTTTAAAAATCTTCCTTGAAGACACAAAAAATGACAATATATTGATGGCAATATTTTTTTTTTCTTCTTAACAGGCCTACCTGAGGATGGTGTTAAGAAATCTAGGTCATACCTCATGAATCTCCGGGCCCCGGCAATGATGATGCCTGAGGGAGAGTCAGACGGCGAGTCTGAGGAAGCTGATGAGGAACTGGAAGAATTGGAGCCAGACGATGAGTCGGAAAATGAATATATTGGCCAGTCAGAGCCATCACAGATGTCTTACAGGTGAGAGTCTGAGTCTGGCACACTCTATCACAAGTTAGCACATAGGAAGTGTTGGCTGCATCCTGGCGTGATAGTAAAAAATTTTGCCTGGGGATGTTTAACCAAAAAACAAACAGTCAAAATTAAAATTTTTAATGCTGTAATTTTTTATTTATTTTTTTTTTCATTTTATTTATTTATTTATTTATTTATTTATTTATTTTTGAACATCAAAAACTTGTATTTTCACCAATACTGAACATAATCAGTGAAATAAAATCCTAATGCTGACCAATTAATAGCAGTGTTACTCGTGACATAGCGTTTCCAATGATATATTGCATAAAATACCTTTACAAATTTTTGATGTTGTCCATTCAGATGTCCCATTAAATTTATACATTCATAAGTGCGTAAGAATGTCAGATACACTAAAAGGAGACATTTTCTTGTAGCATATCTTGTATAGTTTTACTATTGTAATACTTCAATGTGATGTGCAAGTCATGCGCGGATCTAGAAAATTTTCTCAGGGGGGGGGGGGTCCTAGTTCCCAGAAGGGGTCTGATGGAAAATTTCAACATGGCAAAAATTAATAATCTGGCAATTCCAGGGAGGGGGGAGGGGGGTCTGGACCCCCTGTCCCCCCCCCACCCTCTGGATCCGCCCATGCAAGAACATAGAGGATCTTACATGAGTGGTCATTTCATATGAAATTTATTAAAACGAGCCTTTAGCAAGTTCAGTTAATTTCATATGAAATGACCACAAGGGTACGATTCATTTTATTATATGACTTTTAAAACGTTGTCAATGATGTTACATATTCCCGCAAAAGTGTTAATACATGTGTGGTCATAACACTTCTTTATTACATGACGTTATCCACTGGAAAACAGCGACGCCATATGATAAATGTATTTAAGGCTTAATTTCTTAAGCAATATTTTTGAATACATTTTCAGACCAATAAGTCCCAAGGCCCCACCCCTGCCCCCTGACCTCAACATGATGATGAGGGAAATGCCCATGGACATCAAGGAGGAAGGCCGACCCAAGTCTAAGGGCTCACAGGGTAAGGCATCCCCGGGGGCAAGGAAAACACCCACTGGGACCAAGAGCAGCAGAAAGACACCCACTAAGACAACCCCACCCCCTAAATCCACAACCCCAGGTGGTCAGAGAACACCAACTCTAAAAGCTTTCAAAGATACTGGAGCCAAAGCAGAACCCAAAACCACAGAGGCTAGACAGCAGAGCCCTCAAGAAGGCCGGGTGTCTAGGGGCTCAAGGGGGTCAAAGGGCAGAGGTTCTAGGGCATCAAGGAAAACTCCCATTCAAGACATAGAGGAAGATGAGAACAGGCCATTCTCTCAGGCTCATACTGATCCTGTCACTCAGGTTGAGATTGAACCAGACAATCAAAATGCTAATGCTAATGCACAGAATACTGATATTAATACTAATGCACAAAGAACTGATGACAGTAATGCTACACAACAAAATGTGGCTGACAATCAAAATGTAGCAGGACAAAATGATGGTGGTGAACTGAATGTTATTGAAGAGGAGACAAGTACAAATAGAGATGGTGAGAAGGAGGAAGGACCACATTACATGTAAACCATATGGGCATATTATTTATGATGTTTGTCCAAACATGACAAAAAATTGTGGACAGAAATGTTTAACAATCAGTGTAACCAATAGTATGATGGTTTTACAAATTCATACTGCCAGTGACAACTAAGCATTACCTAAACAGAGTAACTGATTGAATTTCTAGCAAGCACAGTATGATGTTTGCTGGAACTTTAATGAATGAATAAGAAATGAATTAAATCAAACCTGAAGAGAAAGTACATTATACCTGAATTGCAGATAAAGCAAAATAAATAGGACACTAAGATCAGTAAATGCAAATTGAGATGTATGATTTTTACAAAATTTCTATGATTGTTGGATGTGTAAAACTGATTTTATTGTGACACAGATATTTGTGTTAAGCATATTTTCATGAATAGTGCATGTATATGTACTCATATTTGCTCATTGTTTGCCAATTTCATTGATGTTAAGTGAGTGTGTTTATGATTCATATTCAATTTGATTTCAAGATTTACATGTACTCTTCACATTTTCATTTTCATTGGTGTATAATTTGAACGGATGACAGATTAGGAATATGTATGTTTACTTTTATGTTACGTTAAGGTAAAGAACCATAAAAATGCTGATCCATAGAATTTTTTTATTTTTTGATATTTTCGAGAAAACATTTATATCTATCGATTCGTGTAATAAAAAAACATGGTTACCAGGTTGGTTTTCCTGCTAATCGCTCCACTAAAATGGCTAAAAATGCCGTTATTTGTACGTGACGTAATGGGGAAGTAAAAAAAACGTGTCGCTTTTTGCACATGAGCGCCGTTTACAAGAGAACTAATCCATAGATTTTTTTTAAAAACTAAATATTATCTCGTTTTGATATTGTGAGTCAAAAAGTAAAATAAAAGTCCTTGACTACCAGGTTGGTTTGGACGCTATTTGTCAACGAATGAAGACAGGTAAGCTAAAAATCTTAATTTTCCGTAAGTGACGTTGACGTCATAAAGATGGCGCATTTTGACATTTCGGACGTGTTTCGTAAACGTTTGGCATTTGGTGATAGAATAAGTGGCAAATTTAAGATCATTAACGTGTGCTGGTATCTCAATGAGTAATTTTCAACTCGAATGACCTTTCAACAGTCATATCACGTACGGTGAATGGTTCAAATCCGGCCTAAGTTCAACAGTATGTAGAGATACAGTTAAAAATTTCAATCAAACGCGTTTGTTTGACTGAATTGATGCTTAACATCCCAATCAAAAAACAGCTATGATAATGCCGGGACGTTGCCTCCATTTTATGGGACTTTTAGGATGTCAAAATTAGGGCTTGAAATATAACCACCCAACTAAGCCAATATGGATGGTTTCACTTGAAATCACTTTTCCTGGGCAGGCTCACACCTGATCGGTTAACCAGTAATCAGATGGCATTCAATCAAGCTTATTCAATTATTCAACATAAATATCATTTCATCAAACGCGCAATGCATGCGATGTAATGTCTGTATTTCTGTACAAACCATTGCTTGTAAAGTATATAATGTGTCTGTTATAGTTTTATTTTTTTTTATTTTTCCCTTGCGTGACTAATTACAAACGAATGTGTGGCAACCAAAAAAAAAAAAACACGGGAGATTCCCGAGAAACTCCATCCGGCACACCTGCAAGCAGAATTTTCTAGTATCGTATGCCTGATGTGGGGCTCGAACCAAAACCAGACACAGCGGTGAGAAGATCGAATGGTTAAGCGTGTAAATGAAATCAGCGCTCTTAACCACTCGACCATCGACCATGGGTCGCTGGATACAGTTGTCAGATGATTATGTTTAATATAATACATACATTAGGTCTGTTTTTCCTACACGCATTTCGTTTAAATTATAGAAGCCGTTAGTGTCTCTCTTTTCTGTATCTTTAAACTAATATGCGAGCCCCGAAACCAAAGGCGCATATTTGCTATGCAGTAACTGCACAGCTGATCAGCACCGTTGGATATTACAATTTCTCTCCTACTTAAATCCAAAATGTAAAGATAATCCTGCTTCTGTGGCTGTACAATCTGGATTGTGTCAGACCTGGTCAGAAACCCCGATTGTTGGTTTTCTCATGCAGAGGCTCATTCCAAAGCTCAAGTTCCTTCCACGAGACTGTAAAGCTCGATCGGATGTCATCAAAACACCACGAATAAATAAATAAATAAATAAATAAATACGTTTTTGATAAAAAAATATCTTATCTTCCACATCCACCAAACTCGCGAAAACTAATAACAGGAAACGCTCAAAACGACCACCGGATGTATATCAACTTTTTAGCTCACCTGAGCCGAAGGCTCACAGGTGAGCTTATAGTATACCCATGCTCCGGCGTCCGTCCGTCGTCCGTCGTCCGTCGTCGTCCACAATTTCAAAGATCTTCTTCTCTGAAACCGCTTGGCCGATCAAGTTGAAATTTTATGTGGAGCCTCCTTGGGTAGTGGCATTTCAAGTTTGATCGCGAAATCCAGGTCACATGACCAAGATGGCTGCCACGCCCATATATGGTAAAAACCCTTCAAAAATCTTCTTCTCCAGAACCGGTGGGCCGATTTCCACGAAACTTGGTATGTAGCATCGGGGACTTCAGCCCATCATAGTTTGATAAAATGATGACCCTTGGATGACCTTGACCTATTTTACGGCAAGGTCAAATTTGGAAACATAGGCTTTTACATGGGAAAAAGTGAAAACTATGGATTTTTTGAAGTCTATTGCAGCCTGAGGCCTGAAAAGTGGTAGATGCAAACAACTAATGGAGTAGATGAAGGTATGTGATTAATTTAGGTCAAGGTCATCTCTTGACCTTGGCCAGTCTGTCGTCCATACACACTTTTCAAAGATCTTCTTCTCTGAAACTGCTGGGCCAATCAAAGTGAAATTTTATGTGGAGCATCCATGGGTAGGGGAGACGAAAGTTTGATCGCGAAATCCAGGTCACATGACCAAGATGGCCGCCACGCCCATATATGGTAAAAACCACTCAAAAATCTTCTTCTCCAGAACCGGCAGGCCGATTTTCATGAAACTTGGTATGTAGCATTTGGGACTCCAGCCCATCATAGTTTGATAAAATGATGACCCTAGGATGACCTTGACCTAATTTACAGCAAGCTCAATTTTGGAAACATAGGCTTTTACATGGGAAAAAGTGAAAACTATGGATTTTTTGAAAACTATTGCAGCCTGATGCTTGAAAAGTGGTAGATGCAAACAACTAATGGAGTAGATGAAGGTATATGATTAATTTAGGTCAAGGTCATCTCTTGACCTTGGCCAGTCTGTCATCCATACACACTTTTCAAAGATCTTCTTCTCTGAAACTGCTTGGCCAATCAAAGTGAAATTTTATGTGGAGCATCCATGGGTAGGGGAGACGAAAGTTTGATCGCGAAATCTAGGTCACATCACCAAGATGGCCGCCACGCCCATATATGGTAAAAACCACTCAAAAATGTTCTTCTCCAGAACCGGCGGGCCAATTTTCGCGAAACTTGGTATGTAGCATTTGGGACTCCAGCCCATCATAGTTTGATCAAATGATGATCATAGGATGACCTTGACCTATTTTACGGCAAGGTCAATTTTGGAAACATAGGCTTTTACATGGGAAAAGGCGAAAACAATGGATATTTTGGAAACTGTTGCAGTCTGAGACCTGAAAGTTGCTAGATGCAGACAACCAATGGAGTCAATGAAGGTAAGTAATTAATGAAGGCCAAGGTCATTTCTTGACCTTGACCCAAGGTCATTTAAATATCAAAATTAAAATTATGGTTTTCTCAGAAATCACTGGGTTTGGAAACTATTGCAGCCTGAGACCTGAAACTTTGCAGATGCAGACAACTTGTGAAGTCAATAAAGGTGTGTTAGTATTCAAGGTCAAGGTCATTTCATGATGACTTAATACTCCAGGATCAGGCTTCAGGTGAGCGTTCTCAGGACCAATGGTCCTCTGGTTTTACGTTGACCACCGGCGGTGGTCAATTTGCACTTTACCGGGCGTGTCAAGAATAAATAAATAAATAAATAAATAAATAAAATAAAATAAAATAAAATAAAATAAATAAATAAATAAATAAAATTTGATAAATAACATAATTATCAGGCGAATGAATAGAATGGATAAATAAATGATAATAATGAGGCTTTGGCGGGTTCGATCATCGAGTCCCGCACATCACCTTCCACACAATAAAGCCGTCGGAAATGAATGGGTGTACGTAAAATAAACTTGCATCAGATTTCTGGAAATTCTATAAATGCATTTTTGTCTTTATGTCACCAGTTTTATAGGCCTATTATAATCCGAAAGGCTTTCGGAAAGCACATGCTCGTAATCTTAAATTTTAAGAAATATGCACTAATTGGAAACGGCATTCGACTATCGCTGTTACTTTTTTCTGTACCTTTTTATTCTGTCTTATTATAATGCGTATGTTCGTAAATTCACAATAAAAGCAATTTGTTTCTTTGTTTCTGTCGATATTTGCCTTGTGTTCGGACCGCACACCTACAGCCGACGCCATCTTGAAAACGACGTCATTGGCGCGACGTTATGGCATTTCGTCCTTCGCAACGCACGGACCTTTGAGCGCCACGGTTTTTATGGTTCTTTACCTTAATATAATTATTACGTTAATATGATTATTACGTTAATATAATTTCGGAATGTTTCCATTGAATTATGAAATATTTGAAGTATTTTGTTTATGTCAGTATGTTACTGTACAAATGCGTATAGAAAGACTATTGAACAAAGAAACCAGTATTTATCTATATAAAAATGTGCCTTTTAACATTTTTAGTTTCTGTGATATTTAAACTGCTGAATATTTATTATCCTTCCAGTTATAAGCTATTCAGTCATCCATACAGCTAAGTTTTGTCTTAAACCACTATCAAACAGACTAGAAAACTTAAGAGAAATTTGTATATTGTTACGTGCCAGGCGTAACTAGAAGATTAAGGAAACCAACAAGTTGGTTAGCCAGCAACAAGCTTTGTTTAAAATTTAACAAATCTATTTAGAAGTGATTTAACCAGTAATTACATGTGAAACAATCAAAAGCATATATACAATCAAACAAAAATGAATGTACAATACCTTTCAAGATGTTAATTCCCTTAAAGAATGTCTGAATGTCCCTCAGAATTTTTTAACACAAGTCTGTATCAGTTTCTGATCCCAAGAATTAAAGTTTGTTTCAAAATAGCACTATGTCCCAATCCAGAATCGAATATCACAAAGTAATCCAAGAATAAGTTTAAATTCCAGTAAGATAGATTTTGACTTCTTAATAGTAACAGTACCCAAAGATTCTCCTTATGAAAATTTGTAGCCCTTATATAGCACTGTGGAACATTCAGGATTCTTCCAGCAAATTCAATGATATCATATACTAAAAATAACAAGTTGTTTACCAAAATTTAATCTTCTGGAATATTCTAGAGAGGCCATTATCCTTCCACAATATTCTTTTGACATAAAAAAGATTTTTCTAGAAGATTCTACATCTTTCCAGGTTCTTCCAGATTTTTCCGGACTTTTCTGTCAAAGAACAATTTGAAATTTCTAGAAAATTCTGAAGTAAACAACCTGTTTATGTCCAATATCTGGGACACTAAAAGTAAATAATTGCTAAGGACAACAAGTAAACATCATATGTATAACATCATACTTTCCTGGGCATACTCCCTTGGGAAGTTTACCAGTACTGAATGCACATCTTTCAACAAGTAACTGTCATACATAACACTTCCCCTCTTCAAAGAAAAGAAAGTTTTATAAAATAAAGCTTTCTTTTGCAATACTGGATAATTGTATACAATATGTTTAGCAAAATTTGTGCAAAACTAATCAAATACAACAGCACAAAGCTGGACATCAGCATTGTAGAGGCACTTAAGCTCTGCTTAGGGTGTCTGGAATGATATTATCTCTTCCTCGGATATGTCTGATGTCAAGATTGTGCTCTTGCAACATGAGACTCCACCTGAGTAAACGCTGGTTCTTGTTTTTCATTTTATGTATGAAAGTCAGTGGATTGTGGTCACTGAAGACAACAATTGGTGCATGTGAAGAAGCTAAGTAAACTTCAAAGTGCTGAAGCGCAAGGATTAGAGATAGGCATTCTTTCTCTATGGTAGAGTAATTTCTCTGATGCTTGTTAAACTTTTTGGAAAAATAACAAACAGGATGGTCAACACCATTGTCATCTTCTTGCAACAATACACTGCCTGCACCAACATCACTGGCATCTACAGCCAACTTGAACTCTTTGTCAAAACTTGGTGCTAAGAGAACCGGAGCACTTCTAAGTATGGCCTTGAGCTTATCAAATGACTTCTGGCAGTCATCCGTCCAAACATACTTGGCCTTCTTACCAAGCAAGTTTGTCAGAGGCTCAGCTATAGCCGAGAAGTTGTTGCAGAATTTCCTGTAATATCCAGCCATACCCAGAAAGCGCATCAGTTGTCTTTTGCTAGTAGGTACAGGAAAATCTGAGATAGCCTCAACTTTAGCTTCTACAGGTTTTACCTGACCTTGACCTACAATGTGTCCAAGAAATGTCAAGTTTGCATGGCAAAATTCACTTTTTGCCAAGTTCACAGTTAGTTTAGCATCACTTAGCCGGTCAAAGAATGTTCTGATTGTCTGCAAGTGTTGTTGCCACTCCTCACTGAAGATAATAGCGTCGTCGATATAGGCTTTACAGCCATCCAGATTGGAAATCAAACTGTTGACCAGCCGCTGAAAAGTCGCAGGCGAGTTCTTCATTCCAAATGGCATGACTTTATACTGGTACAGTCCATCTGGTGTAACAAATGTCGAGATCTCCTTTGCTCTGTCCGTGAGGGGTATCTGCCAAAATCCCTTTAGCAGATCGAACTTTGTAACATACTTGGCATGTCCAATATTATCAATGCAGTCATCGATTCGTGGGATGGGAAAAGTGTCTGTTTTAGTGACAGAATTGACTTTTCGATAGTCTGTGCACATTCTAAATGTCCCGTCTGGCTTTGGTACAAGAATACAAGGAGAACTCCATTCACTTTGGCTGGGTTCAATGAAATCATTGTCCAGCAAATATTGAACTTCTTCCCTGAGATATTGCTGTTTTACAGGGTTCATTCTGTAAGGATGTTGCTTTACAGGTTTTGAACCTTCAATAATGTCAACATCATGATAGATTTTGTCAGTTCTGGATGGAATGTCTGGAAATAAGTGCTCATATTCGAGAACTAACTGTTTCAGTTCAAGTCTTTTGTCTGAATCAAGGTGAGACAGTTTCTGATCAAGATTCTGTAGTATGTCAGAATTCTGGAGTTTCGATGACGAAGGATCAGATTTCTCCAAGTTGAAGTCCTCAGAGTCCATTTGATTTTGTTCATGAGGGACAGAATTAACTATATTTACTGATGAAATAACAGAACTATCCCTATCAATATACTTCTTGAGCATATTAATGTGACATAGCTGTTTTTGCTTGCGCCTCCCAGGAGTGTTAACAATGTAATTCACGTCACTTAACTTTTTATCAACAGTATACGGGCCATAATATCTAGCTTGTAAAGGTCTGCCAGGAATGGGCAATAGAGCAAGTACCTTGTCTCCAGGTTCAAAATTTCTGTCTTTAGCATTTTCATCATAACGAATCTTCATTTTGCTTTGAGCAGATTTGAGATTGGACTGAGCTGCATCACAGGCCTTTGATAGTCTGTTTTTGAAATCAGACACATACTGAAGTAAGTTCAAAGAACTGTCATCATCTGAGAGAAATTTCTCTTTTAGAAGTTTTAACGGTCCACGTACAGTGTGCCCAAAAACAAGCTCAAATGGGCTGAACCCCAGAGACTCTTGTACAGATTCTCTTACAGCAAATAGAAGCAAGTGTATGCCTTCATCCCAATCTTTTTCAGTGTCAAAGCAGTAAGATCTGATCATGTTTTTCAAAGTTTGATGGAATCTTTCTAAGGCACCTTGGCTTTCAGGGTGGTAAGCCGATGACTTGTATTGCTTAATTCCAAGTTCGTACATGACTTGCTGAAAAATTCCTGACATAAAATTTGAGCCCTGGTCTGACTGGATAGATTTTGGGAGGCCTACAAATGTGAAGAACTTCACAAGTGCATTAACTATTGTTTTAGCCTTGATATTTCTGAGTGGCATAGCTTCAGGAAAGCGAGTTGAAGCACACATTATGGTCAGAAGATATTCACAACCTTTCTTTGTTTTGGGTAAGGGACCTACACAATCAATAATCACTCTGCTGAAAGGTTCATCAAAGGCAGGAATGGGCTGTAACTGAGCTTTAGGAATAGTCTGATTGGGTTTTCCTACCATCTGACAAGTGTGGCAGGATTTGCAGTGTTGAGATACATCAGATTTTATTCCTGGCCAGTAGAAATGATTAAGGATCTTGTGATAGGTCTTATTTACACCTAAATGGCCTGACATTGGAGTTTCATGGGCCAAGTTTAAGATTTCAGGGCGATAAACCCTAGGGATCACAATTTGGTGGTTAACAGTCCACTCATCTTCTGCTGAGACATCTGGAGGACGCCATTTTCTCATTAATATGCCATTTTTGACATAATAGCAAACAGGGACCTGGGATATTTCTTTTTCATCTAAAGCCCTTTCAAATAAAGGCGAGATCTCAGAATCACTGTGTTGTTCTTTACAAAGCTGTGACCTTGACATCTGGTCATGACCTTGATCATTTGACGTTGAGGGTGAAAGGTCATTTTCTGACCCCGACCTTGGATTACTAGGGTCAGTCTGAATATCAGACTGACTAGGGGAAAGAGATGTTGAAATCTCTTTATTAAAGGACTGACCTATCAAAGTGTCAGTTAAATCTATGTCCTGCATCCCATCATATAATTTGGCTTTCTTAGCCATTGCCCTAGTAACAGCACATGAAGGGTAAAGGTCAGGAATTTCCTGCTCAATGGGATCAGGCGGTTGATCAACACATGGTGTGCTGGTCAAAAGTGGGTTTACCACAACCTTATCTCCTGCCAAATCATTGCCTAACAGCAAATGAATACCTTTAAAAGGTAAGGAAGGTCTAATACCTACAGCCACGGAACCTTTAACTAAGTCTGAGGACAAATAGATATTATGGAGGGGTACGTTAGCAAATCCACACTCTACGCCCTGGATAAGGACACTTGTCCCAGAAGAAGACTTCTCGGAAAATGGCAAGGTATCTGCCAAGATAAGGGATTGAGAAGCTCCGGTATCTCGTAAGATTTTGATAGGGGTAGACTGGGCAGAGTCACTGTTAAGTGACACAAAACCATCTGATAAGAATGGTTCATAAATCTCCATAATAGAATCCTCAGAGACTGACTCTTTACAAGTTCTGGTCAGTATAGGGTTTTCTTCCTGGATACAAGACTGTGGTTTAGCCTTTAAGGAGGTGAGACCTGTCGGTTTAGCACTATCTAGATTTTCTCTTTCTTTCTTTCGTTTCAGTGCCAAACATTCAGAAATAATGTGGCCAGTTTTCTTACAATAATTACAAATTGGCTGGGATAAGGGATTTTGTCCTTTGTTTTCACTAGAAAATTTGGGTTTTGGACTGGAATTGTCAGTTGGATTACTGGGATTGGCTTTGGGACCGGACTGAGGGGAATATGGTTTTGACTGAGGGGTAATTTGCTTTGATTGAGGGTTATATGGTTTCCTAGGATATGGCTTGTTGACAAATGAAGCCTTATGAGTCAAAGCATAGTCATCAGCTAAACGTGCTGCTGTTTCCAAGTTTTCAACTTCTCTTTCGTTCAAGAAAGCCTTAACATCAGAATTTATGCACCTTTTGAATTCCTCAACAAGCATGAGCTGCCTTAGCTTTGCATGATCAGAACCTACTTTCTTTGAAGAACACCATCTATCAAATAGTTGCTCTTTTGTTCTAGCAAACTCAACATGAGTCTGGTCATGTTCTTTTCTACAGTCTCTAAATTTCTGCCTGTATGCCTCAGGGACCAGCTCATAAGCCTTAAGGATAAATTCCTTTACTGTATCATAATCTGAGCTTTGCTCAAGAGAAAGCTGAGTGTAAATTTCTCGAGCTTTACCAATTACAACACTTTGCAAAAGCAAGGTCCAGTGCTCTTTTGGCCATTTCAAGTTTTCTGCCACCTTCTCAAAATGTAAGAAATATTTGTCAACCTCTTTTTCTTGAAATGGAGGAACGAGACGAATGTGTTTTGTGACATCAAATACTGTACTAGTAGCCAAAGGCAAAGATTTTGATTTTGATTTGTCATTAAGTTCAATTTCCTTCATTCTTAACTGAAATTGCCTTTCTCTTTCTTTTTCTTCAATTTCAAATTTAAATTTTTCTTTTTCAATTTCAAGCCTTTCTTCTCTTTCTAATTTTTCTTTTTCTAACTCAATTTTTTCTCGTTCTAATTCTCTTTGTTTTTCCTTCTCTCGTTCTTCCATTTCTAACTTTTGTTTATGCATTCTTTCTTCCCGTTCTAAAGTTTCCAATTTTATTCTTTCTTCCCTTTTGGCCTTTTCTGCCCTTATTCTTTCTTCATACTCAAATTTTAGTTTTTCCATCTCAATTTGTCTTTTGATTTCTAGTTCCCTCAACTGCAAGTCAGTCTGAGTGACTAGAATCTGAGAAGTAGCCGAGGAATCAAAAATTTCCTCGTCAACAAAAAACTGAATCAAAATGTTCTTAATTTCATGTTTTAACATGGAAGTCTTGATATTTGACAACCCATAATGATCAGCTGTGTCTAAGAGGTCACTCTTTTTGGCCTTATCTAACAGCTCCTGAGAAGGCGCAGCAATAAAGTCACTTAGTTTGAATGACATGGTTGCTTTTTGCTGGCTTTAGCTATTTAAACAGCAAACAGTGAAGATACTTTAGAATTTTAAATAAATTTGGTGCACAAGAAATTTCAATCCCGGACTCGAGCCCCCAATTCTGTTACGTGCCAGGCGTAACTAGAAGATTAAGGAAACCAACAAGTTGGTTAGCCAGCAACAAGCTTTGTTTAAAATTTAACAAATCTATTTAGAAGTGATTTAACCAGTAATTACATGTGAAACAATCAAAAGCATATATACAATCAAACAAAAATGAATGTACAATACCTTTCAAGATGTTAATTCCCTTAAAGAATGTCTGAATGTCCCTCAGAATTTTTTAACACAAGTCTGTATCAGTTTCTGATCCCAAGAATTAAAGTTTGTTTCAAAATAGCACTATGTCCCAATCCAGAATCGAATATCACAAAGTAATCCAAGAATAAGTTTAAATTCCAGTAAGATAGATTTTGACTTCTTAATAGTAACAGTACCCAAAGATTCTCCTTATGAAAATTTGTAGCCCTTATATAGCACTGTGGAACATTCAGGATTCTTCCAGCAAATTCAATGATATCATATACTAAAAATAACAAGTTGTTTACCAAAATTTAATCTTCTGGAATATTCTAGAGAGGCCATTATCCTTCCACAATATTCTTTTGACATAAAAAAGATTTTTCTAGAAGATTCTACATCTTTCCAGGTTCTTCCAGATTTTTCCGGACTTTTCTGTCAAAGAACAATTTGAAATTTCTAGAAAATTCTGAAGTAAACAACCTGTTTATGTCCAATATCTGGGACACTAAAAGTAAATAATTGCTAAGGACAACAAGTAAACATCATATGTATAACATCATACTTTCCTGGGCATACTCCCTTGGGAAGTTTACCAGTACTGAATGCACATCTTTCAACAAGTAACTGTCATACATAACAATATGAGCCGCCACATGAGAAATTCAACATGCATAGACGAAAACAAAGGCCCAAATCAGCTGTGCAGCACCTTTGTTTTTGCTCCATAGATAGTACATTGTCTCTTCTCACTAAATCAGAAATTTCAAGCTTCTAGCCTGCTTCAGTGACTGTACTATTCGGTTTATGTCAGACCTGGTCGGAACCCCAAATTGTTGGTTTTCTCATGCACATGCTCATATTGTAATTAAAGTTACCTCAAGCTTTTGCAATGTGTGGACTTTAACTCATATAAGCCTGGCGTCCCTTTTGTGGGACATAGGCAAACAGAATAGCCCCAGATGTGACGCCGCAAAACGCGGCGTCCCATCTGGGGCTATTCTGTTTGCTTAGAGAATTTTCATCGAAAAATTGAATAAAATGTAAAATTCACTCCTGATGCCCCTAAAATTGAAAGTGGACTGACCCAAATGATAATGATGGGAAAATCCATTCGTCAAATATGGGTTAACAGCTGATACTATACATTGTTCTTATCATAGAGAACACAATGAATACTTACAAGGGCTCACTGAGAGCTATGGCAAAAACCAAACAAACCTAAAACATTCCATCCAAGGATTTTTTTCTGAAGTTTATTTTTACATTAAATTTGAATTTAAGATTATGATGCCTTACATTGAATTTTATGATATACAGGTGTTTACCAAGTTGTTGAAAATTTATAAATTAAAACTTAAATACAGTTAGTTTTTTGTTCTTTGAATCACAATACCAAAACATGCCCAAGTTAAACACAGACATTTTTTTTTTCAAAATTTAATGTAAAAAGCGATAATTTTTTATTGAATTGGATATTTTTTATTGTGTGTCCAAAACATTGATTGTGGGAACATGCTAGAACCAATGAGACGAGTGCCCACATTCTATATGTTTTGGATCAAAAATAAGACAATAGGTATACCCTGTACCCTGGACATGTTATCCTGATGTTTCCTGTAGCATGTATAATGAGTGATCAGAAAACAAGCCTAAAACTAATTATTTTTAATAGCTTCCTCAAGATAAAATCGTCTTTCAAATTGTACATGTATTTGCAGAAACAAATTTGCTGCTGATCAGTATCTGTTTTTGATGGATAATTTTTACAACAATTTCTGCCTTTATCAATAGTTTTAAGCCTCTTGCCCTCTTCTACAATGTTAGAAACCTTTATAATCGAGCCACCTCTAGGGAAATCCAACAATGTGGTTTCCGAACGGGTCTGACACAAAGCAGGCTGTACAGTCACAGAAGCAGGCTAGAGCTTGAAATTTCGGATTTAGGAAGAAGAGGAAGTGTACTATCCATGTAGCGAAAACAAAGGCGCTGATCAGCTTCGCGGTTACAGCGAAGCTGATCTGCGTCTTTGTTTTCGCATAAGCAGATTGTTGGTTTTCTCATGAAGAGGCTCACATTATGTTTGATCAAAGATATAGTATACATTAAAGATTGTTTGTTAAACATCTGGTTCCCTATACTGAGTCACACTTGAGACTTTGGACCAGAAATAACATTGTTACATTTATTTGCTCACCTGAGCCAAAGGCTCACAAGGTGAGCTTATAGGGCCATATTTGAGCCATGCATCCATTACTATGTGCTTTTGTGCGTGTGTTCGTCGGTTAACACTTGAAAACATGAATATCTCTTAAAGCCACTGGGCTAATTGCAAATACATTTTATCTGAAGCACAAATAAGGTGGGGGGAAAGGTTGCATTAGGATTTGGCCAGGTCGCATCAGAACTCTGGTTTCCATGGCAACAGATAGCTCCCATAGAAACATAAAATATCTTAGTACTTCTCCAAAACCACAAGGCAAAGAGCTTTCATATTTTGTCTGCAGCAATGTAAACTCAGTACTCCTCTTTGTAAATCCTGCCATATACATGAGGCCCATACAGGCCGTACTCAGTGGGTGTCATTATCTGCCATCAGCTTACATGTATAATTGGGAAATACATAAGAAACCTTTTCTGAAACCACAAGACCCAAAGCTTCTATATTTAATATGCAGCAATGTTATGTGGAGCTTTACATAAAAAGGTACAAGTAGGCAAAGATCAGGAAAAGGCGCAATCAGAAAGAGATTCCCACTCCAAAAACCGAGGTGGGAAAAAACCAAATTAACAATCAGGCACTTATACCATGAAACATATCGTAAGCCGAATGAGCAGCTATTTTCCCAATAGGTGGCCACTCAGTTACCTTAACTCAACCAAAAACTTGAAAACACACATAAGGCGCCAACAGCACAAAAAAATTTCCAAACACCAAGACATAAAACAAAAAGAACCACCACAGAAGTATCGCCTTGGAACGATCAGTAACACAAAGTTACTGGCGGGCTTAAACCGGTTTTACAGGATCCTAACCTCACCCTCAGCTTCTGCAGTGGTTAATAACATATAGTAAGTTCTTCGGTTCTCGTGGTGAATCTCTAACTAGTCAATGAATCATCAAGAACAAACAAATAAATCATGATAAACATCCTGATGAATCAAAAACAATGACTCACAGATTGAGTAAGCTGCCCGACGATGGAGATCCCTGGGCGCCGAATAACCTACTAACTCCGGAGCAAAAGAAAAACACCAGTTGTTGTTGTTGTTGTTGTTAGTAGATCCCTCCTCTTCCAGGAGAACCACGTTGATACGTGTGAATTTCTCAGATTTAATACTTTGAGGCTTAATACTTGCACCCCACCGATTTCAAGCTCTTATATTGTTCTTGCTATCAAGTGTTTTCCCATACACCACGATAAACATGCAACTAACTTCAACTTATGTACACTTGTATATACAAGTTCGTAACAGTTCAGTTTGACTGGCTGAGTAATGAAGTGCGTTTCATATGAAGAGCATAGCAGAGTCCTCTGGAGAATGTCTCCATCTCATGCAGGAATGCTTCCAGGAGTAGCACACTATTAGGATCAATCAGCACTGTACAGTCCAGGAGAATAGCAGTGAACTCTGTATCATTAATTTTAAAGTCATTCAGCTTTGCCACACCCAATGAATTCTGAACTAACTTATAGATCTTATCCAGAAATGGTTGTCTTATTTTGTTTAGTGACTCACATCTAAGCAAGAAATGCTCAATATTTTCTGGTTCTTTGAAACATAACAAGCACGTTGGATCCACCTCAAACTGATTAAACCTCGCACGTGTGGCCTGTAGCATATAAGTACCAGACATTAACCTGGCCTTCCAACCAGCCCTCTGGACCGACATGATATCATAACCAGCATCACGCCAGACCAGATGAGCCAATCCGATGGGATAATTCTGAACATTCATAAATCTCATGGAAGTTTTTCCCATAGCCTCTTCCAAAATTTTGTCTGACCAATACTCATTAACAGCCTGCTCATAAAGACTTTTCCACTGTGCTTTGGCATAACCAGCATCAAGCAGATCCACCGTGCTTGGAAGCCCATACTGCTCCAAAACCTTGTTTACATAAACAAACCAACTTTTCGACTTTCCATCCTTGACATGTCCAGTTGGACCCCGGTGGGCCAAGCAACAGACAAGAAGCTCCGGCCCCAAACAACTAAAATGAATAGCTTTAAGTCGGGGCCATCATAGAGTCTGACGCCCGACCCACCGGCGTGCAATTAAAGAAGGCAGCATAGTTATCAACCATGATTGGGTTAAAAACTAAGCATGCAGACTGTCGCATAACATTCAAGTTATAACCTATACGTCTGTAACGTGTTATGATTTTTCTGAACTGAAAAGAAAAATCATTAATTCCTATAAGTTTCTTAAATTTGTAAACTAAGTCACCATAAAATTCAAGTTCCGAAAGGCCCTCACTTAAAAGCGTCTTTAACCCAACATTATATTTGGAAATCAATTCATAGTGTCTACGATAAAATTTAGAAAAGGTTTTTTGAAGTTTATGATACCGATAGCCCTGTTGGAGAAGTTTTGCCGTTAAACATTTATTTCGAGCGTTGAAGTCTGTAACATGATTGCAGACTCTAGCAAACCTAATAAGTTGCGAAATGTAAACACCATAAGAAGCACGACGAGGAACGTCACCATCCAAAAAAGGAAAATTTACTATATCAAAATCAAAGTCATCGCGCTTATCATAAATTTTAGAAGAAACAAATCCATTTGCAACAGAAAGATGTAGATCTAAAAAGGGGGCTTCGGTATCTGAGATATTGGCTTTGTTCAACTGAAGTTCAGGTGGATAAATTTGATTGACCATACCTTCAAAATAAGGGTTGTCAATGTTCAAAAGGTCATCGAGGTACCTAGATGTGGAATTAAAAGCCTCGATAACATCAGCTTGATTATCATGGTTAAGAGAATCCATGAAATCTCTTTCGTAGTAGTATAAAAATAAATCAGCTAGGAGAGGTGCGCAATTTTTACCCATCGGAATTCCAACAATTTATCTGTCCCAGATCTAATATAAATATTATCAAGGAGATAGGACAAGGCGTCGCACACATTCTGACATGACCAAAGTGTATACCGACTTTGGTCAGAGGAAGTGAAAAAAGCCTTTCTGTCATTACATGCCAAATAAAGTGAACCATAGTTTTTTAATGCCCTTTTGAAGGTCCACTCTATCAAATCCAGAAGTTTTTCTTTTATTAGATTATGTGTTGTTGTATACAGAGTAGAAAAATCATACGTGGACAAGCTTGTCGCACGGAACCCTCTACACTTCAATTTACTGAGCACCTCACCAGAATTTTTTATTGACCAAAACCAATTTTTATTTGAAGTTTCATACACTGTCTCACAGTATATTATAACATGAGATTTGATAGCAGTAAGACAGGAAGTTAATAATTTAGAAAGTTCATTGGCAATAAATCTAGCTTTGTATGGTCTTTTGTGAAGCTTAGGTAACCAATACATCGTAGGAAGTTTGTCTTGGCCTTCATTGACACAAACAGAAAACTTAACAGGTAAATCGTTTAAGTGGGCATTAACTACAGACACTTCATCAGTATCTGTCTCCAGATAAGCCCTGGTACCATCAAGCTCCTGTTTTAAGGTGTTAACGTAGTGAAGCCTACAAACGACAACAACATTGTTTGCGGCTTTGTCTGCCGGAACCAAGAGATACTTTCTATGAAATTCTTGGATACCCTGCTTCAAATGCCTAAATGACGATAAATTCTGCCAATCATGCCCCTGGGTCAAAAATATCCCTAACCTGGGGATCATTATCTCTCAGCTACGAAACCACAAGTCCTAGAGTATTTATATTTTACATGTAGCTACATGTATGTTATAATAATCGTCTTGATAAATCCATCAAAAGGTACAAGTAGGCAAAGATCAGGAAAAGGCGCAATCAGAAAAAGATTCCCACTCCAAAAACCGAGGTGGGAAAACAAGCAAACTAACAATCAGGTACTTATACCATGAAAACATTTCGTAAGCCGAATGAGCAGTTATTTTTCCAATAGGTGGCCACTCAGTTACCTTAACTAAAAATATGAAAACATACATAAGGCACCAACAGCACAAAAATATTTTAAACACCAAGACATAAAACAAAAAGAACCCTACCCTGGGGTCCATACAGGCCACGCCCCAGGGGTGTGATTATCTGCCATAGACTTGTTATGGGAAATACATGAAAAATCTTCTTTGAATCACAAGTCCCAAAAAATGTGTATGTTTTGTATGCAGCAATGATTTGAGGAGCACTGCATGAATCCTGGCATTGATGCCCCTGGTGTAAAAATCAGTCCCACACTGAGTGTCACTAGTTCCCATCATAGACTTACAATGAGAGAAAAACGTCTTCCTGAAACTACAAGGCACAGAGCTTTTATATTTTGTGTGTAGCATTGAAGAGCAATCCTCCTTATAAATCATCCCAACTGTGCCCCTAAGGTCCATACAGGCCATGGCCTAGGGGGTTGTTGGGGGGGGGGTAATTATCTGCCATAGGCTTATAATTTCAAGTAGGGCCTACTTAAAAATCTCTGCTACCACAAGACAGAAAGCTTCAATATTTAGCAAGCTAAATATTGATGTCAAGCTTTACATAATTCCTGCCAATAATGTCCCTGGTGCCACTCTGGGGTCATTAGCTCTCAAAGCTTTACAATTGGAAAACATTAAAAAATCTTCTTTGAAACCACAAGGCACAGAGTCTTTATATTTTATGTGTAGCTATGTAATCCTCTTTATAATCCCTGCCAGCTGTACCCCTGTGGTCCATACAGGCCACGCCCTGGGGGTGTGATACTTTGCCATGGGCTTATTATGGGGACCAAAAATATCTGAAACTGCTAGGTCCAGATCCTGTAGTCATCTTTATAGATCCTGTCAATCATGCCCATGGGGTCCATATAGGCAGGGACCTGTATCACGATCTGACCTTTAAGCTTATAATTAGGAAATCTCTCGGGTGAGCTACAGGACCATTGGTCATCTTGTTATGATTGCAAGAAACGGTCGTCTAGCATAAACATTGAAAATCTTAGAGCATTGTAAACTTTTAGTACCACATACTGTACATACAAATAGAAAGATAAGATAAGATATAAAACAGTATGTCTTCTGATAGTCTTGACGGATCAAAGAAGGTATTTTCATTCTAAGTACAAAGACACACTGTCCCTAACAAAAACTATTTAAGCTTTTCTAAACTATGTAGATGTCTCTTTGAAATGTATTAGCCTCCTGTATATAGGAGCACCACCTTATCACTCAATGGTGTAAAAGATAAGTTTGTTAACAATTTATCAGAACAAGATGCAATGGATGTCTCGGCAACATACATGTACCTGTTGACTATATCTGGCTGTTGTCAATGATCAGGAAAAGTGCAATCAGAAAGAAATTCCCACTCCAAAAACCGAGGCGGAAAAAAATTGACAATTAGTTACTTATAGTTAGAGAACATATTGTAAGCCGAGTGAGCAGCTATTTTCTTAATTGGCGGCCACTCAGTTACCCGAACTTAACTAAAACTATGAAAACATACATAAGGTTCAATCAGCACAAAAATCGACTCCAAACCATAAAACAAATAGAACCACGGCAGAAGTATCGCCGTGGAACGATCAGTAATATAAAACTACTGGGGGTGCTTAAACCGGTTTTGCAGGGCCCTAACCTCACCCTCATCTTCTGCAGTGGTCCACAACATTTAGTTGTTCGGTCCTCGTGGTGAATCTCTGACTAGTCAATGAATCATCTTGGACAAACAATTAAAGCGTGATAACCACTATGATGAATCAAAAACGAGGACTCAACAGATTCAGTAAGCTGCCCGACGATGGACATCCCTGGGCGCCGAATAAGTAGCTCATCTGTCGAATTCACATAGAAACGTTTCAAATGAGCACCCCCCCCCCACTTTCACAGAAATCATAGAAAGGTCGCAAAAGCAACGTAGGCATAACGTTGACTAAGCGTATCCGTATTGACAGCGGAGTAGATACTCGTAAAATCGCCGAAGCGCGGAAACTTTGACTTTTAAAGAGCATGACCAGCTCTGCGAAATCATTACCGAAGCGTAATAGAAAACACAGAAGTCTGTCAGTGTTTTTTTATTGCGATTTGTTCTACAACTTTCAATCGCAGTTCAATCAAGAGACGTCCTTAGAAACTGAAATTGAAATGCGCAGTGAAAGATTTTGTTACACAGTGTAAGTGTAAGTAACATATACACGTAAACGTACAAATTCGTGATAAATGTAGCGATAGTTTTGTATCATTTTAATGAGACCCGTATACGATTTTTATATTTTGATATCAACTTCTTTAATATGGTGTTAAATTCATTTCTGGCGATCATATTACATCCTTGTTGTTCAGTTTGAAGTTTGAGATTGCGAACTTAAAAGGCAAGTTCTTCTTTTCTGACTTGATATATAATGATTTAATGTATGTATTTCTGTATTACATTTTCATTAAACATTTGTTTTCTGTGTTTTAACCTAAATCACCGAACCTGTATTAAGTTACCTTTTACCTTTGCTCTACACTTATGTTGCTTTGGAAACTTCCAGAAAAGAAATTAAACAAATCCATGACATCAAAATTCAGTCTGCACCATTTGCATTGTATATGTACGACTTCTGCACAGTACACGTTTTTGTCTGTATATTTTCAGCATGGAAACAAGGAAGATCTTCCGAAAACTTGTAACCAATCAGTTCTCTTGTTTGGAAGACTTCGGCTATTTTGGCCAAAGATTCGCCTTCCGAACAGTATTCTCGAAGACGACCTACTCGTATTGCTGTTGTGGTTGCTCGTTTGAACATGAATACCTGGGCTACCTGTCTGATATCGGTCACATCAATGAACAGTTGTATGAGAAGATTGTGAAGAGTATTGTCGATGGGCAGTGCCCGCATGTAGTCAAGGTGAGTGCCCTTTACCTGGTACCTAATCTGTATTTTTAATGTGTACTCACGACATGCCTGATTTTATACCAACCATTTTTTCCATGATCTGTGCCCACGCTAACATTTTAACTGTGCTCGTGTTAGAAAAAAGGTACAAGTAGGCAAACATCAGGAAAAGATCTGTACCCATACGATATCTGTACCTAACCCTGATCTGTACCCATCGTGTACCTTACAGCCACTTACAATGAAATAAACATCAGCGATAGTTGTTTGTACAGATTAGCCTATTTTTATGATGGATACAGATCATGGATGCAGGTTGGTAAACAATCGATGAGACACAAAGTATGGGTACTAGGGATTTCTAGGATATTTATCAGGGAATAAATTTGTATTACGAGGACAATTCATGGGTTCGAGATTGTAAAGATCAGGGAACATTAGTAATTGAGCCGCCTCATGGGAAAACCAACAATCTGCATAGGCGAAAACAAAGGCGCAGATCAGCTTCGCGGTAACCGCGAAGCTGATCAGCGCCTTTGTTTTCGCTACTCGGATAGAACAATTCCTTCTCTACTTAGATCCAAAATTTCAAGCTTCTAGGTCTTTTCTGTGACTGTACAGGTCGGTTTGTGTCGGACCTGTTCCGAAATTTCCCACGAGGCGGCTCATTTGTGGGTACAGCTCGGGGATACCGTTGTAACACTGAGACAAAAAATGGGTACAGATTAGGGACTAGGTACAGATCCTATTACTGATCACAAAAGCCAACACACAGATCCTAAACACAGATAGTTATTGTTCCTTAATTAAAATGGGCCCCTTAATTAAAAATAATTTCCTGGCCATTGCTTATCTTTACCTTTTTAAATGTTTATTCGTGATTCCGCATAACTTGGGCAACTTGGACCTACCCATTTTTCAAGAATTCAAAGAGGTGTATTCGTTAACAAAGTCTCGCCTCCGTTCCAGGTATCACGAGAGCATCTTAGTGAGACAAGCATCTACGGAATCCACATAGCGTCATCTGTTGCCGCCGAGAAAATTGTGAAATATCATTCCAAGAATTATCAAATATTCAAAACTGGTATATTCAAACTGAGTCCTCATGTCTTAGCCTTGATGAAGAATAAAGCACAAAATGAGGGCATTTATTATCTGCATTTTGCCAAATTGAACGGAATGGTTTGGTTAAGCGAACCAATGCTGTATGCACAAAAGTCAAACAAAAATACTCGGGTAAGAGTTGAAGAGGTAGATTGCCTAGAAATGTGTGTCCAAAAGCGAAATGTTGAACTTCTCAAAGGTATGCTGCATACGTCTGTTGTTCATATGGGATTACCCAAAGCCTTCGAGTACGCAATGAAGCATAAACTTATAGGTATACAAGAAGCATTGCTTGATTATACTTGTGAAAGCAAGGTGACCCATATACTCAGTTTTGCTGAATCAGCGATAATTTACAACCAACCGAAAACCCTTGACAAGATACTAAGTCATAGCCGAAGTATGCGGTTTGAGCCGGCATCGTATTGCAAACTGAGCGAACTGTGCACGGTGTTGATGAATGGCCAGTGTAGACGAGTTATGGAGAAGCACAATCTCTTTCAGAACCTGGATATTTCCTCTGATGAGCAATTATTTGAACTCGTTCACAGATTAGAACCTTTTTATGATGAGTTTAGGATCCAAATCAAGGTTTTCCTGACCATACATATGAAGCTGTACCCCAAAGACTGCTCAGAATTACTGTTCGAATGTTTAACTGTTCAGCCCGTGAGAATCAATGCAGTGAAGATCCTACTAGACCTAGGAGCTTGTGTGAACTATAGAGGTGCTCTGGACCACACTCCAATCATAAACATGCTTCATAAGCTCAGTCAGTTTAGCCCAAACCAGTATCTTGAATCCGCCAGACAAACGCTTGAACTTCTTGTCCTTGAGAATCCGGACTTGGAACTTCACAAAGCTGCTGTCTATCTCGCTATTCAAGAAGATGCAAGACTTCAGTCATTAAAACGCAGGAAGGAAATGGTTGTGAACGGATTTTATAAAACCGACGCAAAGGAACACGGACTGTTTGGCCATGACGGCAACACTAATTTCGCCCTGAATTTCATGGGCCCTTTTCTGTTGGAGTGTGGGTTCCCAGTGACAAGGGCCGTTCTCCTGGAGTCGCTAGAGAGGTCTCTACATCCCGCTGAACATGGGTTTATTAAGGATTTTCTTGATTGCCCAAGATCACTGAAGTCACACTGCCGAAATGCCTTGAGAAACCATTTCAAAGGCAGAGACATCCATAGTTTTATAAATACCGCGGATTGTCCAGAAAAGCTGAAAGAGTTTGTTTTGCTAGAGACAGCCTGTCTAAGTAGATAGAATAACAATGCATTCCTGTGTCTGATAAAGGAATGCCAGAGGGGGCGGCGTTTGTGTGTACGGTATCTATGATTAGAACAGAAAATTTAACACTCAAGATTTTCAATGCTTGTATCACGTTTTACAACCTCTTCTGGCAGTAGCCATGAATGAAAGGGGGGAAAAATAAGTACTTTAAAATATAACGTACATGTAGTTAGCCCTTCGCAGTATTTTCATACTAGTTATGTTGCTAGAAGGTGCAAAACACAATAATGAGTGCGGATAGATCAAAATTTATATACGACATCTCGAGTTTTTGCGCGGCAGTCGATGTTAACACAATTCGGTTAAAGAATGGTTGGAAACCGTAATTCGATGTTGTGACGTTTGAACCACAAATCGCTTTATTCTTTTTCCACAAAATTACTCATTTTGTTTATGTATTATTATATTTCCGCAAATTAATCGTTTGTTTATTAGCCCGCCCTCCCACATCAACATTTATTTTATTTTAGTCACGCATTGTGAAAAAGATGCAGAAAAAGTTTGTAGCCTGAGGCGTTTTAAGTCAGTGCGCAAGAAACGAATCGTTCACACTAAAGTCTAATGTTGACGTTTGAAATGATTCCAAGAAACTCATAACATTTATGATTTGGACATTGTATCTATATAACGTTAAAACAGTGCATTAATTTACATTTAACCTCGCAAAACAGTGCGTTTGCACTTTAGCTCGCTAATTTAAGTTTCACCAGGCTCGTTTTTTAAATACTCGCATTATAAAATTGACAATTGGATATGATTGGCCGACTTTTCTCCGCATAACATTTGACGTTGACGTTTGTGGTATTTTTTTTATTTAACCTGAATGAATCTGGAATGTCAAAACTACTAAACTATTCAAAGAAAGACAAACCAGATCGGAATACGTGAAGAAACTTCGGCAGTTTTGAAGAAAAGTTGAAAATCATGAAAAATGGTAAGTGAGCTTTATTCTTCCGCTTGATGTATTATCATACGTACGTAATATGGACCAATATGCAATATGTACGATTATATGCGTACGTAATATGGATCCCTTCTCAACTCAGTTTCGATAATATTTCAGTCTTGATATATAATATTTGTAACATTTAATATGATATGGCTTCTATCCAATACTGTCTACGCGATTTAGAGTTGATGGAACATCCATTATAGCCTTGAAAAACCACGAAAGCAAGTGTTTTACCTTTAAAAATATTAAATGAATGTTGTTATATCATTAGTATCATAGCCTCGTTTTTGCATAAACTATAGATTGTCCTGTCCCCGGCGTCTTAAATCTAAGTTTAATAAATAAAATATCATCTATAATGCAAACCCTCTTTTAAAACAAATTTTATTACTATTATAAATCCTTGATGATAATTACATTTGTAAAATTAATATTTTCAGAAGGGATTTGCTAAGAAGCTATTTTTGTTGGTTATGACATTCTGTTGCATCTGTGTGAGTGATGTTGAACTTAGACCTCTCTTGGAAGCCGGGCGAAGCAATGGTGAGATGATATCGGCTAAGTTAGAGCAAATGAGAGAATCAGATAGAATTAAAACAGACGTACCTACAAACAGTGTAACAAACGGGCACTTTGTGCATAAGCTAAAAGGTATAAGTTCTGTCCTGCCTTTCGAGATAGATATGAAACAGAATCAAGACAATACCTTAGCGGCGGATAATGCAGTTAAACTAATCCACGATCCCGTAAGGCCTAGCTCTATAGGAGATGAAGAAAACGATGCAAATATTGAAGGTAATACGGAAGGACATACTGATGTTCCTTATTTGAGTTATCCCAACATTGTGAAATCCAGTAAGCAAGCCAAAAGTGATTTGTTTAACAGAAACACTAATAATATAGCAGAACGAATTGAAAAGTCTAATACAGATGAAAACAATCCAAGGAGTATGCAACCCAGTACGACCAGTACAGGGTTGGATAAAACAACACAGGGTGTGAGAATATACAGATCTGCGAATAAAAATAATCATATGTCTGAACCAGTGCCTGGAATTCCAAAGAAGAATGGCGTTAAGGTGGTTAGTTCTGAACCAGGGCAAAGTAAAGGGAAGAAAGAAGATATAACAACGAATAATGGAATTACTATATCACTAGAAACTTCAACGTCAGGCACTACAACTGTACTTGTAACTACATCACAGGAAAATACACCAATGGAAACAACAACGCTAAGCCCAACGACAACAACAAAGAAAGCCGCCAAGTCTTTAGGTATACATTTGGTTTAATAGCTTCATCATACTTGGATTTGATAAATGAATTACGAGTACACCAAAGATGTATAGACCACTAGCCTACACAGTCAATTCAAACATTTTAGAGTCATTCTACTTTATTCTTTACATATATATGTGTTTTAGTACATGTAAAATAATCTACAATAGAGCAAATAAAATAGTCTACAATCGAGCAAGCAGACTTAATATAAGCTTGTAAATGTGAAAAGTGAATTTTACTTTTCAGTAACATTCGCTGTGCTATCTCGCTTAGGAAAAGTTGTGTGGCGATTTCATTTCGAAATATTTTGTTTTGTGTAAATTAAGTTTTGCCCGTAACTTCAATGAAGTAATGTGCAGCTTGGACTTAAGTTTCTCGTTTCTTTTCAGCGGACACTTGCAAATATTTGAAAAGGTAAGATATCCCTTTTTCTTATGTGATAACTGTCAAATATATGGTAAAAAAGGTTCCATTTTTATTGAAATAGGTTTTGTTTGGACCAAATATTCACATAAAAATTATTCTGATGATGACTACGATAATTAATATGTAACTGACCGTTCTAAGGCGACACCTCTGTTATGTGATGTTTGGTGTTACATTTTGGGTCGTTTTCACATCTTATGTACGTACGTATAAGTGCCTGGTTCTAAATTTAGTTTTTTCGCATCTCGTTTTTTTTTGAATGAAAATTTCTTTCTGATTACGCCATTTCATGATCATTGCCTCCTTTTATCCTTCATATATTTCGTTCAGTCCGGGTAACTAAATGGCCACCTATTAGGAAATAACTGCTCACTCGGCTTACAATATATCTGTTTGTATTGATACCTGATTGCCTATTTAATTTCCCAACTCGAGTTTCGGTGTTGGACCTTCGTTCAGGTTGCACAATGTCCTGATCCTTGTTTTCATTTACCTTTACCCTTTGTGGGTGAAAAATGGGATATTTTATCTTGCGCCGTAATATAACGTTCGATTTGCAAAAGCGTCTGATGTGTTTGTTACCTATAATTGAGCCGCCTCATGGGAAAACCAACAATCTGCATAGGCTAAAAACAAAGACGCAGATCAGCTTCGCGGTAACCGCGAAGCTGATCAGCGCCTTTGTTTTCGCTACACGGATAATACACTTCCTCTTCTTCCTAAATCCGATTTTTCAAGCTTCTAACCTGCTTCTGTGATTGTACAGCCTGATTTGTGACAGACCCGTTCGGAAATCACATTGTTGGTTTTCCCACGAGGCGGCTCAATTGTTGCAAATACCCAACTGTATAGCTGTCAACAATGCCCGTCTCGCAATATAATAGCAAGCCCATAACCTACAGCTGTCTTGGGATTCAAGTCAGAGACATGTTTTTTTTTTTCTCTATACATTGTAACAGTTATTACAGGATGTAACAATGCTATTGTAACATCAAAGATATACAGTAGTCAACAATAATTAAGCCTTGGCTGCCACAACATGTTCATCGATTTGAAACCATGTCTTTACTTTAAACCATAGTCTATGATTTCGTTACAAGTGATTATGTGCAAATTGTTACAATTGTAACGCTGTAAATTAAATTCCACATTTGCGTGATCTGAGATGTTAATTCAATTATGTATCAAGAATAACATAGCTACATTGTATAGTATTACAGAACTCCTCTAAAATCCAAAGGGTCTTGATAAACGTTTTGAACAATGCTACCTTTAAACATATATTGGACGTAGGTATCCGCATTATGCTTAAATCATCACGCCCTTCAGGAGCGACCTTTGTTGTATATGCTTTTCTATATGAAGCATCATTGCTTTAGTATGCACTTTAGTATATGTCAAAGTTTTAGTTTCAACAGATTTTCTCGTTTCTTATTTTCAGAACAATAAAACGACTGCCACCAATGTGCAAGAAAGATTTCACTGGTTGGAACTGATTCGAAAACTGTCGTCGGTGTTTGTTTTCCCTTATGGCGTGGTCTTCAGTTTTATTACGAAAACTTGCCCATGCAATAAACAGAGATTTTTTGAGCTTTAAAAATTGAACATTTTCAGCTGAAAATTTTTGATATTTTTCTTATTTTTGCTCAAAACATAGATTGTGGGTACACGTTAGAACCGCCTCGCCACATTGTGGGTACACGTTAGAACCGCCACGCCGAGGCGGCTCTAACTAGTACCCACAATCTATGTTTTGGAGCAAAAATAAGAAAAATAGTTATACCCCTGCATACCCCAGTTTTACTTTATAAAAGTGGGGTTCAAGGGGTACACATTACACGGACATGTTTTACTGATGTAATTTTTATTTGCTATTACTGCAGCTGGTGTTGTGCCGTGTGGCGGCCCTAAAAAGTCTCCCCGTACATCATCCATAGTGCAGGTTATATTTTCTTGTCGGTCCTTTGAGATCAGCGAGGATATTCTGAGAAATCAGAAATTTATTATCGACTAAGAGTCATTTTCTTACCATTGAATGTTTAATATATTTGGTTCCATTTAGATAATATTAGTCTTTGTATCGACTATCCTGTTGAAAGTTGCACAATTTCAATTTAAAGGGTTTAATAGGCGAGACCGCGGTATGGCCCATCCCCTTTCTCATTAGTGTCTTCGCTGCTCTTAAAGGATCTCAGTTTTAATTTTTATTCATGGACGATGGACTTTAAAAATGCCAAACATAACTGAGTACTATGTTTTTGTTCTAACACTCTTCAAACAGATTGACGTGTTTGTGTTTGTTCTTGTAGGCCTACTACTACAGAATTCTATAAAGTTTAGTATCTTTTGTACAGGCCAAATTGGCCTACACACAACCCAGTAATGCCGCGCATTTTATATACTCACGGACTTTGAAAGTGCATTATGGTTATTCCGAAGTTTTTTTTGTTTTTGTTTTTTTTAAAGTGAAAGTTAGAGTCAGTATACAAAAACTGAAACTCCAGTGCTAGAGATTGACGTCATGCATTACGAAAACTTGCTCATGCAATACACAGAGATTTTTTGAGCTTTTAAAAATTCAAAATTTTCAGCAGAAAATCTTTGATATTTTTCTTATTTTTGCTCAAAACATAGATTGTGGGTACACTTTAGAACCGCCTCACCGAGGCGGTTCTAACGAGTACCCACAATCTATGTTTTGGAGCAAAAATAAGAAAAATAGGTATACCCCTGCATACCCCAGTTTTGCTACATAAAAGTGGGGTTTAAGGGGGTAAACATTTCACAGACATGTTTTCCTGATGCAGTATGATTTCAAGCGGTACCTAAAATTCAACATAATACAAATTACATAACAGTTCAATGTGGAGGAAAATCAGTCATCAGGTCCAATATGACTTTTGAAGCCAAACAATGCTATTGGCTGGCTTTCATTTGCACTAAAACGGGATAAGTACGTCATTAAAACAATAACATTTCTTGCTCGTAAAAAATACGTCCTTTTTCGTTGATGAAAATAAAAAATAACTCATTTTTTTGTGCGTGAAAACGAATTCAAACGGTTTTCGAACAAAATAAATAGAAACAGGACTTACGTAAATTACTATAACGTTGGGCGCTGTAATCGTATGCCTCTCTATATTGACCACTTTACGCTTGACGTTAGCAAAGAACGCTATCGCCTAAACGGTGTTAAAAGAAACCCCCATCATTACGAAAACTCGCCCATGCAACATACAGCGATTTTCTGAGCTTTAAAAATTGAAAATTTTCAGCTGAAAAAGTTTGATATTTTTCTTATTTTTGCTCAAAACATAGATTGTGGGTACACCTTAGAACCGCCTCGCCGAGGCCGTTCTAATGAGTACCCACAAGCTATGTTTTGGAGCAAAAATAAGAAAAATAGGTATACCCCTGTATACCCCAATTTTGCTATATAAAAGTGGGGTTCAAAGGGGTATACATTACACGGACATGTTTTCGTGATGGTTTTCATTGTGCTTTTTCTTATGCTAAGGGTTGTTAGCTTTCACCAAGAATAGTTTGTTTTCACACAAACCTTTTTGTTGCCGCTCTAAGGGTTGCTTCTGGTACAGTAACGTCTTGATGGCATCTGAGAAAACAGTTTCTTGTCTGTTGCTTGGCCCACCGGGGTCCAACTGATGTTTTTCTTTTGCTCCGGAGTTAGTAAGTTATTCGGCGCCCAGGGATCTCCATCGTCGGGCAGCTTACTCAATCTGTGAGTCCTGGTTTCTGATTCATCAGAATGTTTATCATGATTTATTTGTTTGTTCTTGATGATTCATTGACTAGTTAGAGATTCACCACGAGGACCGAAGAACTAAATGTTTTGAACCACTGCAGAAGCTGAGGGTGAGGTTATGGCCATGTAAAATCGATTTAAACCCGCCACTAACTTTGCGTTACTGATCGTTCCAAGTCGATACTTCTGTGGTGCTTCTTTTTGTTTTATGTCTTGGTGTTTAAAATATTTTGTGCTGTTGACGCCTTATGTATGTTTTCATATTTTTAGTTAAGTTAAGGTAACTGAGTGGCCACCTATTGGGAAAATAGCTGCTCATTCGGCTTACAAAATGTTTTCAAGGTATAAGTACCTGATTGTTATTTTGGTTTTTTCCCACCTCGGTTTTTGGAGTGGGAATCTTTTTCTGATTGCGCCTTTTCCTGATCTTTGCCTACTTGTACCTTTTTAGTAAACAATTTATGGAACAAATTTTTATCGATATTGTTTATGATGTTCAGATACACGACATATAAAAGAAGCTTGTTTTAAAAAAAGTTTAAAGCGCATTTTTAAAAACATTTAAGAGTTAAGCCTCATTGATTGGTACTAATGAAGATTTATCTTTGCTTTTCATGCACTCATTTCCATTCATTAAGCAGAAATGAGCCGTGTTTTGAGCAAAATATATCTTAGAAGCCATGTGTGCCTGTGCAGTTTGTTTCTAGCCTGTTCCATAGGTTTAAAATGTTTTATGCTTAACTCAGCTGGGATTGAACTCAAACCCCTCTTGGAAGCAGAACGAAGAAATGGGATCATATTCACCAGTGCTCAAGCAACCGCTAGGACAGTGAAACTGAGAGAATCAGAAAGTGTCTTATCTAGAACTCAAACAAATGCACATGTACTGAAAAAAGTAGAATTATGCATAAAGACGAAATAAATGTAAAAAACAACAACAACAGTTTACTTGATTATTCTAATGGAAACGTTATCCAAAGTTAACTGAAAGAAGACATAAGTTCTACCTTGCCTCCCGAGATAGACAATAACTTTACTCGTATCAGCCTGGCGTCCCTTCTGTGGGACATAGGCAAACAACATAGCCCCAGATGTGACGCCGCAGAATGCGGCGTCCCATCTGGGGCTATTCTGTTTGCTTGGAGGAAATTCATCAAAAAATGATATAAAAATAAAAAAATCACTCCTAACACCCCTAAAACTGAAAGTGGACTCATCCAATTGATAATGATGGGAAAATCCATTCGTCAAATATGGGTTAAAGCAGAATCAATACAATACCATAATGCAGGTTAACTAATTCACGATCCTGTAAGGCCTTGTGCTAATGAAAGCTTTAAAAATGTTTTATGCTCATCTCAGGTGAGACTGAACGCTGAACTTTCTCAAAATAGTGCAATAACTCGAATGAATGGAAATTTCAAGCTTGTTTGAATGACCATGATCGACGTAATTTCGGTTGATCAGACCGGCGTCAGCTTTTCATCGTCCCAACAGTCTGGGAGGGACCACTGAGGAGCCGAATAGTTGGACGATAGCGAATATGATGTCTCGTGGCATCACATATATGTCATCAAGTTTAATAAAACTCCAATTTTTCGAAGACCCGTAGAATGACCAATAAAGAGAAAAAACTAAAACTAAAAAGGTACAAGTAGGCAAAGATCAGGAAAAGGCGCAATCAGAAAAAGATTCCCACTCCAAAAACCGAGGTGGGAAAAAACCAAACTAACAATCAGGTACTTATACCATGAAACAATCGTAAGCCGAATGGGCAGCTATTTTCCCAATAGGTGGCCACTCAGTTACCTTAACTTAACTAAAAATATGAAAACATACATAAGGCGCCAACAGCACAAAAAATTTTTTAAACACCAAGACATAAAACAAAAAGAACCACCACAGAAGTATCGACTTGGAACGATCAGTAACACAAAGTTACTGGCGGGCTTAAACCGGTTTTACATGGCCATAACCTCACCCTCAGCTTCTGCAGTGGTTCATAACATTTAGTTAGTTATTCGGTCCTCGTGGTGAATCTCTAACTAGTCAATGAATCATCAAGAACAAACAAATAAATCATGATAAACATCCTGATGAATCAAAAACCAGGACTCACAGACTGAGTAAGCTGCCCGACGAAGGAGATCCCTGGGCGCCGAATAACCTACTAACTCCGGAGCAAAAGAAAAACACCAGTTGGACCCCGGTGGGCCAAGCAACAGACAAGAAGCTCCGGCCCCAACCAACTAAAATGAATAGCTTTATGTCGGGGCCATCATAGAGTCTGACGCCCGACCCACCGGCGTGCAATTAAAGAAGGCAGCATAGTGTGTGTTTTACATGGATTTCTACAAGCTCCATGTGAAGTGGTAAAAAGGTTCAAGTAGGCAATGGTCAGGAAAAGGCGCAATCAGAATGAATTTCCCACTCCAAAAACCGAGGTGGGAAAAACTAAATTGACAATTACGTACTTATTCTTAGAAAACATATCGTAAGCCGACTGAGCAGCTATGTCCTAATATGTGGCCACTCAGTTACCAGAACTTAACTAAAACTACGAAAACGTACATAAGGATCAAACAGCACAAAATTCGACTTTTAAACATATAACAAATAGAACCACAACAGAAGTTTCGCATTGGAACGATCAGTAATAAAAGATTTGGGGGGTGGGGTGGAGCTTAAATCGATTTTACAGGGCCCCTAACCTCACCCTCATCTTCTGCAGTGGTTCACAAGTAGTTCGGTCCTGCAGGTGAATCTCTGTGATGGCCCTGACATGAAGCTGTTCGTTTTTGTTGGTTGGGGCCTGAGCATCTTGTCTGTTGCACGGCCTACCGGGGTTCAACTGGTGTTTTTCTTTTGCTCCGGATTTCAGTAAGTTATTCGGTGCACATGGATCTCCATCGTCGGGCAGCTTACTGAATCTATGAGTTCTTGTTTTTGATTCATCATGGTTGTTTTCATGATTTATTTGTTTGTCCTTGGTGATTCACTGACTAATGCTTTATTTATGTGACCGGGATTCCTAACAGCCCGAAGACCAATAATTGTTTGGCATTAAAACACCAATCAGCAAGATAGATGTTACTCTCGGCTGAGCTGAGCAATTAAAGAAGTTTTGTAATTTCGGGGCCTGGTCTGGTAAATTGCAGTGTGATATTCATATGTACTAGTATAGATACAAAGTGATCAACGTGTCAAGGTTTTAAGGCTTATTGCATGGTCACGAACAAAAGTTATACTTTATGCAAGGCCAGATTAAATATATTAACAAAACACGTCTTTCAAATAACTTATAAACATATCTATAAGTAACGTTATGTACTTTTGTTCTTTTATTCGCATGCATGTGACAATAGCTTAGAAACAAATGGAACCACGCTGGTGTGTTGCAAGATTAACAGCTGCGCAAAATGCACATGACGTTCACAGTCATATTATAAAAAAAAATGTTATTTTTTTTATATCATGCCTCAATGCATTGACGGAGAAGCAAGAAAACCGGCTGTGTTTATAATTAGTACGTTAACATGTCTTCTTGAAAACATATTTTAGCGCAAAACAGAGTACTATGATTTTGTCACTACATTGTTGTTGTGGGAAAAAAATTAAAACCATTACACTCTGGTAAAACTTCCTTTATTAGAAATAGGACTTTTTTAAAGAGACGTGTTTTTGTAAACATCAAGAACATGTTAACATGTTGAGAAGGCTGCTATAAGAACGCGTTTCAAACATTTCAACAGGTTGTCAATATCTCATTAGCAACTAAACGTTTGGTTTATCAAACGAAATAGTACCATTGAATTCACACCCAGCATGGAAAAAATGATACCCACAGGTATTGGACAAAACGATGCTAAGCTTAATTGAAAATAACATTTGCTTAAGGAATTGATTAGGCGTTTACATTTTTATCGAACTTGCTAACAATGTGTTCTATCCTAACATTAAGTACTGCATTCAAATGTTTCATTAACGCATTTTGCAATTCATTCACGCTTGATGGCTACCACCTCGAGGGACGCTCCTATATAAGGTATCTGTAACATATAGTCCTGACACAATATAGCTTTGATACTAAATGATGAAATAAAATAAAGATAATAACATACTAGATACGCGAAATGAAATTTAATAAACTGTTATTATTCGACGTGATGCTTCGATAACCATTAATTTCAAATGGATACAACAACAGTTTGGTTCATTCTAGGACTATGTTTAGCTGTGATTACTTTACTGGGTTGTATAGGAAATATTTTGTCATTTCTGATTTGGACCAAGGGCAAAAGGTGTTCGGGTTGTCAAGGTGCTATATACCTACGATGTTTAGCTTTATCAGACACGCTCGTGTTATGTGTTCCAGCGATGGAATTGACAATAGCATTGCTAGAACCCACAATTGTATTACGAAATCTTAATCCAGTGTTTTGTAAACTAGTGCCGATCAGTCCATATTTTTGTGTGCAGTTATCAGCGTGGATTGTTGTTAGTCTGACTGTGGAGCAAACCATTGCGGTATGCAGTCCGCTAAAGTCAATGGCAACGTCAAGTAAATGGAGACAATATGGCATTGTGATTTTCGTTACGTTAGTGTCTCTTCTCGATAATATTCCTATTCTGGTAGGATTTTACTGGGGAATCGAAGAACATGTGTCATCATCACCAAGTGCAAATAGCAGTAATTTTTCTAATTTTCCTATTTTGGATGTTAATTTAAGCGAACCTGTGAAAGAGTTGGGAGATGAATTAACCGATGTTGAACAACAATACACATGCATCGAGTCATTTTCATCACCAGAACATGTTTACATTGTGCAGCTGGGGATTATAGCCATCTTACCTATAGTAACCCTCACAGTATGTAACATTATAATCATTACCAAGTTATTCCACCGTGACAAGAAACTGACAAGGCTGGCCTCCAGGAAGACTGGACAGCGGGGCAGCTCGTTACTAGCAGCTATGACTGCCAGGACGGTAGCCATCAGTATCGTCCAGTGCGTTACAGCTATCCCTATTGTTTCTATGGACATTTTCTTCTTATTCCAAACACCAGAAACATTGACCATGATGATATATGATATTTGTAACACGGTCTATTACGTCAATAATGCAATCAATGTGATATTTTACTGTTTACTTGGACGTAGTTTCAGGCAGGACTTAATTGATATGTTCTCTAGAAAGCCCAAGTATGGGATAAGAAGCGGGCTTGCCGGGCTGGCAACATTAGAGACGATATCTTCTTCAGTTATGTGAAGAATTAAAACAACCACAATGTTTGACGATATAATAGCTTATGAAATAGTTGTTAAAATAATATTACAAAGTGTTTTATATATACGCGTATATTTATTTAATAGTATGCATATTTCTAGAAAAGTTAAATTTTAATATGCGAAAAGAATTATCTTTTTATTTCACTGGTGCAAATATAATCGTTTTGGGGTTACCTCTGACTTTTCCATGTACAAAATAAATGTTACTTTTCCTTTTGTGAATTAAATTTGAGTGTCTCTCGGTATTTATTGTATCAGTGAGAAAGAATGTCGACTTTTGGTTCCAAACTAGCCAGGTTTGCATTTTCGCTTTTCACTTTTACACCTTTCCTATTCAATGGATTATTTGTATGAAGTAATCTATGTAACATACGTCATATAGATAGGCTGGCGCTCTTTAGGCGTCTTAACATGATTAGGACAGAAGTACTATTATAAGTGATGCAGTAGCTAGCTTCAGAACTTCAACAGCTTTCAGTTGTATAAAAAGTCATATGATAAGTTCGATGAAATTTCGATTTTTGTCTTCTGAATGTAGCTGTTCTTTCATTTGAAGTTCATTTCGAAAACACGCCCATGTAATATACAGAGATTTTTTAAGTTGTAAAAATTGAAAAAATTTCTGTATATTTTTTTATATTTTTCTTATTTTTGCTCCAAAACATAGATTGTGGGTACTCGTTAGAACCGCCTGCAAACCCCATTTTCGCTATATAAAAGTGGGGTATAAGGGGGTATACCTTTCACGGAGATGTTTTCCTGATGGTTTACTTTAAACCGCAGACGGCTAGAAGGTAATATTTTATATAGGTATTTGATAACCCCATGATGCCACAGCCAACGAGTATGCAATAAATATTGAACTGTATTTCTTAGTGTCTGATTATGGTTTTTCGCAGATATTTTGCCACTGTTTGAATCAAAATGACATATTTTCTTGACACAACTGAGAATTTAGTCTGTCGCAAAAAATGCAGCAAAAAATTTTGAAAATCGGTTGACAAATAAAAAAGTTCTGATCAAAAGCATTTTTGAATAGGGATTTTCTATACAAAAATCTCATGAAAGGGAGGTAAATATTTTCCCCGCAAAAAATCTTGGTATTTCATTATGATTGGTCAAAATCATTTTGAAATGACACAAATGATTTACCTCAGGCAAAATCTTTATGTTCAAGTAAAAACTTTCGAAAATTGCCCATTTTCATTATCATTGGTTATCTCACTTGCCAGTGCAAATCCCTATTCAAAATTATATTTGGCCATTAGAGCTTTATCTGCTCACCGCTTTTCAAATTTTTGCAGGTCCTATTAGGACAAACTATGATAAAGATGTTTACATGAAAATAACTTTCCTATCGTCTCCACACAAAAACATTCTGCGGAAAGCCATTATCAGAGACAAGATTTAAACTTTAGTACATAATTTATATGTTTTACTTTATAATTTATATTTTTAGTTTAGTTGGATGCCATCTTGAATTTCTCGAAACGCTCACTGATGACAGGCTGTCATCATCCAGAATCTTTATTAGCAATGTCTAACCTACAAGAATCTGTAATGAAAAAAAAAAACATATACCAGACTTCCAGGTCAAATATTACATCAAAATCTTTCCAAAATGAGCCGCCGAATATTTCAAACCCTTAACCTAGAATTTCATGGAATAAGATCCTGGGTCGATTGTGAGATAGTACGGATAGTGGGGAATGCGGAAAAGTAGTATAAAGATGTCGCTGAACAATAGTTTGAACATTTTTATTATCCCTTGATCAATTACCAACAGTGTTTTTCGTACGCTAAATCTATAATCTTTTCAGCCAAGGCGTAATGCTTCAATGTATACTTTCTTTTCATTTAAAAAAAGTTAAAAGGGTTTATCGAATTAAAGTGTGAATCGTGTCAGCATGTATTTCAAAAGCTCGTAAAGTGGTCTTGAAATGATACTTTTCAAATGATTTTGTTCACCCTGCCGATACAGTCAGGGTCACTCCTGTTTAGGCAACCCTAGCTTCACTTTGTTAGATTGGAATTGGTACCCACAATCTATGTTTTGGTGCAAAAGTAATAAAATGGTATAAGTAAGCATCAAACTGGTATTCCCCCGTATTACCCAGTTTCACTATATAAAAGTGAGTTTGGAATGGGGTATACAGTTCACGGGGACGTTTTCCTGATGTCAAGGGTTGTAACAGCAACGGTCTGACTTTATTCGAAGACGTTGAAGCATGACGCTTATAATAATTCAGCATAAAACAATTGTACAAAGAATTAAAGAAACATCTCTGTGAATACTCTGGAATCTGAGTATAAACTTCCGTTATCTGAATTCAGATAAATACTATTCAAAACAATTCCTATTCTTTTCATCATATCAACATTGGCTGAAATAAAACATAAAATAACATTTGAAATCAGTTAATGTAAATGTATTAGTTTCTACCTGTATCCAAACCCTACGTCTACTATGTAAGTGGAAGTTTTTTTAGTGGTCAAGTAGTTCACATAACGATGGTTCTATAATAAATTTCTTTAATTCGTGTTCGTAAAAATCTATTAAACACTTTGGCACTTTCAGAAATATTCATAAAAAGGTACAAGTAGGCAAAGATCAGGAAAAGGCGCAATCAGAAAAAGATTCCCACTCCAAAAACCGAGGTGGGAAAAAACCAAACTAACAATCAGGAACTTATACCATGAAACATATCGTAAGCCGAATGAGCAGCTATTTTCCCAATAGGTGGCCACTCAGTTACCTTAACTTAACTAAAAATATGAAAACATACATAAGGCGCGAACAGCACAAAAATGTTTATACACCAAGACATAAAACAAAAAGAACCACCACAGAAGTATCGACTTGGAACGATCAGTAACACAAAGTTACTGGCGGGCTTAAACCGGTTTTACATGGCCATAACCTCACCCTCAGCTTCTGCAGTGGTTCATAACATTTAATTAGTTATTCGGTCGTCGTGGTGAATCTCTAACTAGCCAATGAATCATCAAGAACAAACAAATAAATCATGATAAACATCCTGATGAATCAAAAACCAGGACTCACAGACTGAGTAAGCTGCCCGACGATGGAGATCCCTGGGCGCCGAATAACCTACTAACTCCGGAGCAAAAGAAAAACACTAGTTGGACCCCGGTGGGCCAAGCAACAGACAAGAAGCTCCGGCCCCAACCGACTAAAGTGAATAGCTTTATGTCGGGGCCATCATAGAGTCTGACGCCCGACCCACCGGCGTGCAATTAAAGAAGGCAGCATAGTTATCAACCATGATTGGGTTAAAAACTAAGCATGCAGACTGTCGCATAACATTCAAGTTATAACCTATACGTGTGTAACGTGTTATGATTTTTCTGAACTGAAAAGAAAAATCATTAATTCCTTTAAGTTTCTTAAATTTGTAAACCAAGTCACCATAAAATTCAGGTTCCGAAAGGCCCTCACTTAAAAGCGTCTTTAACCCAACATTATATTTGGAAATCAATTCATAGTGTCTACGATAAAATTTAGAAAATGTTTTTCGAAGTTTATGATACCGATAGCCCTGTAGGAGAAGTTTTGCCGTTAAACATTTATTTCGAGCGTTGGAGTCTGTAACATGATTGCAGACTCTAGCAAACCTAATAAGTTGCGAAATGTATACACCATAAGAAGCACGACGAGGAACGTCACCATCCAAAAAAGGAAAATTTACTATATCAAAATCAAAGTCATCGCGCTTATCATAAATTTTAGAAGAAACAAATCCATTTGCAACAGAAAGATGTAGATCTAAAAAGGGGGCTTCAGTATCCGAGATATTGGCTTTGTTCAACTGAAGTTCAGGTGGATAAATTTGATTGACCATACCTTCAAAATAAGGGTTGTCAATGTTCAAAAGGTCATCGAGGTACCTAGATGTGGAATTAAAAGCCTCGATAACATCAGCTTGATTATCATGGTTAAGAGAATCCATGAAATCTCTTTCGTAGCAGTATAAAAATAAATCAGCTACTAGAGGTGCGCAATTTGTACCCATCGGAATTCCAACAATTTGTCTGTATAACTTGGTCCCAAATCTAATATAAATATTATCAAGGAGATAGGATAAGGCGTCGCATACATTCTGACATGACCAAAGTGTATACCGACTTTGGTCAGAGGAAGTGAAAAAAGCCTTTCTGTCATTACATGCCAAATAAAGTGAACCATAGTTTTTTAATGCCCTTTTGAAGGTCCACTCAATCAAATCCAGAAGTTTTTCTTTTATTAGATTATGTGGTAATGTTGTATACAGAGTAGAAAAATCATATGTGGACAAGCTTGTCGCACGGAACCCTCTACACTTCAATTTACTAAGCACCTCACCAGAATTTTTAATTTTAATAAGAGTTTTTTGATCGTCTTCGCTCGTCTTTTTGAGATCCCTCACTGTGAAGGAACGATGGATTTTCCTTTCCCTTCATCTCTTCCTTGTCTGAGCTCCCTGTCGCCGAGGGTTTCGCTGGGTCACTGAACTGAAAAAAATATAAATAACTGTTTACTCAGTTGTCCGCACACTGTGTGTATATCATTACTTATTGCGATTTTTGGTTGCTTTCTTGCACCTCGGATTTTATGGTGGACATGTCCGTGCAATGAATACCCCCTTAAACCCCAGTTCTATATAGAAAAACTGGGGTTTGCAGGAGTATACCTATTTGTCTTATTTTTGCTCCAAAACATAGATTGTGGGTACTCGTTAGAACCGCCTCGCTAGAACCGCCTCGGCGAGGCGGTTCTAACGTGTACCCACAATCTATGTTTTGAGCAAAAATAAGAAAAATATCAAAACCTTTCAGCTGAAAATTTTCAATTTTTAAAGCTAAAACATATGTGTAAATTGCATGGACAAGTTTTCGTAATGTTAAAAATAGGCTCTTATTGCATTGGTTCCTGTTTTCTACTTTAAATAATTTAGCCAATTTGGCCAGTATACAGCCCTCACTTCACATCCCTTATTTTTAGGGTTTTCATTATTTAAAAATGAATTAATATTTCTGATGTTCATGGAGCTATGAAACACAGTGGGTCGCGTGGAAAGTGGAAGAACCCCGAAGGGATTCATCAGAAAAATCAAACTCATTGCTTATATTTACATTCATTTTTCTCTATCGCGCGTTGAAAAATATTAAGGTGATCACATTTACAAGCAGATAGAAAATTTACACAGAGTGTATATTGAAAGAGCGGAACGGCAAATATTACATGTACGTCATGACGTTTACAACGTCCAACCATACTGGTCAAGATCTCGATTTTTTACGCGGCAGTCGATGTTAACAAAATTAGGTTAAAGGATGGCTGAAAACCGTAATTCGATGTGACGTTTGAACCACAAATCGCTATTTTTTTTTCACAAAATTACTCATTTTGTTTATGTCTTATTACATTTCCGCATTGAAATCGTTTGTTTATCAGTCTGCCCTCCCACATCAACATCTATTTTAGTCACGCAATGTGAAAAAGATGCAGAAAAAAGTTTGTAGCCTAAGGCGTTTTAAGTCAGTGCGCAAGAAACAAATAGTTCACACTAAAGTCTAATGTTGACGTTTGAAATGATTCCAAGAAGCTCATATAATTCATGATTTGGACATTGTATCTATATAACGTTAAAACAGTACTTTAATTTACATTTAACCTCGCTAAACAGTGCATTTGCTAAAAAAATCTCTGTTTATTGCATGGGCAAGTTTTCGTAATGAATTTTAAAAGGTAAAACAATTGTTTTCAAGGGTTATTGGCAGCTATTGCAGTTTTAAGGCTATAACGGATGTTCCATCAACTCTAAATCACGTTTTTTGTTGACAACAGACAGTACTTGGATAGTAGCCATGTTACAAATAATATATAGAGAAGGGATCCATATTACCTACGCATAATATGCGGTTCTAACGAGTACCCACAATCTATGTTTAGGAGCAAAGTATACCCTTGCATACCCCACTTTTACTATATAAAAGTGGGGTTTAATGGGGTATTCATTGCACGGACATGTTTTCCTGATGTTTTAAATGAATGTTGTTATGCTATCATAGCCTCGTTCTTGTATAAACTATAGATTGTCCTGCCCCCGGCGTCTTAAATCTAAGTTTAAATAAAATGAGCCTGTGCATGAGAATACCAACAATTTGTGTTTCCGACCAGGTCCGACACAAACCAGGCTGTACCGTAACAGAAGCAGGCTAGAAGCTTGAAACTTTGGATATAAGTAGAAGAGGAATAATACTATCCGTGTGGCGAAAACAAACGCTGATCAGCTGTGCAGTTACTGCACAGCTGATCTGCGTCTTTGTTTTCGCTCATGCAAATCATTGGTTTTCTCATGCGAAGACTCATATCATTTATGCAAATCCCTTTTTCAAAATCAATTATATTACTATTATAAATCCTTGAGGATAATTACATTTGCGAAATCAATATTTTCAGAAGGGACTTGCTAAGAAGCTATTTTTGTTGGTAATGACATTCTGTTGCATCTGTGTGAGTGATGTTGAACTGAGACCTCTCTTGGAAGCCGGGCGAAGCAATGGTGAGATAATATCGGCTAAGATAGAGCAAATGAGAGAATCAGATAGAATTAAAACAGACGTACCTGCAAACAGTGTAACAAACGGTCAGTTTGTGCATAAGCTAAAAGGTATAAGTTCTGTCCTGCCTTTCGAGATAGACATGAAACAGAATCAAGACAATACATTCACTGCGGATAATGCAGTTAAACTAATCCACGATCCTGGAAGGCCTTGTTCAATAGGAGATAAAGAAAACGATGCAAATATTGAAGGTAAAAAGGAAGGACAGACTGATGTTCCTTATTTGACTCAACCCAACATTGTGAAATCCAGTAAGCAAGCCCAAAGTGATTTGTTGCACAGAAACACTAATAATATAGCAGAACCAGTTAAAAGTCTAATACAGATGAAAGCAAACCCAGGAATATGCAATCCAGTACGACTGGAACCGGGCTGGATAAAACAACACAAGGTGTGAGATTATACAGGTCTGTGAATAAAAATATTCATATGTCTGAACCAGTGCATGGAACCACAACTGCACTAGTAACTACACCAGAGGAAACTACACCAATGGAAACAAAACGCAAAGCCCAACGACAACAGCAAAGAGAGCCGCCAAGTCTTTAGGTATACATTTGGTTTAATAGCTTCATCATACTTGGATTTGATAAATGACTTACAAGTACATCAAAGATGTATAGACCACTAACCTACACAGTCAGTTCAAACATTTTAGTCATTCTACTTTATTCTTTACATATATATGTGTTTTAGTACATGTAAAATAAACTACAATAGAGCAAATAAAATAGTCTACACTTTTCAGTAACATTCGCTGTGCAATAGAAACAAAACATAACAAGCTACCTCGCTTAGAAAAAGTTGTGTGCCGATTTCATTCCGAAATATTATGTTTTGAGTAAAAGTTTTGCCCGTAACTTCAATGAAGTAATGTGCAGCTTGGACTTAAGTTTCTTGTTTCTTTTCAGCGGACACTTGCAAATATTTGAAAAGGTAAGATATCCCTTTTTCTTATGTGATTACTCAAATATATGGTCAAAAACGATTACATTTTTATTGAAATAGGTTTTGTTTGGACCAAATATACACATACAAGTTATTCTGATGATGACTACGATAATTGATATGTTACTGACCGTTCTAAGGCGACACCTCTGTTGTGTGATGTTTGGTGTTACATTTTGGGTCGTTTGCACATCTTATGTACGTACGTATAAGTGCCTGGTTCTAAATTTAGTTTTTTCGCACCTCGGTTTTTGGAATGGGAATTTCTTTCTGATTGCGCCATTTCATGATCATTGCCTACTTTTATCTTTCATATATTTCGTTAAGTCCGGGTAACTAAATGACCACCTATTAGGAAATAACTGCTCACTCGGCTTACAATATGATCTGTTTGTATTGACACCTGATTGCCTATTTAGTTTTTCCCAACTCGAGTTTCGGTGTTGGACTTTCGTTCAAATTGCACAATGTCCTGATCGTTTTCATTTACCTTTACCCTTTGTGGGTGAAAAATGGGATATTTTATCTTGCGCCGTAATATAACGTTCGATTTGCAAAAGCATCTGATGTCTTTGTTACCTATAATTGTTGCAAATACCCAACTGTATAGCTGTCAACAATCCACGTCTCGCAATTTAATAGCGAACCCATAACCTACAGCTGTCTTGGGATTCAAGAGTCAGAAACATGTTTCTCTCTCTCTCTCTCTCTCTCTCTCTCTATTATATATATATATATATATATATATATATATATATATATATATATATATATATATATATATATATATATATATATATATATATATATATATATATATATATATATAGTAACAGTTATTACAAGATGTATTAACAATGCTATTGTAACATCAAAGATATAGTCCACAATAATTAAGCCTTGGCTGCCACAACATGTTCATCGATTTGAAACCATGTCTTTACTTACCATAGTCTATGATTTCGTTACAAGTGATTATGTGCAAATTGTTACAATTTTAACGCGCTGTAAATTAAATTTCACCTTTGCGTGATCTGAGATGTTAATTCAATTATGTATCAAGAATAACATAGCTACATTGTTTAGTATAACAGAACTCCTCTAAAATCCAAAGGGTCTTGATAAACGTTTTAAACAATGCTACCTTTAAACATATATTGGACGTAGATATCCACATTATGCTTAAATCATCACGTCCTTCAGGAGTGACCTTTGTTGTATACGCTTTCCTATATGTAGCATCATTGCTTTAGTATGTACTTTAGTATATGTTAAAGTTTTAGTTTCAACAGATTTTATCGTTTCTTATTTTCAGAACAATAAAACGACTGCCACCAATGTGCAAGAAAGATTTCACTGGTTGGAGCTAAATGAACTGATTCGACAACTGTGGTCGGTGTTTGTTTTCCCTTATGGCGTGAACTGAATTTTTTTATATTTTTCTTATTTTTGCTCAAAACATAGATTGTGGGTACACGTTTGAACTGCCTCGCCGAGGCGGTTCTAACGAGTACCCACAATCTATGTTTTGGAGCAAAAATAAGAAAAATAGATACACCCCTGCATACCCCAGTTTTACTTTACAAAAGTGGGGTTCAAGGGGGTATACATTACACGGACATGTTTTCCTGATGCAATTTTTATTTGCTATTACTGCAGCTGGTGTTGTGCCGTGTGGCAGCCCTAAAAAGTCTCCCCGTACATCATCTATAGTGCAGATTATATTTTCTTTTCGGCCCTTTGAGATCAGCGAGGATATTCTGAGAAATCAGAAATTAATTATCGGTTAAGATTCATTTTCTTACCATTGAATGTTTAATATAATTTTATTATTTGGTTCCATTTAGATGATAATAGTCTTTGTATCGACTATCCTGTTGAAAGTTGCAAAATTTCAGTAATTCTCTTTGGCAACATGTTGCCCAATCTAAAGGGTCACTGACGATACTTTAATAGTCGAAACCGCGGTATGGCCCATCCCCTTTCTCATTAGTGTCTTCGTTTTAATTTTTATTTACTATTACTGCAGCTGGTGTTGTGCCGTGTGGCGGCCCTAAAAAGTCTCCCCGTACATCATCCATAGTGCAGGTTATATTTTCTTTTTGGTCCTTTGAGATCAGCGAGGATATTCTGAGAAATCACAAACTTATCATCGGTCAAGATTCATTTTCTAACCAACGTTTAATATATTTTGTCCCATTTAGATAATACTAGTATTTGTAACGACTACCCTGTTGAAAGTTGCTAAATTTCAGTAATTCTCTTTGGCTCCATGTTGCCAAATCTAAAGGGTCACTGACGAGACTTTGATAGTCGAAACCGCGGTATGGCCCATCCCCTTTCTCATTAATGTGTTTACTGTTCTTAAAGGATCTTCGTTTTAATTTTTATCTTAAAGGATCTTAGTTTTAATTTTTATTTGCTATTACTGCAGCTGGTGTTGTGCCGTGTGGCGGCCCTAAAACGTCTCCTCGTATATCATCCATAGTGCATGTTATATTTTCTTTTCGGTCCTTTGAGATCAGCGAGGATATTCTGAGAAATCAGAAATTTATTATCGGCTAAGATTCATTTTCTTACCATTAAATGTTTAATATATTTGGTTTCATTTGGATAATAATACTGTAGTCTTTGTATCGACTATGCTGTTGAAAGTTGCACAATTTCAATTTAAAGGGTTTAATAGTCGAGACCGCGGTATGGCCCATCCCCTTTCTCATTAGCGTCTTCGCTGCTCTTAAAGGATATCAGTTTTAACTTTTATTCATGGACGATGGACTTTAAAAATGCAAAACATAACTGTGTACTATGTTTTTGTTTTTGTTCTAACACTCTTCACACAGATTGACGTGTTTGTGTTTGTTCTTGTTGGCCTACTACTATAGAATTCTATAAAGTAGTATAATTTGTACAGGCCAAATTAATACAGACAGTTGGCCTACACAGAACTCAGTAATGTCGCGCATTTTATATACTCACGGACTTTGAAAATGCATTATGGTTATTCCGAAGTTTTTTTTGTTTTTGTTTTTTTAAGTGAAAGTTATAGTCAGTATACAAAAACTGAAACTCCAGTGCCAGAGATTGACGTCATACAGTATGATTTCAAGCGGTACCTAAAATTCAACATAATACAAATTACATAACAGTTTAATGTAGATGAAAATCAGTCATCAGGTCCAATATGGCTTTTGAAGCCAAACAATGCTGTTGGCTGGCTTTCATTTGCACTAAAACGGGATAAGTACGTCATTTTACTTTTATAAAAAAACATTAACATTTCTTGTCGTGAAAATTACGTCTTTTTTCGTTGATGAAAATAAAAAAAAAATAACTTATTTATTTTGTGCGTGAAAACGAATTCAAACGTTTTCGAACACAATAAATAGCAAGAAGACTTACTGGTCCAACTAGTGTTTTTCTTTTGCTCCGGAGTTAGTAGGTTATTCGGCGCCCAGGGATCTCCATCGTCGGGCAGCTTACTCAATCTGTGAGTCCTGGTTTTTTGATTCATCAGGATGTTTATCATGATTTATTTGTTTGTTCTTGATGATTCATTGACTAGTTAGAGATTCACCACGAGGACCGAAGAACTAACTAAATGTTGTGAACCACTGCAGAAGCTGAGGGTGATGTTAGGTACCTGTAAAACCGGTTTAAGCCCGCCAGTAACTTTGTGTTACTGATCGTTCCAAGTCGATACTTCTGTAGTGGTTCTCTTTGTTTTATGTCTTGGTGTTTAATTTTTTTTTTGTGCTGTTGGCGCCTTATGTATGTTTTCATATTTTTAGTTAAGTTAAGGCAATTGAGTGGCCACCTATTGGGAAAATAGTTGCTCATTCGGCTTACGATATGTTTCATGGTATAAGTACCTGATTGTTAGTTTGGTTTTTTCCCACCTCGGTTTTTGGAGTGGGAATCTTTTTCTGATTGCGCCTTTTCCTGATCTTTGCCTACTTGTACCTTTTTACTTAAATTACTATAACGTTGGGCGCTGTAATCGTATGCCTCTCCATATTGACCACTTTACGCTTGACGTTAGTTAAGAACGCTATCGCCTAAACGCTATTGCCTACTTGTACCTTTTTATATCAGAGTTCTTGTGGTTGTGCCGTGTGGCGGCCCTAAAAAGTCTCCCCGTACATCCATTTAATGCTCTTATTTTTCCAATCCTCAGGGATTGCTTGCAATCAGTTTGTTTTTTCCTATCTTTAACTACCACAACTCTTCGATACCGTATTGAAGGTCATTAGTTGACCGTCACTCGTATCTCGTTGTATAAGCGATTCTTATGTTTCTATCTATGGACTTGTACATGGATCTGAGATGTGGGCTTCGGTTATACCTTTTTCTTTCATTCGAAAGATTTTGCATTACGATTAAGTGCATTATTTATTCTATAACCGGTATGAGTGTCGCGCTTCTTTTGGCAGTATCAACACAATACTCCCAACTATGACTATCACAAAAAGATTAGAAATTACATTAACTCCCCTTAGGTTGCATGCCGCGTCTACTGTACGGATTCCTCATTCAACTAACAATTTTCAAAATTTATTACCTACTGTTAGGGCGACACCTCTTAATTTATTTTCGGCATCTTCTGGTAATCTACACGGAGCTTCTAATTCAAATATGTTTCGTAATAATCTTCAGATTAGGTTATCTCCACTCAAATCACCAATTTTACGTAAATAAATTAATCCGTTCAAGAGACCTGGAATGTACCCTAGTATTTCTAAGTGCAATGCCAAGAAGTGCAACTGTTGCAATCATTTATGCTCTAAGACTACTATCACTTCATCTGTGAATGGTAGGACATTTTCAGTGGTTAATAATTCTGATTTAGACTGAAAATCTATGGATTTTGTATATGTTCTTACTTGAAATACAAATAATTGCAGGATGCAATATGTTGGACAAACTTGTCGAACTTTGCAAAAACGATTTGGTGAGCACTATCGTAGAATCAGAAAGCCCAAAAATAATGATACCTTTTTGTACCAGCATTTTAAGCGCACTGGTCATTCTCCCAATGATGTTATAGTTCAACCAGTGGAGAAAATCTCATATGATGAAAATTCTTCAGCTAGATTCAAAAACATCAAACGATTTGAAACTGAACTTAAATGGATAAAATTACTGCAAACACCCTTTCCACTGGGATTTAACGACAACATTTACCATGAAGGCAACATTTCCAAAATGCCCGATTTTGATGTACTTACACTTTCAGAGTCCCGTAAACGTAAATCTAGATCTCATGGTATACGGAAAAAGGGTAATGACAAACGTAAACGGTGCGCTGCATTGAAATTGAACATTTCCCTTAATGATTTAGCTGTTTATCTAAGGATTCACGGTCGACATCCAATGCTGTCTTATCTTAGTTCTCTACCTATTGCTGCATTACGTTCCTTGGACACAGAGGCTAATAGATTTTACGATAGAAATCATCAAATGTATGACGCTGCACTGTTAACAAGATGTTATACTCAGCATGCTCTTCGTCCATTTATCGATTCCGAAGCTAATCACATTATGCTCTAAGACTGCTATCACTTCATCTGTGAATGGTAGGACATTTTCAGTGGTTAATGATTCTAATTTAGACTGAAAATCTATGGATTTTGTATATGTTCTTACTTAAAATACAAATAATTGTAGGATGCAATATGTTGGACAAACTTGTCGAACTTTGCAAAAACGATTTGGTGAGCACTATCGTAGAATCAGAAAGCCCAAAAATAATGATACCTTTCTGTACCAGCATTTTAAGCGCACTGGTCATTCTCCCAATAATGTTATAGTTCAACCAGTGGAGAAAATCTCATATGATGTAAATTCTTCAGCTAGATTCAAAAACATCAAACGATTTGAAACTGAACTTAAATGGATAAAATTACTGCAAACACCCTTTCCACTGGGATTAAACGACAACATTTACCATGAAGGCAACATTTCCAAAATGCCCGATTTTGATGTACTTACACTTTCAGAGTCCCGTAAACGTAAATCTAGATCTCATGGTATACGGAAAAAGGGTAATGACAAACGTAAACGGTGCGCTGCATTGAAATTGAACATTTCCCTTAATGATTTAGCTGTTAATCTAAGGATTCACGGTCGACATCCAATGCTGTCTTATCTTAGTTCTCTACCTATTGCTGCATTACGTTCCTTGGACACAGAGGCTAATAGATTTTACGATAGAAATCATCAAATGTATGACGCTGCACTGTTAACAAGATGTTATACTCAGCATGCTCTTCGTCCATTTATCGATTCCGAAGCTAATCACATTATGCTCTAAGACTACTATCACTTCATCTGTGAATGGTAGGACATTTTCAGTGGTTAATGATTCTGATTTAGACTGAAAATCTATGGATTTTGTATATGTTCTTACTTAAAATACAAATAATTGTAGGATGCAATATGTTGGACAAACTTGTCGAACTTTGCAAAAACGATTTGGTGAGCACTATCGTAGAATCAGAAAGCCCAAAAATAATGATACCTTTCTGTACCAGCATTTTAAGCGCACTGGTAATTCTCCCAATGATGTTATAGTTCAACCAGTGGAGAAAATCTCATATGATGTAAATTCTTCAGCTAGATTCAAAAACATCAAACGATTTGAAACTGAACTTAAATGGATAAAATTACTGCAAACACCCTTTCCACTGGGATTAAACGACAACATTTACCATGAAGGCAACATTTCCAAAATGCCCGATTTTGATGTACTTACACTTTCAGAGTCCCGTAAACGTAAATCTAGATCTCATGGTATACGGAAAAAGGGTAATGACAAACGTAAACGGTGCGCTGCATTGAAATTGAACATTTCCCTTAATGATTTAGCTGTTAATCTAAGGATTCACGGTCGACATCCAATGCTGTCTTATCTTAGTTCTCTACCTATTGCTGCATTACGTTCCTTGGACACAGAGGCTAATAGATGTTACGATAGAAATCATCAAATGTATGACGCTGCACTGTTAACAAGATGTTATACTCAGCATGCTCTTCGTCCATTTATCGATTCCGAAGCTAATCACATTAGAAGTTTTATAAAAATTCCTTTCATTAATAAAGGAATTGACTTTATTGATTTACCAAGCATATTCCAAGATAAATCAGTGATACAGTCTATACCTACCTACTTCCAAAATTCAGAACCTCCTATTATTTGTTACAAATATAACAAACCAATCAGAAATAATATTTTTAATTTCAATAAACTTGTTTCTGATCTTGATATCCATGCTAATACTCCCAAGTCTTGAGATTGTAAAGATTCAAAATATGTTTATCAACCAGCCGGACATATAGTTACTGGAAATTAAAAAATAATTTCGGATTCTAGAATTCGCAAAATTGTTTCTAAAGGTCCGAAATATAGATTCCCTTCCTACATTGATTTCGACAAATGTAGAGAGGAGATTGCATCTGCATTAAATGATTTCGGTAATCGATGGTGTAAACGAGAGGGTGTTGAGGATAATGCTCTTAAAGAATGGAAAAGATGTATCTTCACTATCGTGGATAAACGTATTAAGTTTTATTCACAAAATACTAATCTTTTACCTCCTAAACCCAAATCGTCATTTAGGCATTTGAAGCAGAGTATCCAAGAATTTCATAGAAAGTATGTCTTGGTTCCGGCAGACAAAGCCGCAAACAATGTTGTTGTCGTGTGTAGGCTTCACTACGTTAACACCTTAAAACATGAGCTTGATGGTACCAGGGCTTATCTGGAGACAGATACTGATGAAGTGTCTGTAGTTAATGCCCACTTAAACGATTTACCTGTTAAGTTTTCTGTTTGTGTCAATGAAGGCCAAGACAAACTTCCTACGATGTATTGGTTACCTAAGCTTCACAAAAGACCATACAAAGCTAGATTTATTGCAAATTCTAGCTCTTGTACTACCACTGAACTTTCTAAATTATTAACTTCCTGTCTTACTGCTATCAAATCTCATGTTATAAGATACTGTGAGACAGTGTATGAAACTTCAAATAAAAATTGGTTTTGGTCAATAAAAAATTCTGGTGAGGTGCTCAGTAAATTGAAGTGTAGAGGGTTCTGTGCGACAAGCTTGTCCACGTATGTTTTTTTCTACTCTGTATACAACATTACCACATAATCTAATGAAAGAAAAACTTCTGGATTTGATAGAGTGGACCTTCAAAAGGGCATTAAAAAGTATGGTTCACTTTATTTGGCATGTAATGACAGAAAGGCTTTTTTCACTTCCTCTGACCAAAGTCGGAATACACTTTGGTCATGTCAGAATGTGTGCGACGCCTTGTCCTATCTCCTGGATAATATTTATATTAGATTTGGGACCAAGTTATACAGACAAATTGTTGGAATTCCAATGGGTACAAATTGCGCACCTCTCGTAGCTGATTTATTTTTATACTGCTACGAAAGAGATTTCATGGATTCTCTTAACCAGGATAATCAAGCTGATGTTATCGAGGCTTTTAATTCCACATCTAGGTACCTCGATGACCTTTTGAACATTGACAACCCTTATTTTGAAGGTATGGTCAATCAAATTTATCCACCTGAACTTCAGTTGAACAAAGCAAATATCTCAGATACCGAAGCCCCCTTTTTAGATCTACATCTTTCTGTTGCAAATGGATTCGTTTCTTCTAAAATTTATGATAAGCGCGATGACTTTGATTTTAATATAGTAAATTTTCCTTTTTTGGATGGTGACGTTCCTCGTCGTGCTTCTTATGGTGTTTACATTTCGCAACTTATAAGGTTTGCTAGAGTCTGCAATCATGTTACAGACTTCAACGCTCGAAATAAATGTTTAACGGCCAAACTTCTCCAACAGGGCTATCGGTATCATAAACTTCGAAAAACCTTTTCTAAATTTTATCGTAGACACTATGAATTGATTTCCAAATATAATGTTGGGTTAAAGACGCTTTTAAGTGAGGGCCGTTCGGAATCTGAATTTTATGGTGACTTGGTTTACAAATTTAAGAAAGTTAAAGGAAAAAATGATTTTTCTTTTCAGTTTAGAAAAATCATAACACGTTACAGACGTATAGGTTATAACTTGAATGTTATGCGACAGTCTGCATGCTTAGTTTTTAACCCAATCATGGTTGATAACTATGCTGCCTTCTTTAATTGCACGCCGGTGGGTCGGGCGTTAGACTCTATGATGGCCCCGACTTAAAGCTATTCATTTTAGTTGGTTGGGGCCGGAGCTTCTTGTCTGATGCTTGGCCCACCGGGGTCCAACTGGTGTTTTTCTTTTGCTTCGGAGTTAGTAGGTTATTCGGCGCCCAGGGATCTCCATCGTCGGGCAGCTTACTCAATCTGTGAGTCCTTGTTTTTGATTCATCAGGATGTTTATCATGATTTATTTGTTTGTTCTTGATGATTCATTGACTAGTTAGAGATTCACCACGAGGACCGAAGAACTTACTAAATGTTATGAACCACTGCAGAAGCTGAGGGTGAGGTTAGGAAAAGGTACAAGTAGGCAAAGATCAGGAAAAGGCGCAATCAGAAAAAGATTCCCACTCCAAAAACCGAGGTGGGAAAAAAACCAAACTAACAATCAGGTACTTATACCATGAAACATATCGTAAGCCGAATGAGCAGCTATTTTCCCAATAGGTGGCCACTCAGTTACCTTAACTTAACTAAAAATATGAAAACATACATAAGGCGCCAACAGCACAAAAAATTTTAAACACCAAGACATAAAACAAAAAGAACCACTAAAGAAGTATCGACTTGGAACGATCAGTAACACAAAGTTACTGGCGGGCTTAAACCGGTTTTACAGGTACTTAACCTCACCCTCAGCTTCTGCAGTGGTTCACAACATTTAGTTAGTTCTTCGGTCCTCGTGGTGAATCTCTAACTAGTCAATGAATCATCAAGAACAAACAAATAAATCATGATAAACATCCTGATGAATCAAAAACCAGGACTCACAGATTGAGTAAGCTGCCCGACGATGGAGATCCCTGGGCGCCGAATAACCTACTAACTCCGGAGCAAAAGAAAAACACCAGTTGGACCCCGGTGGGCCAAACAACAGACAAGAAGCTCCGGTCCCAACCAACTAAAATGAATAGCTTTAAGTCGGGGCCATCATAGAGTCTGACGCCCGACCCACCGGCGTGCAATTAAAGAAGGCAGCAAAGTTATCAACCATGATTGGGTTAAAAACTAAGCATGCAGACTGTCGCATAACATTCAAGTTATAACCTATACGTCTGTAACGTGATATGATTTTTCCGAACTGAAGAGAAAAATCATTTATTCCTTTAAGTTTCTTTAATTTGTAAACCAAGTCACCATAAAATTCAGGTTCCGAAAGGCCCTCACTTAAAAGTGTCTTTAACCGATCCTGTAAAACCGGTTTAAGCCCGCCAGTAACTTTGTGTTACTGATCGTTCCAAGGCGATACTTCTGTGGTGGTTTTTTTGTGCCGTTGGCGCCTTATGTATGTTTTCACATTTTTAATTAAGTTAAGGTACCTGAGTGGCCACCTATTGGGAAAATAGCTGCTCATTCGGCTTACGATATGTTTCATGGTATAAGTGCCTGATTGTTAGTTTGGTTTTTTCCCACCTCGGTTTTCGGAGTGGGAATCTCTTTCTGATTGCGCCTTTTCCTGATCTTTGCCTACTTGTACCTTTTTTTGAAAGAAACCCCAATCATCACGGTTTTCATTGTGCTTTTTCTTATGCTAAGGGTTGTTAGCTTTCGACAAGAATGGTTTGTTTTCACACAAACCTTTTTGTTGCCGTTCTAAGGGTTGCTTCTGATAAAGTAACGTCTTGATGGCATCTGAGAAAACAGTTTCTTGTCTGTTGCTTGGCCCACCGGGGTCCAGCTGATGTTTTTCTTTTGCTCCGGAGTAAGTAAGTTATTCGGCGCCCAGGGATCTCCATCGTCGGGCAGCTTACTCAATCTGTGAGTGCTGGTTTCTGATTCATCAGAATGTTTATCATGATTTATTTGTTTGTTCTTGATGATTCATTAAATAGTTAGAGATTCACCACGAGGACCGAAGAACTAACTAAATGTTTTGAACCACTGCAGAAGCTGAGGGTGAGATTATCGCCATTTAAAATCGATTTAAACCCGCCACTAACTTTGCGTTACTGATCGTTCCAAGTCGATACTTCTGTGGTGCTTCTTTTTGTTTTATGTCTTAGTGTTTAAAATATTTTGTTCTGTTGACGCCTTATGTATGTTTTCGTATTTTTAGTTATTTAAGGTAACTGAGTGGCCACCTATTGGGAAAATAGCTGCTCATTCGGCTTACGAAATGTTTTCATGGTATAAGTACCTGATTGTTATTTTGGTTTTTTCCCACCTCGGTTTTTGGAGTGGGAATCTTTTTCTGATTGCGCCTTTTCCTGATCTTTGCCTACTTGTACCTTTTTAGTAAACAATTTATGGAACAAATCTTTATCGATATTGTTTTTGATGTTCAGATACACGACACATAAAAGAAACTTTTTTAAAAAAAAGTTTAAAGCGCATTTTTAAAAACATTAAAGAGTTAAGCCTCATTGATTGGTACTAATGAAGATTTATCTTTGCTTTTCATGCACTCATTTCCATTCATTAAGCAGAAATGAGCCGTGTTTTGAGCAAAATATACCTTAGAAGCCATGTGTGCCTGTGCAGTTTGTTTCTAGCCTGTTCCATAGGTTTAAAATGTTTTATGCTTACTCAGCTGAGATTGAACTTAGACCCCTCTTGGAAGCAGAACGAAGAAATAGTGGGATCATATTCGCCAGTGCTCAACCAACCGCTAGGACAGTAAAACTGAGAGAATCAGAAAGTGTCTTATCTAGAATTCAAACATGCACATGTACTGAAAAAAGTAGAATTATACATAAAGACGAAATAAATGTAAAAAAACAACAACAGTTTACTTGACTATTCTAATGGAAAAGTTATCCAAAGACATAAGTTCTATCTTGCCTCCCGAGATAGAAAATAACTTAACTCATTTAAGCCTGACGTCCCTTTTATGGGACATAGGCAACCAGAATAGCCCCAGATGTGACGCCGCAGAACGCGGCGTCCCATCTGGGACTATTCTGTTTGCTTGGAGGAATTTCATAAAAAAAAAATGATATAAAAATTAAAAATCACTCCTAACACCCCTAAAAATGAAAATGGACTTACCCAAATGATAATGATTGGAAAATCCATTCGTCAGATATGGGTTAAAGCAGAATCAATACACTACTCACAGTGCCTTAATTTTGGATAATGCAGGTTAACTAATTCACGATCCTGTAAGGCCTAGTGCTAATGAAAGGTTTAAAAATGGTTTATGCTCATCTCAGGTGAGACTGAACGCTGAACTTGCTCAAAATAGTGCAATAACTCGAATGAATTGAAATTTCAAGCTTGTCTGAATGACCATGATCGACGTTATTTCGGTTGATCAGACCGGCGTCAGCTTTTCACCTTACCAACAGTCTGGGAGGGACCTTTGAGGAGTCGAATAGTTGGACGATAGCGAATATAATGTCTCGTGGCATCACATATATGTCATCAAGTTTAATAAAACTCCAATTGATTCATTTTCGAAGACCCGTAGAATGATCAATAAAGAGAAAAAACTAAAACTAAAGTGTGTGTTTTACGTGGATTATTACAAGCTCCATGTGAAGTGGTAAAAAGGTACAAGTAGGCAATGGTCAGGAAAAGGCGCAATCAGAATGAATTTCCCACTCCAAAAACCGAGGTGGGAAAAAACTAAATTGACAATTACGTACTTATTCTTATAAAACATATCGTAAGCCGACTGAGCAGCTGTGTCCTGATATGTGGCCACTCAGTTACCGGAGCTTCTTGTCTGTTGCTTGGCCCACCGGGGTCCAACTGGTGTTTTTCTTTTGCTCCGGAGTTAGTAGGTTATTCGGCGCCCAGGGATCTCCATCGTCGGGCAGCTTACTCAGTCTGTGAGTCCTGGTTTTTGATTCATCAGGATGTTTATCATGATTTATTTGTTTGTTCTTGATGATTCATTGACTAGTTAGAGATTCACCACGAGGACCAAATAACTAACTAAATGTTATGAACCACTGCAGAAGCTGAGGGTGAGGTTATGGCCATGTAAAACCGGTTTAAGCCCGCCAGTAACTTTGTGTTACTGATCGTTCCAAGTCGATACTTCTGTGGTAGTTCTTTTTGTTTTTTGTCTTGGTGTTTAAAAATTTTTTGTGCTGTTGGCGCCTTATGTATGTTTTCATATTTTTAGTTAAGTTAAGGTAACTGAGTGGCCACCTATTGGGAAAATAGCTGCCCATTCGGCTTACGATTGTTTCATGGTATAAGTACCTGATTGTTAGTTTGGTTTTTTCCCACCTCGGTTTTTGGAGTGGGAATCTTTTTCTGATTGCGCCTTTTCCTGATCTTTGCCTACTTGTACCTTCTTAACTAAAACTACGACAACGTACATAACGATCAAACAGCACAAAATTCGACTTTTAAACATAAAACCAATAGAACCACAACAGAAGTTTCGCCTTGGAACGATCAGTAATAAAAGATTTGGGGGGTGTGGGTGGAGCTTAAATCGATTTTACAGGGCCCCTAACCTCACCCTCATCTTCTGCAGTGGTTCACAAGTAGTTCGGTCCTCCAGGTGAATCTCTGTGATGGCCCTGACATGGAGCTGTTCCTTTTTGTTGGTTGGGGCCTGAGCATCTTGTCTGTTGCACGGCCCACCAGGGTTCAACTGGTGTTTTTCTTTTGCTCCGGATTTCAGTAAGTTATTCGGCGCCCATGGATCTCCATCGTCGGGCAGCTTACTGAATCTATGAGTCCTTGTTTTTTATTCACCATGGTTGTTTTCATGATTTATTTGTTTGTCCTTGATGATTCACTGACTGATGCTTTCCCGAAGACCACTTGTAGTTTGGCATTAAAACATTAATCAGCAAGATAAATGTTACGCTCGGAGTTGAGCAATTAAAGGAGTTTTGTAATTCGGGGCCTGGTCTGGCAAACTGCAGTGTCATTTTCATATGTACGAGTATAGATACAAAGTGATCAACGTGTCAAAGTTTTAAGGCTGATTGCATGGTCACGAACCAAAGTTATACGTTATGCAAAGCCAGATTAAATATATTAACAAAACACGTCTTTCAAATAGCTTATAAACTTATTGACTTTTGTTCTTTTATTCGCATGCATGTGAAAATAGCTTAGAAACAAATGGAACCACGCCGGTGTGTTGCAAGATTAACAGCTGCGCAAAATGCACATGACGTTCACAGTCATATTATGAAAAAGTGTTATATTCGTTTTTTAAATCATGCCTCAATGCATTGACGAGCAAGAAAACCGGCTGTGTTTATAATTAGTACGTTAACATGTCTTCTTGAAAACATATTTTGGCTCAAAATAGAGTACTATGAATTTGTCATTACATTTTTATTCTTGTTGTGGGAAATAAATTAAAACTATTGATAGTTCGTCTCTCACTAATGAGAAAGACCATCATTATTTCTTGAATAGTGCTGATGTGTGTTGGTGAGTTCTTTGATGGCTGACTAGGCCAATTCTGGCTCTAAACTGTCGGTTGCAAGTAGAGCAAGTCAATGTCATAGAGTCTGATGGTGGCACATTTGTTTTGGCTTTGCGCTCTCTTCGCTTTCTTTCAGCTTCACAGATTCTCTTCTTTTCATAAAGAGCTGCTCCTTTGTTGATGAGACCTCGCCACTTTGATCGCTCCTGTGCAGTCTGTTCCCAGGACCCCATTGGTATTTGGAAATCCTTCAGAGAGGCTTTGAGGGTGTCTTTGTAGCGTTTCTTCTGGCCACCTTGAGAGCGCTTTCCCACCTGTAGTTCTCCATAGAAAACTTTCTTTGGAAGTCGCGCATCAGGCATTCTTATAACATGGCCAGTCCATCTTAGCTGTGCTAGCTTTAAGACTGTATGTATGCTTTGCATCCCTGCTTTCGTCAGGACCTCTGTATCTGGAATCTTGTCCTGCCACTTGATTTTTAACAACTTTCTCAAACAGCTTAAGTGGAAATGGTTAAGTCTCTTTGCATGGCGTCGGTATACTGTCCAGGTCTCACATGCATACAAGAGGGTTGGCAGTACCACAGCCTTGTAGACTTTCAGCTTGGTGTCAAGTTTGATTCCATTTCGCTCCCAGACATTTGCACGGAGTCTTCCGAATGCCACACTAGCCTTTGCAGTTCTGGCAGTGTTCTCATCATCAATATGCACTGCTCTGGAGAGAGTGCTTCCCAGGTAGGTGAACTTGTCAACAACTTTCAGCTTTTGCCCATTCACAGTGATGGTTGGTTCATTATATGGCTTTCCGGGCGCTGGTCGGTGTACAACCTCTGTCTTTTTTGTGCTGATTGTGAGATCATAGTTATCACATGACTGTGAGACTTGATCCATGGCTCTTTGCATTTTTGCCTCTGTGCTGGCATTCTTATCCATATCATCTGCATAGAGCTCATCTAGCACATCAGTCTGGGCCTTAGTTTTGGCTTGCAACCTTCTGAGGTTGAATATGTTGCCATCAAAACGGTACCTGATTGAAAAACCAGTGTCACTGTCCTGAAAAGCATCCATAAGCATGGCAGAAAACATCATGCTGAACAGTGTTGGTGCCAAAACACAGCCTTGTTTGACCCCATTTGTTACTTCAAATGGTTCAGAGAACTCTCCATCATTTTGCACACGTGCCTGCATGCCATCATGAAACTGCTGCACCATTGCTATGAATCTGGGTGGACAGCCAAACTTGGCCATGATTTCCCAGAGTCCATCACGACTAACAGTGTCAAAAGCTTTGGTGAGGTCAACAAACGTCATGTATAGATCTACATTCTGTTCTTGGCATTTCTCCTGAAGCTGTCTTGCTGTGAATATCATGTCTATTGTCCCTCTGTCTTTTCTGAATCCACATTGACTTTCTGGGATAAGTCCCGTCTGATGAAGATGAACATTCAGACGATTCAACAGAATTTTTCCAAGTATCTTCCCAGCAATTGATAGGAGGGAGATGCCTCTGTGATTGTCGCAGACTTGAGGATTTCCTTTCCGCTTGTATAGGTGGATTATGGATGCATCCTTAAATTCTTGTGGGATAGCCTCCTTTCTCCACATACAGTGAAACAACTCTGTCAGTTTCTCTGCCATGGGTAGCCCCCCAGCCTTGTAAACTTCGGCAGGAATTGCAATTAGAAATTAGAAATAGGCATTTTTTTTAAAGAAACGTGTTTTTATAAACATCACGAACATGTTAACATGTTGAGAATGGCTGCTATAAGAATGTGTTTCAAACATTTCAACAGGTTGTCAATATCTCATTAGCAACTAAACGTTTTGATTTATCAAACGAAATAGTACCATTGAATTCACACCCAGCATGGAAAAAATGATACCCAACGGTATTGGACAAAACGATGCTAAGCTTAATTGAAAATAACATTTGCTTAAGGAATTGATTAGGCGTTTACATTTTTATCGAACTTGCAAACAATATCTTCTATCCTAACATTAAGTACTGCATTCAAATGTTTCATTAACGCATTTTGCTATTCATTTACGTTTGATGGCTACCACCTCGAGGGACGCTCCTATATAAGGTATCTGTAACGTATAGTCATGACACAATATAGCTCTAATACTAAATGATGAAATAAAATAAAGATAATAACATACTAGATACGCGAATTGAAATTTAATAAACTGTTATTATTCGACGTGATGCTTCGATAACCATTAATTTCAAATGGATACAACAACAGTTTGGTTGATCTTAGGACTATGTTTAGCTGTGATCATCGTACTGGGTTGTGTAGGAAATATTTTGTCATTTCTGATTTGGACCAAGGGCAAAAGGTGTTCGGGTTGTCAAGGTGCTATATACCTACGATGCTTAGCTTTATCAGACACGCTCGTATTATGTGTTCCAGCGATGGAGTTGACAATAGCATTGCTAGAACCCACAATTTTTTTACGAAATCTTAATCCAGTGTTCTGTAAACTAGTGCCGATCAGTCCATATTTTTGTGTGCAGTTATCAGCGTGGATTGTTGTTAGTCTGACTGTGGAGCAAACCATTGCGGTATGCAGTCCGTTGAAGTCGATGGCAACGTCGAGTAAATGGAGACAATATGGCCTTGTGATATTCATTACGTTAGTGTCTCTTCTCGATAATATTCCTATTCTGGTAGGATTTTACTGGGGAATCGAAGAACATGTGTCATCATCACCAAGTGCAAATAGCAGTAATTTTTCTAATTTTCCTATTTTGGATGTTAATATAAGCGAACCGGTGAAAGAGTTGGGAGATGAATTAATCGATGGTGAACAACAATACACATGCATCGAGTCATTTTCATCACCAGAACATGTTTATATCGTGCAGCTGGGGATTATAGCCATCTTACCTATAGTAACCCTCACAGTATGTAACATTATAATCATTACCAAGTTATTCCACCGTGACAAGAAACTGACAAGGCTGGCCTCTAGGAAGACTGGTCAGCGGGGCAGCTCGTTACTAGCAGCTATGACTGCCAGGACAGTAGCCATCAGTATTGTCCAGTGTGTTACAGCTATCCCTATTGTTTCTATGGACATTTTCTTCTTATTCCAAACACCAGATACATTGACCATGATGATATATGATATTTGTAACACAGTCTATTACGTCAATAATGCAATTAATGTGATATTTTACTGTTTACTTGGGCGTAGTTTCAGGCAGGACTTAATTGATATGTTCTCTAGAAAGCCCAAGTATGGGATAAGAAGCGGGCTTGCCGGGCTGGCAACATTAGAGACGATATCTTCTTCAGTTATGTGAAGCACAATGTTTGACGATATAATAGCTTATGAAATAGTTGTTGAAATAATATTACAAAGTGATTTATATATAATATTTATTTAATAGTATGTATATTTCTAGAAAAGTTCAATTTTAATATGGGAAAAAATATCTTTTAATTTCACTAGTGCAAATATAATCGTTTTGGGGTTACCTCTGACTTTTCCATGTACAAAATAAATGTTACTTTTCCTTTTGTGAATTAAATTTGAGTGTCTGTTGGTATTTATTGTATCAGTGAGAAAGAACGTCGACTTTTGGTTCCAAACTAGCCAGGTTTGCATTTTCGCTTTTCAGTTTTACACCTTTCCTATTCAATGGATTATTTGTATAAGTAATCTATGTAACATTCGGCATATAGATAGGCTGGCGCTCTTTAGGCGTCTTAACGTGATCAAGACCGAAGTACTATTATAAGTGATGCAGTAGCTAGCTTCAGAACTTCAACAGCTTTCAGTTGTATAAAAAGTCATATGATAAATGTTCGATGAAATTTCGTTTTTTGTTTTCTGAATGTAGCTGTTATTTCATTTGAAGTTCATTACGAAAACACGTCCATGTAATATACAGAGATTTTTTAAGTTGTAAAAATTGAAAACAATTCAGTAGAATTTTTGTTATAATTTTCTTATTTTTGCTCAAAACATAGATTGTGGGTACACGTTAGAACCGCCTCGGCTAACGAGTACCCACAATCTATGTTTTGGAGCAAAAATAAGAAAAATAGGTATACCCCTGCAAACCCTAGTTTCGCTATATAAAAGTGGGGTATAAGGGGTATACCTTTCACGGAGATGTTTTCCTGATGGTATTCTTTTAACCGCAGACGGCTAGAAGGTAATATTTTATATAGGCATTTGATAACTCCATGATGCCACAGCCAACGAGTATGCAATAACTATTAAACTGTATTGCCTAGTGTCCGATAATGGTTTTTCGCAGTTATTTTGCCACTGTCTGAATTAAAATGAAATATTTTCTTGACACAATTGGGAATTTAGTCTGTCGTAAAAAATGCAGCACAAATTTTGAAAATCGGTTGACAAATAAAAAAGTTCTGATCAAAAGCATTTTTGAATAGATACAAAAATCTCATGAAAGGGAGGTAAATATTTTCCCGCAAAAAATCTTGGTATTTCATTATGATTGGTCAAAATCATTTTGAAATGACACAAATGATCTAACTCAGGCAAAATCTTCATGATCAAGTAAAAACTTTCGAAAATTGCCCATTTTCATTATCATGGATTATCTAACTTGCCAGTGCAAATCCCTATTCAAAATTATTTTTGGCCATTAGAGCATTATCTGCTCACCGATTTTCAAATTTTTGCAGGTCCTATTAGGACAAACTAAGATCAAGATTTTTACATGAAAATAACTTTTCTATCGTCCTCCACACAAAAACATTCTGCGGAAAACCATTACTAGAGACAAGACTTAAACTTTAGTACATAATTTATATGTTTTAATTTATACTTTATATTTATAATTTATTTGGACTCCATCTTGAATTTCTCGAAACGCTCACTGATGACAGGCTGTCATCATCCAGAATCTTTATTAGCAATGTGTAACCTACAAGAATCTGTAAAGAAAAAAATAAAGTCAAAATTTTGTGTCGGACTATTACATCAAAATCTTGCCAAAATGAGCCGCCGAATATTTCAAACCCTTAACCTAGAATTTCATAGAATAAGATCCTGGGTCGATTGTGAGATAGTAGGGATAGTGGAGAATGCGGAAAAATAGTATAATAATGTAACTGAACAATAATTTTAACATTTTTATTATCCCTTGATCAATTACCAACAGTGTTTTTCGTACGCTAAATCTATAATCTTTTCAGCCAAGACTTTCAATCTTTCAATCTTTTCAATCTTTTCTTTCAATGTATAGTTTCATTTCATTTAAAAAAAAGTTAAAAAGGTTTATCGAATTAAAGTGTGAATCGTGTCAACGTGTAATTCAAAAGCTCGTAAAGTTTCCCATTGTAATGCCTAGGTCACACTAGCACTTACGGTCACTGCGGACGCTGCGGATAGGGCTTCCGTATTTGTCCGTCCTGTCCGTAACAATTCGTATCATATCCGTAAAGTCCGTATCTGTACTTGCATTATTTACAGGGCACGGAAGATCCGCAACAAAGCTTTGATAATTGTCAAAAATCAGGCACGGATGAAAAACAAGTAATTGTCCGTATCTAATCGGTATCAAAAACCGTATCTATTCCGTAACTAAACGTATCTTGTAGTAAGCATTTGTTGCGGATCGATACTGTTTCATTATGTGCTGTTTCGTTCGGTTACGGTCTTTGTCGGCGTACAGTTATGTAATGAACAGTATACCGCTTACTCATTGAATCGCCCGTGCGTCCAGTGCTCACAAATGTGCACGTGCTTTCAATGAATTCCTTTCGCCAGTATGAACAGGAGATTTTGCATTGCTTTTACTAGCTGATAAGCAGGCTGCAATATCTAAGAAAAATTGGAGAACCAACAAACGAACAAGCAAACCCACAAATGTTACTCAATTTATAGTACTATAAGAAGATACTTCCGTTGTTTTACGAGTATCACTCGATTGATTAATCACTCGATCGATCCGTCAAGATACCAATCAATCGATTGCAATCGATCAATCAATCGATCGATCGATCGTAAGAGTGATCACTCAATCGATCAATCACCCGATCGATCTTGATCGATCACTCGAACTTTCGATCAGTTAATCACTCGATCAATCAATTGATCAATCAATCAGCGATTAATCAGTATATCGATCGACCGAGAGATCGATCGCGATCGAGCAATCAATCGGCCGATTAATCGATCAAGCAATCAATCAATCGAAGCATATTTTGTTCTATAATTTCATCACGTGCAGATACGGATGTTTCGTCCGTATCGAAATTTTGACTTTTTTTCAAAATTTGGGCGCGGATTCTACGGACCCTGCGGATACAACACGTACAGCTACGGTCATATACGCATACAATACGAATTGTTACGGATATAACGGATAGATACGTAAGACTTGTACGAAGCGTCCGTAGCATCCGTATGTGCTAGTGTGACTGTATTTTGACAATAAACAGCGGTTACTTACATCACATTGCAGCGTTTTAAACGCAAGAGAGCGTAACAAATGCGTTTCTGAAGGTGCATGTCCGTGTCTAAACGCAACATATGGTATCGAAAGGTATGTAGACAAGTTACTTTCCGTATGCATCCGAATATATCCGTAACTATACCGTATGTATTCGTATTTATAGGTAATTATAATTACGTAAATTCATTAAGAACAGTTAGCCCCGCCCACTAATTCCTGCGGATTGCTACGTATAGTATCCGCAACTATCCGCAGCGTACGTAATTGCTAGTGTGACCTAGGCATTAAGGGTATTGAAATGATACTTTTCAAATGAGACAGTCTCATTTTGTTTACCCTGCCGATACAGTCAGGGTCACTCCTGTTTAGGCTTGAAATTGGTACCCACAATCTATGTTTTGGTGCAAAAGTAATAAAATGGTAAATGTAAGCATAAAACTGGTATCCTCCCGTATAACCCAGTTTCACTATATAAAAGTGAGGTTGAAATGGGGTAAACAGTTCACGGAGACGTTTTCCTGATGTCAAGAGTTGTAACAGCAACGGTCTGACTTTATTCGAAGACGTTGAAGCATGAAGCTTATAATAATTCAGCACAAAACAATTATACAAAGAATTAAAGAAACATCTCTGTGAATACTCTGGAATCTGAATGTAAACTTCCGTTATCTGATTCAGATAAACATTATTCAAAACAATTCCTATTCTTCTCATCATATCAATATTGGCTGAAAAAAACATAAAATGACATTTGAAAATCCAAGTAGTTAATGTAAATGTATTAGTTTCTACCTGTTTCCCCTCAACCCCTACTTCTACTATGTAAGTGGAAGTTTTTTTAGTGGTCAAGTAGTTCACATAACGATGTTTCTATAATAAATTTCTTTAATTCGTGTTCGTAAAAATCTATTAAACACTTTGGCACTTTCAGAAATATTCATAAGGGTTTTTTGATCGTCTTCGCTCGTCTTTTTGAGATCCCTCACTGTGAAGGAACGATGGATTTTCCTTTCCCTTCGTCTCTTCCTTGTCTGAGCTCCCTGTCGCCGAGGGTTTCGCTGGGTCACTGAACTGAAAAAAAATAAATGTAAATAACTGCTTCTTTTTGTGTATATCATTACTTATTGCGATTTTTGGTTGCTTTTTTTGCACCTCGGATTTTATGGTGGAACATCAGGAAAACATGTCCGTGCAATGAATACTCCCTTAAACCCCACTTTTATATAGAAAAACTTGGGTTTGCAGGGGTATACTATGTATCTGTACCCACACAGGGGTATCTATGCTCCAAAACATAGATTGTGGGTACTCATTAGAACCGCCTCGGCGAGGCGGTTCTAATGTGTACCCACAATCTATGTTTTGAGCAAAAATAAGAAAAAAAATCAAAAACTTTCAGCTGAAAATTTTTAATTTTTAAAGCTATCTGTGTTAATTGCATGGACAAGTTTTCGTAATGTTAAAAATAGGCTCTTATTGCACTGGTTCCTTATTTCTACTTAAAATAATTTAGCCAATTTAGCCTGTATACAACCTTCACTTCACATCCCTTATTTTTTAGGGTTTTCGTTTATTTAAGAAATGAATTAATATTTCTGATGTTCATGGAGCTATGAACCACAGTGGGTCGCGTGAAAAGTGGAAGAACCCCGAAGTGATTCATCAGAAAAATCAAACTCATTGCTTATATTTACATTCATTTCTCTCTATCGCGCGTTGAAAAAATATTAAGGTAATCAGATTTACAAGCAGATAGAGAATTTACACAGAGTGTATATTGAAACAGCGGAACGGCATCGATTACGTCATGACATTTACAATGTCCAACCATACTGGTGACAGCCATGGTTTTTATAACGTCAGGTTTGATCATGAGACGTCGCGTGACATGATGTTGCTCATGGAACTATATGTTTGCTTGTGTTGAGGCTTAACGTCCCAGTCAACAATTTTTTCGTCATGGAACGGAGCCAACTCTTCCTGGGTTTAACCAGTACTGTAGGGAGTTAATGTGTCTTGCTCAAGGAGACAACACGGTGACGCCTGTGGGGATCGAACCCGGGACCTCTTGATTCGGAGTCCGACGTTCTATTATGCATCGCATTTCAGTTCTATTGATTCATTAAGACTTTGCATCAGAAATGTAAATATTCTCAGATAATATTGAAGATATATCAATAATATGACATAAAGTATTGATTTCAGCATAATTATTATCCGCGAAGCATACATTTACGCCACACTTAAATTTTATCATTGTAAATTTAATCAACAGCTGCCCTATACCAATTGTATACACCAAAATAACATTTTCTCTGGTCGACGGAACAGACAGAAAAAATTCAAATGCCAACTACAAACATACAGAAAATTGTGATTACAAAGTCAAAATATTAAGAAACATGCGAAAAAAATAGTTCCATATAATGCTTATTAAAACAGCCAAAGCAACTAATTACTTATACAAGTACTCCCAAGTGGGAACTAATATTTGATATCGATGTACTGTACAGGTTAGGGGACTACTATCATCTAAAATACTCGTGCATAAGAACTCCATCAAACGTTTCGGATGGAGAAGACTTATACCGAGTCGACATAACTGAAATAATTAGAGAAGTGATAAAGAGTATTTTTGTTTGTTTGTATTGAGGTTTAACATCCCAGTCAACATTTTTTCAGTAATGTCGGGACAGATAACTGAAGTAGAAAAGGTGATAGATGAAGACTGATTTTGAAGAGTCCAAACTGGATATGTGTATTGCGGGATAATCAAAAGTAATTGTTCTATATGGATCACAAAGCTATCTTGATCAGATACGGCATGAATAGATAAAGTCCTACAACCATGATATGCATATACATGTAAGAATAGATAAAGTCCTACAACTATGACATGCATAAACATGTAAGAACAGATAAAGTCCTACAACTATGACATGCATAAACATGTAAGAACAGATAAAGTCCTACAACTATGACATGCATATACATGTAAGAACAGATAAAGTCCTACAACCATGACATGCATATACATGTAAGAACAGATAAAGTCCTACAACTATGACATGCATATACATGTAAGAACAGATAAAGGCCTACAACCATGACATGCATATACATCTAAGAACAGATAAAGTCCTACAACCATGACATGTATATACCTGTAAGAACAGATAAAGTCCTACAACCATGACATGCATATGCATGTAAGAACAGATAAAGTCCTACAACCATGACATGCATATGCATGTAAGAACAGATAAAGTCCTACAACCATGACATGCGCATAAATGTAAGAACAGATAAAGTCCTACGAGCATAAGAATGATTAAAGAACTAAAACTATAATGTGCATATACAGCCCTAGAAGTGTACAGTATACATGTAGAGAAATTCTGGTTATTGACTACATGTTAAACCCTCTCCCAACTATGGCTTACCGAGGTTACAACAGCATGTTGCCCCGTGTACAATGTATAACCTTCCTGAAAAGTTTTATAATGATACTTAGAAAACTGCGAGGGATGCCATTTATAAAACAGATAAATGCCTGTAGGGATTGGAACTTTATTGCTCGTATATTGAACTCGAAATATTGTCGGTCTATTCTGTTCTAATTTTCTGCATGTTGCACCATAATTGTTGGCGTGAGAGATCTGTAATGTTGCAATCTTGTTCATAATAATGTCAGCCAGAGCTTTTACTTTTGCATTCCTGATTATGTTATTTTCTCAGTGTACGAAATGTGCAACGTTTATGATAAATTTCATTTCTTACTCCATTTTATACACATGTAGCATTGGTTTGAACATATACATTTAATAATTAATATCTGTACATCGTGTACATTGTCATTAGGTAAACTTCTCCAAACAATATAAAGAGATTCTTTTTCAGCTGTAAAAATCATTGAAAAAAAAAATGATATTTTTATTACATTTTTGCTAAAAAAATTGATAGTGAAGAAATTTTTAGGTTCTTCTTTAAAATCCGTATATGTGGTGCAGTCGTAACCACGTATTTGCTATTTTGTTTCGTGAAATATAGTGATATAGGGAGGTACATGTTTTTGGTACTTAGCGTTCATTTATTTAAGAACCTTTTTGTTCGCTTCTATAACATTTAAGAAAACTAAGCAATAAATCCGTTACCTTAACCGCAGTATCATCTTGTTGAACTAGTCTTTCATCACTGTTTGTTCTCTGCATCTCGTACTGCCCTGTAACCTGGGGCCTCGGTATCACAAAGGTACTAGGCTCTGCTGGGTCATCATCATAGGGCTCGTCGTGAAATTGTAGTTTAGAACTTTCATAGCCGTTGATAGATGACATAGCTCGCTGGTGTAGGTATGCCTTGTGTTTTTGTCTACTGCGCCTAGAACAGTCATAAAATGTTATAAAATAGCAATGATCAGGAATGATGCAATTAGAACTAATGTTTTTTGCCAAAAATCCAGACTAGTCTTCTTTAGATAGATTTACGATGAACACGTTAGCTTAACATTATCTTCATGACTTTTGAAAATATTCTCAGTTTTCATTTCTTGATATATATTTTCAAAATATGTCATCAACTTAATCATCCTTAAATCTGCAAAACTTTGTGCAGATCAGACAAACCATAAAACGGACCATACCTGCACATTCCCAGTAAAGCCATCAGCATAAGAAAACATAGACCTCCAACACTTGCCCCAACAGCTATCAGCGCCGTTCGCAGTCCTTTATATAAAAAAGAAAGAAGCATTATAGTAGTTGAAATTAATTTTGTTTAGCTATGAAAAGCTCAAACTGGAACTTGTGACCATAATTCTTCATTCGAGACCAAAGGGATATACATGTATATACGAATGTCAAGCTGTGTACACAAAATAACTGTTTTATCAGCATTGTGTCTCTGCAGCGATTACATGATTTCTGAGGGTAGCCATCTTATAAGTTTCTGTTATGAAGTTAAGGATATTCTATATTATTTATAGTGAAACTATTCCATTTTTTGAAATGTAAGCGAGATACGAAATCATGTCAACTCACTGGAAGCTTCTTCATTTTCTCGTTCACACGTAAGGCCAGCCCATTTATCGTCACATCTACAAAATAACAAAACAGTATCATAAGCTTAAAACGTATTAATGGAATATATATTTTGATGAGCTACGATGGTTCCATAAACGAAATCCAATCAAAAGGTAGTTATGTAACTTTTAGAACATACAGAAACTATAATGTGACATTTTAAATGTTCATAGGAAAAACAATACAACATCAAATAGGTATCGGATGCCAGGGATTGTTAAGACCTCTACGTCTGTGACGTGACATGTCGAACATGCAAGTACGATATAGGTAAGTATGACAAAAATAAATTATTGAAAATAGCTTTATCATAGAAATAAATTCCATTATACATGTGCATGTTTGTTACGTGTACTTTAAATGGACCCAATTGTAGTCATACTTACTTGCACACAAATTCATTTTCATTCTGTCCATGGATGCAAGTTCCCCCATTTAAGCAAGGCGACGACGAACATAGATCTACAAAATATATTAGAAAGACTACCAAATGTATATGTTATAACAGTGAAGGCAAATGCAATTTTGCTTAAATCGATTTTACAGAGCTCTAACCTCATCCTCATCTTCTGCAGTGGTTCACAATATTTAGTTAGTTTTCCGGTCCTCGTGATGAATCTCTAACTAGTCAATGAATCATCAAGGACAAACGAATAAATCATGATAACCACCATGATGAATCAAAACTTTACAGATTCAGTAAGCTGCCCACTATTCTTGGAAGCAAACAGTTCCACTATCCTTGGAACTATGGTGCACAAAACCTTTCTTTACACATTTAAATGGCAGCTTCTGAGATTTGTAAAAGTGCGTATAATCGTTTCGGCTATGATGACAAGCGCATTATTAGATATGATGGGTTGCGCTCTATACCATGAAAATGAATGCTGAAATATTGGCAGTGTCTATTTGGAATGAATAAAATATTGTCATGTGTTAATTGAACCTGATTTGCTGGTAACTTTCCATTGACCCTAAGTATATTTTTTTTAAATTATGGTTTTTGGCTTGTGATGCCACAACATAAGAAACCCAACGTTTTTACATTTGCGAAAAAAGACGCAGTTCAGCTGATCAGCGTCTATGTTTTCGCAACATGAATAGTACAACCTATCTTTTCTTTGGATACAATTTTTTAAGCTTGTAGCCTTGTGTGACTGTGTAGGCCGATATGTGTCACAACTGATCGGAAACCCCAATTCCAGTTTCCGTGGTCGCAGGTCAATTGTACCTGTACATTTTCCCGAGATGTACCCATACCCAGATGGGCAACGGCATGTATAATTTCCCGGTGTGTTGATGCACGTGCCTCCCGTGCAAGGTGAAGGTGAGGACTGACATTCATCAATGTCTGAAAAAAAGAAGAAAACTTTGTTTATTAGAATCAAAATGTTAAAAAACAAACTTTTATATTTAAACCAAATTGTATTTAGAGAACAAATACTGTACCTGATAATACTATCAAAGGAGAGGAACTTTTCGATTTGTTTGAAGAAAGTCTTCGAAATAGCCAAAGTCGATGCTTGGCAGTAGAATATTCTAATAGAAATACTAAAAGTGTCATGAACAGCACAGCTTGGATTGTTTTAAGTGAAAATTATCTAAATAATTGTACTGGTTAATTCAAAGGAACGATTTATGAAAACAAATATGTACACGTATTCAACGATCTTTAACATTGGGTTAGATCAGGTGGCTAACTGTCACTCCGCTCCACTTCGGTACCTCGTTCCACTTCCCTGACAGCTTAGCATAGGTTGCCTTTAAACCAATGTCGAACTGATTGAGGATTTCGTAAGCGACTTGCAGCTATGTTATATTGCTATTAATCGTTATATTTTTGTTATGTATTTGTACCAGTGCCGAAGATCTTCCAGTAAACACACAAAATTGCCTAAAACGTTTAAATTAATGTAGAAAAACAAACACTGTGTCGTTTTAGTTTTTTTCCCGACCTTCGGTTTGTGGAGTGGGAATTTCTTTCTGATTGTGCCATTTCCTGATCATTGACTACTTGTAATTTATTGTACATATAAGACATAATTCACTGAGTGAAAACTCATGAAATAACCAATGAAGTTGCACCTGCACAACGATCCAATACATTGTCAATTGCTGAAAAACCAGTTCTACACGAGCAAGAAATAATCCCGTTGTTTGAAGTACAATGGGTTGATACATTATCACAGCGTTTGTTTTCGATGGAACATACCATATTGTCATGATCTGAAAAAAAAATAAACCCGTATCAGCAAAAGCTGATAACAATTATTATGATCAGTGATTGCAGCTTATATCAACGATCAAAGAATACAAGATACTATCAGAGCCGCATCGTGAGAAAACCGGATTTTTGCCTATGCGAAAACAAAGGCGCAGATCAGCTTCGCAGTAACTGCGAAGCTGATCAGCGCCTTTGTTTTCGCCACTCGGATAGTACAATTCCTCTTCTACTTATAGCCAAAATCTCAAGCATCTAGCCTGCTTCTGAGATTGTACAGGCCGGTTTGTGTCGAACCTGGTCGGAAACCCCGAAGACCGGTTTTCTTGCGTCGCGTCTCATTTATTCAAATTTAAGCACATTAATCTAGACGCCTTTCTTCTGCATTAGTGTCATGAAACAACAACAATTTACATTAATATCAAACTTAATAAAGATAATACCTGAATATACTTTTGAACGCTCGACATACACTGTAAGGCCGTTATCACCAACCAAAAGCTCACACTTGTTCTCATCACATCTCCTGTCTTGATGTGTAAAATTGCTCCATGTGTCTTCTACTATTTGTGTTTTTAGTGGTGTGTCGCTACTCAGGAGGAATCTTTTTTCGATAGAAGGCGCCTTCATTTTTCTACAAGTAAAACAAGTATAACAGAGAGATCACCCTTGCACATAAATTAACATATTTATGGGGATACACGACAAGAAGATTAAGTATCGGCAATGTACTCCCAACTATGACTATCACAAAAAGATTAGGAATTACATTAACTCCCCTTAAGTTGCATGCCGCGTCTACTGTACGGATCCTCATTCAACTAACAATTTTCAAAATTTATTACCTACTGTAAGGGTGACACCTCTTAATTTATTTTCGGCATCTACTGTTAATCTACACGGAGCTTCTAATTCTAATATGTTTCGCAATAATCTTCAGATTAGGTTATCTCCACTCAAATCACCAATTTTACGTAAATATATTAATCCGTTCAAGAGACCTGGAATGTACCCTAGTATTTCTAATTGCAATGCCAAGAAGTGCAACTGTTGCAATCATTTATGCTCTAAGACTACTATCACTTCATCTGTGAATGGTAGGACATTTTCAGTGGTTAATGATTCTGATTTAGACTGAAAATCAATGGATCTTGTATATGTTCTTACTTGAAATACAAACAATTGTAGGATGCAATATATTGGACAAACTTGTCGAACTTTGCAAAAACGATTTGGTGAGCACTATCGTAGAATCAGAAAGCCCAAAAATAATGATACTTTTCTGTACCAGCATTTTAAGCGCACTGGTCATTCTCCCAATGATGTTAAAGTTCAACCAGTGGAGAAAATCACATATGATGAAAATTCTTCAGTTAGATTCAAAAACATTAAACGATTTGAAACTGAACTTAAATGGATAAAATTACTGCAAACACCCTTTCCACTGGGATTTAACGACAACATTTACCATGAAGGCAATATTTCCAAAATGCCCGATTTTGATGTACTTACACTTTCGGACTTTCGTAAACGTAAATCTAGATCTCATGGTATACGGAAAAAGGGTAATGACAAACGTAAACGGTGCGCTGCATTGAAATTGAACATTTCTCTTAATGATTTAGCTGTTAAACTAAGGATTCACGGTCGACATCCAATGCTGTCGTATCTTAGTTCTCTACCTATTGCTGCATTACGTTCCTTGGACACAGAGGCTAATAGATTTTACGATAGAAATCATCAAATGTATGACGCTGCACTGTTAACAAGATGTTATACTCAGCATGCTCTTCGTCCATTTATCGATTCCGAATCTAATCACATTAGAAGTTTTATTAAAATTCCTTTCATCAATAAAGGAATTGACTTTATTGATTTACCAAGCATATTCCAGGATAAATCAGTGATACAGTCTATACCTACCTACTTCCAAAATTCAGAACCTCCTATTATTTGTTACAAATATAACAAACCAATCAGAAATACAATTTTTAATTTCAATAAACTTGTTTCTGATCTTGATATCCATGCTAATACTCCTAAGTCTTGAGATTGTAAAGATTCAAAATATGTTTATCAACCCGCTGGACATATTGTTACTGGAAATTTAAAAATAATTTCGGATTCTAGAATTCGCAAAATTGTTTCTAAAGGTCCGAAATATAGACTCCCTTCCTACATTAATTTCGACAAATGTAGAGAGGAGATTTCATCTGCATTAAATGATTTCGGTAATCGATGGTGTAAACGAGAGGGTGTTGAGGATAATGCTCTTAAAGAATGGAAAAGAAGTATCTTAACTATCGTGGATAAACGTATTAAGTTTTATTCACAAAATACTAATCTTTTACCTCCTAAACCCAAATCGTCATTTAGGCATTTGAAGCAGGGTATCCAAGAATTTCATAGAAAGTATGTCTTGGTTCCGGCAGATAAAGCCGCAAACAATGTTGTTGTCGTTTGTAGGCTTCACTACGTTAACACCTTAAAACAGGATCTTGATGGTACCATGGCTTATCTGGAGACAGATACTGATGAGGTGTCTGTAGTTAATGCCCACTTAAACGATTTACCTGTTAAGTTTTCTGTTTGTGTCAATGAAGGCCAAGACAAACTTCCTACGATGTATTGGTTACCTAAGCTTCACAAAAGACCATACAAAGCTAGATTTATTGCAAATTCTAGCTCTTGTACTACCACTGAACTTTCTAAATTATTAACTTCCTGTCTTACTGCTATCAAATCTCATGTTATAAGATACTGTGAGACAGTGTATGAAACTTCAAATAAAAATTGGTTTTGGTCAATTAAAAATTCTGGTGAGGTGCTCAGTAAATTGAAGTGTAGAGGGTTCCGTGCGACAAGCTTGTCCACATATGATTTTTCTACTCTGTATACAACATTACCACATAATCTAATAAAAGAAAAACTTCTGGATTTGATAGAGTGGACCTTCAAAAGGGCATTAAAAAACTATGGTTCACTTTATTTGGCATGTAATGACAGAAAGGCTTTTTTCACTTCCTCTGACCAAAGTCGGTATACACTTTGGTCATGTCAGAATGTATGCGATGCCTTATCCTATCTCCTTGATAATATTTATATTAGATTTGGGACCAAGTTGTAAAGACAAATTGTTGGAATTCCGATGGGTACAAATTGCGCACCTCTCATAGCTGATTTATTTTTATACTGCTACGAAAGAGATTTCATGGATTCTCTTAACCATGATAATCAAGCTGATGTTATCGAGGCTTTTAATTCCACATCTAGGTACCTCGATGACCTTTTGAACATTGACAACCCTTATTTTGAAGGTATGGTCAATCAAATTTATCCACCTGAACTTCAGTTGAACAAAGCCAATATCACAGATACTGAAGCCCCCTTTTTAGATCTACATCTTTCTGTTGCAAATGGATTTGTTTCTTCTAAAATTTATGATAAGCGCGATGACTTTGATTTTGATATAGTAAATTTTCCTTTTTTGGATGGTGACGTTCCTCGTCGTGCTTCTTATGGTGTATACATTTCGCAACTTATTAGGTTTGCTAGAGTCTGCAATCATGTTGCAGACTTCAACGCTCGAAATAAATGTTTAACGGCAAAACTTCTCCAACAGGGCTATCGGTATCATAAGCTGCGAAAAACATTTTCTAAATTTTATCGTAGACACTATGAATTAATTTCCAAATATAATGTTGGGTTAAAGACGCTTTTAAGTGAGGGCCTTTCGGAACCTGAATTTTATGGTGACTTGGTTTACAAATTTAAGAAACTTAAAGGAATTAATGATTTTTCTTTTCAGTTCAGAAAAATCATAACACGTTACAGACGTATAGGTTATAACTTAAATGTTATGCGACAGTCTGCATGCTTAGTTTTTAACCCAATCATGGTTGATAACTATGCTGCCTTCTTTAATTGCACGCCGGTGGGTCGGGCGTCAGACTCTATGATGGTCCCGACATAAAGCTATTCATTTTAGTTGGTTGGGGCCGGAGCTTCTTGTCTGTTGCTTGGCCCACCGGGGTCCAACTGGTGTTTTTCTTTTGCTCCGGAGTTAGTAGGTTATTCGGCGCCCAGGGATCTCCATCGTCGGGCAGCTTACTCAGTCTGTGAGTCCTGGTTTTTGATGCATCAGGATGTTTATCATGATTTATTTGTTTGTTCTTGATGATTCATTGACTAGTTAGAGATTCACCACGAGGACCAAATAACTAACTAAATGTTATGAACCACTGCAGAAGCTGAGGGTGAGGTTATGGCCATGTAAAACCGGTTAAAGCCCGCCAGTAACGTTTTGTTACTGATCGTTCCAAGTCGATACTTCTGTGGTGGTTCTTTTTGTTTTATGTCTTGGTGTATAACATTTTTTGTGCTGTTGGCGCCTTATGTATGTTTTCATATTTTTAGTTAAGTTAAGGTAACTGAGTGGCCACCTATTGGGAAAATAGCTGCTCATTCGGCTTACGATATGTTTCATGGTATAAGTACCTGATTGTTAGTTTGTTTTTTTCCCACCTCGGTTTTTGGAGTGGGAATCTTTTTCTGATTGCGCCTTTTCCTGATCTTTGCCTACTTGTACCTTTTTACTGATACAGTTTAAAATTCAAGAGATCGCAAACATTTCAGATTTTCAATCATGTGTTGGCTGATGACCACAGTTCGCCACTTGGTAAGATGAATTAGTATTGAAACTTTTCTAGGAAGGTGCTTTCATGACGCACACAAATATACGAACTCGTTATACCTTAAGCGCATTCTTGTGTTCACATTGTGTATCTCCACACTGACCAAAGACATCGTTCTGTTAAACACACTCCATAGCTAGTAAAAATCATAAAGGAAAACCAGAGCTTATCATCGCAATGGGAAGTGATATATCCGGCTCGCATTAAAAGACGATGAAATGAAACAATAAGTTCAACACCTAAAGTAAATAATTATTATTCAGACGTAATGTGTTCACCAATACAGTGGGAGCTTCTGAAGGAGCTAAAGTGGTACCACTGTTTATTTGATTTATGCCACCTGCTGGGACTGTATGATCCAGAGATCAAAGGACTGTCACAATGAGATGATCATTTTATCAATGCAGAAGTTAGAGTTATAAGACCCGTGCAGCTCTTGTGCATAAATATACAGGTTAAGGTCATTTAAAGCTGGCAGATATTAGACTTACAAATTCCTTTAAGGTTGCATGTTCATTTCCCTGTGCAATGTGCGCGTTGTAGACCAGAACACCGGCATACTGAGAAAGTACTGGAACATATATACAATTAAATCACAAATAACTTGCAAATGATTCAACTTACGGAGAGAGACAATCGCACACACGACATTATACAGGCCCTATTAAAAATCAAGTTCTTAATTATGTCAATCTGAAATCTGATACTTAATTTTCGTAGAGATGTTTTTCTGTATTGGAATGAAGGGCAACATTTTCTTGTCAGGATTTCAGTTTGCTCTAATGCCCAAAATAAAATTTGAATAAAGTGTTTAGATTGTCAAGGGGGATAATCTATAATCATGAAAACGTTTCGATGTTGTTTGTTTGAACATGAAGATATAGTCTCAGATAAATCATTTTGATGGTGTTGAGTTACCATGATCAAAAACTGAGGATTAACCTTTTCGAGAAAAATACCTACCTTCCATGATCTTTATAAAGGAAATCCACATTCAAAATTATTTTGGACAAGAACAGTTAATCGTTGACTGATTTTTAAGTTTTTTGACTATAGCCTAATATTTAAAAAGGTACAAGCAGGCAAAGATCAGGAAAAGGCGCAATCAGCAAAGGATTCCCACTCCAAAAACCCGAGGTGGGAAAAAACAAACTAACAATCAGGTACCTATACCATGAAAACATTTCGTAAGCCGAATGAGCAGCTATTTTCCCAATAGGTGGCCAATCAGTTACCTTAACTTAACTAAAATATAAGGCGCCAACAGCACAAAAATATTAAACACCAAGACATAAAACAAAAAGAACCACCACAGAAGTATCGACTTGGAACGATCAGTAAAAAAAAGTTACTTTTTCTGATTGCGCATTTTCCTGATCTTTGCCTACTTGTACTTTTTTACCAATGAGACCGGGGCTTTACATAAAAACAAACATTTATCGCCTTACACTTAAAAGCAGGCTGCCATTTGAATGAAAATGAGGTGAATCACTCCTTTTTCATTCAGAAATCAGCCTGTTTTTTGTGGTGTTTTGAATGCTCAGTCATTATTCAAAAACACTAAAATCTGTATAAGCTTAATCATTTGAGTATACTTGTCAAATTCGGAGAGGTCAAGTTATTAAATATATATGCCCATTGTTTGTTCACTCACCTTGTTGACACGAGTTTGATACGTTGATAAATCCAGGTCTACACTGGCACTCATAGGATCCGGCTATATTCACACAAACCTCATTGCCGGCGAGACTACAGTTGTTAGCACCAGTCTCACATTCATTTACGTCTGTGAAAAAGAACAAACAAAAAGTTTTTTTATTTTTTTTTTCTTATTTTATTTTGTTGTTGTTGTTGTTGTTGTTGTTGTTGTTGTTGTTGTTGTTTTTTACACATCAAGATACCATTTAACCTGAAGGATACGGGCTTTCAAATCTTAGATTACTGGGTTTGAAGTCGTTCAATCGTTCACTATAGGTTCGAAATATTATTTTATTTTCTTGCATTAGATTGGAAGATATTTATGTAGTTTTCCTCAGAATATATAAGCTTCTTTCCGCACGATATCATTCCATTTCATTTCTTATTTAAGTCAGATTGGTCCGTATTGTGGTGGGGGGTATATCCGATGAAATCAAAAGTTAATCAGCGTTAACAACAAATCACTTCTTTAGTTGGTCCTTAAATCAATCTGCTCTGGCACTCTCATCTGCTCACCGTTTCATTAAAGAAGTCGTTCTATCCATAAGGAAAACGGCATGTCTATGAAAAAAGTATCCCCCTTGAACCCACATTTTACATAGTAAAATTGTGGTATACTACAAGGGTATACATTTTTTTCTTATTTTTGATCCAAAATATAGATTCTGGGTACTCGCAAGAACCCCAAAGTCAATGCTTTAGCAAAAATACGGAAAAATACAACAATTGCAACTGATTGCAACTGAAATTTTTAATTTTCAAAGCTAAAATTTCTCGGTACAATGCATGATCGAGCTTTCGTCATGCCTTTCTTCACTTACCACTACAGAACGAGTTGTCGCTACCAAGCTGATAGCCAGGCTTACAACTACAGAAGTATGAGCCACGAGTGTTGGTACAAGTTTGGTTACAAGGGGGGTTAACTGCTTCACATTCGTTTACATCTAGGCGAAATTAAACATACAATATGCTTTATTTATTAAGTTTGTGTGACTTTTGTTTTGCTTAGTTAATGGCGATGCGCCGAATACTGAGCAATGACGCCCTGTAGCTCTGTGACAAAACTCTAACATTGTGCTGAAAAGGTACAAGTACTTCCACAATACAGGAACAGACAACGGGTCAGGGTGGCTGATTTTAGGAGTTAACGTACACTTTGATGTAAATAGTTGGAAAAGCAAACATTTTCAAGATTTGTAGTTTTGACTTAAAATAAGTGCATTATATAAAAATAGCCGATTTTTCATGTAAACTCTACATTTTAGACTTTGCGAAAACAACGGTTAAAATGTTAGTTAAATGGGAAATTCTGATTTTCTTTAAATCTCGATTGTTTTTGTCTCACCATAACACTTGTTTCCATCTCCAGCAAGACCTTTAGGACACGCGCCACATCGTGGTTCTCCATCTTTGTCTGTACAAGAGCTGGCATTGTAGCAGGGATTGATGTCCAGACAAGGTTTAAGTTTTGTTTCACATCGCTCGCCAGTCCATCCACTCAAACATAAGCACGTCCACCTCATGAATCGCACTAAAACAAGAAATAAACGCCACAAGCACTAGAGAAACATGCTATGCATAAAGATCGACGGTCCAGCGGTTTCGTCACGACTATGATTAACGCGTGTCTGACCTGTTTGATGCTCCTGTCGCGTCGCTGCTGTCGTTACAAATACGTTAAGACATAGTTTTCTCTAAAATGAAGAATAATTATTTATATTGATGCAACAAATGGTAGAGCTGTATTTTTTATAAATGAATTTAGTAAATATATTGCTGACCTTTCTAAAATAAAGCGGTGCTTCTGTGTGGTTCTATTTGTTTCCTGTTTTGGTCTAGATTTTATGTTATTTGCGCCTTATACATGTATGTACGTGATCACCTTAGGGAAATAGTTTCTTACTCGGCTTGCGATATGTTCGCTCTGTATCATTACTTAATTGTCTTTTTGGTTCTTTCTCACCTGGCTATTTGGCTTTGCTCCTGATTTCACAAGTTCCCGATCATTTATACCTTTTCAACAATACTATACTGAAAATCAAAAATCTTGCACCACCCTGTTTTTGTTATTTTCTATGATTAAGTGAACTATTTTTATTACAAACTGTTACGTGCCAGGCGTAACTAGAAGATTAAGGAAACCAACAAGTTGGTTAGCCAGCAACAAGCTTTGTTTAAAATTTAACAAATGTATTTAGAAGTGATTTAACCAGTAATTACATGTGAAACAATCAAAAGCATATACACAATCAAACAAAAATGAATGTACAATACCTTTCAAGATGTTAATTCCCTTAAAGAATGTCTGAATGTCCCTCAGAATTTTTAACACAAGTCTGTATCAGTTTCTGATCCCAAGAATTAAAGTTTGTTTCAAAATAGCACTATGTCCCAATCCAGAATCGAATATCACAAAGTAATCCAAGAAAAAGTTTATATTCCAGTAAGATAGATTTTGACTTCTTAATAGTAACAGTACCCAAAGATTGTCCTTATGAAAATTTGTAGCCCTTATATAGTACTGAGGAACATTCAGGATTCTTCCAGCAAATTCTATGATATCATATACTAAAAATAACAAGTTGTTTACCAAAATTTAATGTTCTGGAATATTCTAGAGAGGCCATTATCCTTCCAGAAAATTCCACAATATTCTTTTGACATAAAAAAAGATTTTTCTGGAAGATTCTACATCTTTCCAGGTTTTTTTTTTTTTTTAGATTTTTCCGGACTTTTCCGTCAAAGAACAATTTGAAATTTCTAGAAAATTCTGAAGTAAACAACCTGTTTATGTCCAATATCTGGGACACTAAAAGTAAATAATTGCTAAGGACAACAAGTAAACATCATATGTATAACATCATACTTTCCTGGGCATACTCCCTTGGGAAGTTTACCAGTACTGAATGCACATCTTTCAACAAGTAACTGTCATACATAACACTTCCCCTCTTCAAATAAAAGAAAGTTTTATAAAATAAAGCTTTCTTTTGCAATACTGGATAATTGTATACAATATGTTTAGCAAAATTTGTGCAAAACTAATCAAATACAACAACACAAAGCTGGAGCATTGTAGAGGCACTTAAGCTCTGCTTAGGGTGTCTGGAATGATATTATCTTTTCCTCGGATATGTCTGATGTCAAGATTGTGCTCTTGCAACATGAGACTCCACCTGAGTAAACGCTGGTTCTTGTTTTTCATTTAATGTATGAAAGTCAGTGGATTGTGGTCACTGAAGACAACAATTGGTGCATGTGAAGAAGCTAAGTAAACTTCAAAGTGCTGAAGCGCAAGGATTAGAGATAGGCATTCTTTCTCTATGGTAGAGTAATTTCTCTGATGCTTGTTAAATTTTTTGGAAAAATAACAAACAGGATGGTCAACACCATTGTCATCTTCTTGCAACAATACACTGCCTGCACCAACATCACTGGCATCTACAGCCAACTTGAAGTCTTTGTCAAAACTTGGTGCTAAGAGAACCGGAGCACTTCTAAGTATGGCATTGAGCTTATCAAATGACTTCTGGCAGTCATCTGTCCAAACATACTTGGCCTTCTTACCAAGCAAGTTTGTCAGAGGCTCAGCTATAGCCGAGAAGTTGTTGCAGAATTTCCTGTAATATCCAGTCATACCCAGAAAGCGCATCAGTTGTCTTTTGCTAGTAGGTACAGGAAAATCTGAGATAGCCTCAACTTTAGCTTCTACTGGTTTTACCTGACCTTGACCTACAATGTGTCCAAGAAATGTCAAGTTTGCATGGCAAAATTCACTTTTTGCCAAGTTCACAGTTAGTTTAGCATCACTTAGCCGGTCAAAGAATGTTCTGATTGTCTGCAAGTGTTGTTGCCACTCCTCACTGAAGATAATAGCGTCGTCGATATAGGCTTTACAGCCATCCAGATTGGAAATCAAACTGTTGACCAGCCGCTGAAAAGTCGCAGGCGAGTTCTTCATTCCAAATGGCATGACTTTATACTGGTACAGTCCATCTGGTGTAACAAATGCCGAGATCTCCTTTGCTCTGTCCGTGAGGGGTATCTGCCAAAATCCCTTTAGCAGATCGAACTTTGTAACATACTTGGCATGTCCAATATTATCAATGCAGTCATCGATTCGTGGGATGGGAAAAGAGTCTATTTTAGTGACAGAATTGACTTTTCGATAGTCTGTGCACATTCTAAATGTCCCGTCTGGCTTTGGTACAAGAATACAAGGAGAGCTCCATTCACTTTGGCTGGGTTCAATGAAATCATTGTCCAGCAAATATTGAACTTCTTCCTTGAGATATTGCTGTTTTACAGGGTTCATTCTGTAAGGATGTTGCTTTACAGGTTTTGAACCTTCAATAATGTCAACATCATGATAGATTTTGTCAGTTCTGGATGGAATGTCCGGAAATAAGTGCTCATATTCGAGAACTAACTGTTTCAGTTCAAGTCTTTTGTCTGAATCAAGGTGAGACAGTTTCTGATCAAGATTCTGTAGTATGTCAGAATTCTGGAGTTTCGATGACGAGGGATCAGATTTCTCCAAGTTGAAGTCCTCAGAGTCCATTTGATTTTGTTCATGAGGGACAGAATTAACTATATTTATTGATGAAATAACAGAACTATCCCTATCAATATACTTCTTGAGCATATTAATGTGACATAGCTGTTTTTGCTTGCGCCTCCCAGGAGTGTTAACAATGTAATTCACGTCACTTAACTTTTTATCAACAGTATACGGGCCATAATATCTAGCTAGTAAAGGTCTGCCAGGAATGGGCAAGAGAGCAAGTACCTTGTCTCCAGGTTCAAAATTTCTGTCTTTAGCATTTTCATCATAACGAATCTTCATTTTGCTTTGAGCAGATTTGAGATTGGACCGAGCTGCATCACAGGCCTTTGATAGTCTGTTTTTGAAATCAAGACACATACTGAAGTAAGTTCAAAGAACTGTCATCATCTGAGAGAAATTTCTCTTTTAGAAGTTTTAACGGTCCACGTACAGTGTGCCCAAAAACAAGCTCAAATGGGCTGAACCCCAGAGACTCTTGTACAGATTCTCTTACAGCAAATAGAAGCAAGTGTATGCCTTCATCCCAACCTTTTTTCAGTGTCAAAGCAGTAAGATCTGATCATGTTTTTCAAAGTTTGATGGAATCTTTCTAAGGCACCTTGGCTTTCAGGGTGGTAAGCCGATGACTTGTATTGCTTAATTCCAAGTTCGTACATGACTTGCTGAAAAATTCCTGACATAAAATTTGAGCCCTGGTCTGACTGGATAGATTTTGGGAGGCCTACAAATGTGAAGAACTTCACAAGTGCATTAACTATTGTTTTAGCCTTGATATTTCTGAGTGGGATAGCTTCAGGAAAGCGAGTTGAAGCACACATTATGGCCAGAAGATATTCACAACCTTTCTTTGTTTTGGGTAAGGGACCTACACAATCAATAATCACTCTGCTGAAAGGTTCATCAAAGGCAGGAATGGGCTGTAACTGAGCTTTAGGAATAGTCTGATTGGATTTTCCTACCATCTGACAAGTGTGGCAGGAATTGCAGTGTTGAGATACATCAGATTTTATTCCTGGCCAGTAGAAATGATTAAGGATCTTGTGATAGGTCTTATTTACACCTAAATGGCCTGACATTGGAGTTTCATGGGCCAAGTTTAAGATTTCAGGGCGATAAACCCTAGGGATCACAATTTGGTGGTTAACAGTCCACTCATCTTCTGCTGAGACATCTGGAGGACGCCATTTTCTCATTAATATGCCATTTTTGACATAATAGCAAACAGGAACCTGGGATATTTCATTTTCATTAAAAGCCCTTTCAAATAAAGGCGAGATCTCAGGATCACTGTGTTGTTCTTTACAAAGCTGTGACCTTGACAGCTGGTCATGACCTTGGTCATTTGAGTTGGAAGGTGAAAGGTCATTTTCTGACCCTGACCTTAGATTGCTAGGGTCAGTCTGAATATCAGACTGACTAGGGGAAAGAGATGTTGAAATCTCTTTATTAAAGGACTGACCTATCAAAGTGTCAGTTAAATTTATGTCCTGCATCCCATCATATAATTTGGCTTTCTTAGCCATTGCCCTAGTAACAGCACAAGAAGGGTAAAGGTCAGGAATTTCCTGCTCAATGGGATCAGGCGGTTGATCAACACATGGTGTGCTGGTCAAAAGTGGGTTTACCACAACCTTATCTCCTGCCAAATCATTGCCTAGCAGCAAATGAATACCTTTAAAAGGTAAGGAAGGTCTAATACCTACAGCCATGGGACCTTTAACTAAGTCTGAGGACAAATAGATATTATGGAGCGGTACATTAACAAATCCACACTCTACACCCTGGATAAGGACACTTGTCCCACAAGAAGTCTTCTCGGAAAATGGCAAGGTATCTGCCAAGATAAGGGATTGAGAAGCTCCGGTATCTCGTAAGATTTTAATAGGGGTAGACTGGGCAGAGTCACTGTTAAGTGACACAAAACCATCTGATAAGAATGGTTCATAAATCTCCATAATAGAATCCTCAGAGACTGACTCTTTACAAGTTCTGGTCAGTATAGGGTTTTCTTCCTGGATACAAGACTGTGGTTTAGCCTTTAAGGAGGTGAGGCCTGTCGGTTTAGCACTATCTAGATTTTCTCTTTCTTTGTTTCGTTTCAGTGCCAAACATTCAGAAATAATGTGGCCAGTTTTCTTACAATAATTACAAATTGGCTGGGATAAGGGATTTTTCCTTTGTTTTCACTAGAAAATTTGGGTTTTGGACTGGAATTGTCAGTTGGATTACTGGGATTGGCTTTGGGACCGGACTGAGGGGAATATGGTTTTGACTGAGGGGTAATTTGCTTTGATTGAGGGTTATATGGTTTCCTAGGATATGGCTTGTTGACAAATGAAGCCTTATGAGTCAAAGCATAGTCATCAGCTAAACGTGCTGCTGTTTCCAAGTTTTCAACTTCTTTTTCGTTCAAGAAAGCCTTAACATCAGAATTTATGCACCGTTTGAATTCTTCAACAAGCATGAGCTGCCTTAGCGTTGCATGATCAGAACCTACTTTCTTTGAAGAACACCATCTATCAAATAGTTGTTCTTTTGTTCTAGCAAACTCAACATGAGTCTGGTCATGTTCTTTTCTACAGTCTCTAAATTTCTGCCTGTATGCCTCAGGGACCAACTCATAAGCCTTAAGAATAAATTCCTTTACTGTATCATAATCTGAGCTTTGCTCAAGAGAAAGCTGAGTGTAAATTTCTCGAGCTTTACCAATTACAACACTTTGCAAAAGCAAGGTCCAGTGCTCTCTTGGCCATTTCAAGTTTTCTGCTACCTTCTCAAAATGTAGAAAATATTTATCAACCTCTTTTTCTTGAAATGGAGGAACGAGTCGGATATGTTTTGTTACATCAAATATTTTGCTTGTGTCTGAAGATAAGGATTTTGATTTTGATTTTTCATTAAATTCAATTTCTTTGATTCTTAACTGAAATAGCCTTTCTCTTTCTTTTTCTTCATTTTCAAATCTCAATTTTTCTTTTTCAATTTCGAGCCGTTCTTCTCGTTCTAATTTTTCATATTCTAAAGCTCTTTGTTTCTCCTTCTCTCGTTCTTCCATTTCTAACCTTTGTTTATACATTCTTTCTTCCCGTTCTAAAGTTTCCAATCTTATTCTTTCTTCCCTTTCGGCCTTTTCTGCCCTTATTCTTTCATCCCGCTCTAAAGTTTCCAACCTTATTCTTTCTTCATACTCAAATTTTAGTTTTTCCATCTCAATTTGTCTTTTGATTTCTAGTTCCCTCAACTGCAAGTCAGTCTGAGTGACTAGAATCTGAGAAGTAGCCGAGGAATCAAAAATTTCCTCGTCAACAAAAAACTGAATCAAAATGTTCTTAATTTCATGTTTTAACATGGAAGTCTTGATATTTGACAACCCATAATGATCAGCTATGTCTAAGAGGTCACTCTTTTTGGCCTTATCTAACAGCTCCTGAGAAGGCGCAGCAATAAAGTCACTTAGTTTGAATGACATGGTTGCTTTTTGCTGGCTTTAGCTATTTAAACAGCAAGCAGTGAAGATACTTTAGAATTTTAAATAAATTTGGTGCACAAGAAATTTCGATCCCGGCTCAGCCCCCAATTCTGTTACGTGCCAGACGTAACTAGAAGATTAAGGAAACCAACAAGTTGGTTAGCCAGCAACAAGCTTTGTTTAAAATTTAACAAATCTATTTAGAAGTGATTTAACCAGTAATTACATGTGAAACAATCAAAAGCATATACACAATCAAACAAAAATGAATGTACAATACCTTTCAAGATGTTAATTCCCTTAAAGAATGTCTGAATGTCCCTCAGAATCTTTTAACACAAGCCTGTATCAGTTTCTGATCCCAAGAATTAAAGTTTGTTTCAAAATAGCACTATGTCCCAATCCAGAATCGAATATCACAAAGTAATCCAAGAATAAGTTTAAATTCCAGTAAGATAGATTTTGACTTCTTAATAGTAACAGTACCCAAAGATTGTCCTTATGAAAATTTGTAGCCCTTATATAGCACTGAGGAACATTCAGGATTCTTCCAGCAAATTCTATGATATCATATACTAAGAATAACAAGTTGTTTACCAAAATTTAATGTTCTGGAATATTCTAGAGAGGCCATTATCCTTCCAGAAAATTCCACAATATTCTTTTGACATAAAAAAAGATTTTTCTAGAAGATTCTACATCTTTCCAGGTTTTTTTTTTTTTTTTAGATTTTTCCGGACTTTTCCGTCAAAGAACAATTTGAAATTTCTAGAAAATTCTGAAGTAAACAACCTGTTAATGTCCAATATCTGGGACACTAAAAGTAAACATCATATAACATCATACTTTCCTGGGCATACTCCCTTGGGAAGTTTACCAGTACTGAATGCACATCTTTCAACAAGTAACTGTCATACATAACAAAACATTATTTGGGATTAATTCCAATATCAAATCTTTGACTTTGCAGCAAATTCAATAATGTGGATGACAATGCAAAACTTTTGGGACAAAAAGTGTAAAATTGCAATTTTTGGGAAAAATTGATTACCAATGAAACTTTTCAACCAGTTTTCATTGGACATGTGATCTGAATCATGACAGTAGCAGAAAAACAACAAAACATTTAGAATTTTACGGAAGTTGGAGTTTTTACAAAATTTTGAAAATTGGCATTTTCGGAAAATTAACAGGTAGTTTTGAAAATTTCATTTAAAAAGGCAAAGAAAACAAACAAAAATGCATGTTTAGGCTATGGAAGGCAAGCACATACCCCACTTGACCCTTTTGACAAGTTTCATAAACAGAAGTCATGAACGTTTGCTGTACTTTCGGTTTGCATGCAGGAATTTTTTATTTTGATTTTACAACTGCCATTTCGTAATTTTAGGGGGATTTATGTGCCATTGTACTGCTTTGTCATTGAACAACTTGTCCCATACATTCATTTTTGGGGGACCAAACAAACAGTCCCAGCAAAGCAGCGTAAAGTTGGTGCTTTATTTGGTACAGTTTTAAAACAAAAGCAAAGTGCACCAAAATGAAGCACTAACTTGACGCTGTTTTCCTGGGACAATTTGCTTTGTTCCTATCAATTTATTGATTTGGACAAGTTGTTCTATCCTCACTCATTACAATGGCACATAAAAATTAAAAACATAAGGAATTGGTAGCTGTAAAATCAAAATTAAAAATTATTGCATACAGACCGGAAGTACAGCAAATTGATATGACTTCTATTTATGAAACTTGTCAAAAGAGTCAAATGGGATATGTGCTAACCTACTGTAGCCTAAGAATGCATTTTTGTTTGTTTTCTTTGCTTTTTAAAGGAAATTTTCAAACCACCGGTTAATTTTCCGAAAATGCCATTTTTTCAAAATTTTGTAAAAACTTCAAATTCTCTAAAATTCAAAATGTTTTGTTGCTTTTCTGCTACTGTCATGATTCAGATCACATGTGCAATGAAAAATCATTAAACATTTTCATCGATAATCAATTTTTCCAAAAAATGCAATTTTACAATTTTTGCCCCAAAATTTTTGCATTGTCATCCACACTATTGAATTTTGCTGCAAAATCAAAGATTTGATATTGGAATTAACCAAATATAATGTTAGAAATAAAACTGGTTCTACTTAATCATCAAAAATAACAAAAACAGGGTGGTGCAAGATTTTTGATTTTCAGTATATATATTTATAGTATACCTGTGCTACCCGAATGAGCATCTCCATAATTCTTGACGCACATTCCTGATAAGTGATTTGCGCAGTCACAAAACTCAATGGTAGGCCAATATTCACTTGTCGCGTTCATGGAATCAGTTGCAGTCAGGTTCAGGTATGGTGGATTGTCTATAATCTGGCTTCTGTTGACGTGCCAACTTATAAAATATGCAGTGGCATCTGAAAAGAAGAAACATATAAATTTTGAAAGTTCAACAGTGCTCAATATGGGTTTTTAATAATAACCATCAGTGATAGATAAGTTAAAGGTGTGATAACGAAACCATTATTTTTTTTATTAATATTGGAAGTTAAAACTCATCAAGACCGACCCAATATTTTATACATTACCGAAACTTCTCCATGATTACTTGGAAATTTATTTCAATAACATATTGAATTTCTAATTATGAACTAAATTTTATTTTTCAAATATTTACATTGCCTATCATAAAATAATGGTTTATTATATTGATTTTTGTTAGACTTTAGCATTTTTACTTTAAAATTACATAATTACATCAGTTATTGATTTTTTCTCTTGACCCCGTCAAACTTCAATTTTACTATATAAGTTTATGTTTGAAGGGGTTAAATTTCACACGGAGATGTTTCCATGATGCATGGTAAAACTAAAATGATAAAATTTTGAGATTCTTGAAGGAATTAGTCTGGTCATAAATTTAAAACTTATATTGAATCGTATAATAATTCATACATGTAAGTGTATAGTTCGACTTAATTTCAAAATTACTCACTTATTTTAGTCACATTAAAAACAGATGAGGCATTTAGTTCTCTAGTTATATTTTGAGCAGTATCCTTGTCATCACTGATTGTTATGTATGTTGTAAAGTTTTCACCATCTCTTATCTCGAAGTTTGCTGGTCCATCTATGGATGGTGGATTGTTCGCTGGAAATGGTTAAAAGCTGACACTGACTGTCTCTTATTTTTGAAACTATGTCGCTGGCTTCCCGAATATATTGAGGGATATACTAAGCGCATACTAAGATGTGCATTTTGGTTTGCCCTTTTCTAATATTCAATGATTTATGTTTGAAATACGCGTGATTAAGCATTATGTTTTAATTGTTATAATACAGGTAAATTCACATTTTCTTTGTTATTTTTCAGAACTATTATTTTGTCTCTTATTGGAGCAGGGTCTTGCAAATTTTATCATTCTCAGCTAACTCTAAAATGATTAGATAATTGTTTGAGTGTTCTTTTAAATGCCAATATTTTTTCGTAAAGGATTAGCCAAATTACAAAACAAAAATATAAGGAAACACACCTGCAACTTTCTTATTTTCACTAGTTTCTGTCTGTGTCTGTCTTGTTCGAGTTCCAAACTGTGAGTCGCATGTCAGCGCCATGTCAACACGACACGCCTCATCGCCGCCACATGTATCATTGATGATTTTCTCCGTTATTGATGATCCACAACGGGCGGATAGATAGTCGGTGATGTTTTTGACGTCGGAAATGAATGTCGAGGGCTTTATCGAGTCATTGTTGTAGAATGCAAAGTCTGATGGAGGCTTGTAGGTAAAAAGTGACTCGTTTATGTTCTGTAGCATCCCTGTACAAAGCGATATTTCAATTGAAGGTTGTCTGTATCACGACAAGAACTATAAAAACATCTTAATAGACCATCAATATTATATTACTGATTATTGTTGCTTTGAGGAAAAGTCAAATTGATACCACCATTAATATATTAGCCTGCTAATGCAGCAATAAGAATATAATTACAATACAATCTTACATGAAGTTCCGAAGTGCCACAACTGTTCCTCGGATGACGAAGATTTATAAAGAACTCCTTTCCTTGGCATGAAGTCGTTATCAGCATTACCATCATTATTACCAAGCAATCCTTTCATGTTTGCCAAACGTGAGCCATTTGTCGCTGCTTGTCCAACAATATTCAAGATATCGCTAACTTCAATCTGAATAAAGGAAGTAAGATGTTAGCTGAATCGGGCCTTTAATATCGAGTAGAGATGCTATTATATAGCAATTTATCAGTCGAATGAACAAAAAGAATGATTTCAAAAGTAAGGGGTGAAAACACAAACGCGAGTAGTTCATGCTAGTCATACATATTTGACAGGCGGATTTAATCGTTACAGAATTTGGAAATATTCCGTACAGACCAGAACAACATTTCACCATATATTGGGTGTTCTTTAGAAGTTCCAACCATTCAGGTAAAAGATACGAGTAAGCGATGTTATAGATATGATGCAGAAAATAAAGCCTCACAAAGGATCATACAAACAAGCCATGGAAATAGTTTGAAAGCGTTGAACACACGAACACACTTTTTTATTTATATATTTAACAATACAAAAATAATTAAATCAGCATTGCCATACCTTGATAGTTTTGAAGCTGAGTTCAAATGGTAATTCCATTTTATTAAAATGATTAATGCAGACAAAAATATAAATTCCACATTAGGGATTTAGTTTTTACCCTTAATGTACCATATTTGGTTAAAACATTATTACCTGCAAAGAGAACCCAGAAGGAAATGCAAGAATGAGATGATCACTTTGATTATACAGGGCGAAATTATTTCCTTCCATGTCGATGTTAGTTGATGGTCGGTAAGTAGAGTTGAATTTCTTGTTAACCCAAATGTCGACCGCCCGAGACGTACGGTTTAACAAAATCTCAACAATATCTCCTGTTTTGTTAAACCAAATTTGTCCGACACCCTGGAATCTATCCTCCTGAAAAAGGGAAACTGTGTGAAATAATAAATGAGCCGCCTCGTGGGAAAACCAACAATGTGGTTTCCGAACAGGTCTGACACAAACCGGGCTGTACAAGCACAGAAGATGGCTAGAAGCTTGAAATTTTGGAGTTAAGTAGAGGAGGAATTGTACTATCCGAGCGAAAACAAAGGCGCTGATCTGCGTCTTTGTTTTCGCCTATGCAGATTGTTGGTTTCCCCATGAGGCGGCTCAAATGTTATGTGTGCAGTTGACGCTTGAAATTAAAATAAATTTCTATATCTGAGGCTCACATCAAACAAATAAAACTTGTGTGCACCAGAAATACTCTATGACTTCTAATTTACTATTACTGCAGCTGGTGTTGTGCTGTGTGGCGGCCCTAAAAAGTCTCCCCGTACATAATCCAAAGTACAAGTTATATTTTCGTTTTGGTCCTTTGAGATCAGCGTGATAATTCTGAGAAATCAGAAATTTATTATCTGTTTAGATTTATTTTCTAACCGTGGTTTAATATATTCGGACCAATTTGGATAATACCAGTCTTTGTATTGACTACCCTTGCAAAATTAAAGTAATTTTCTTTGGCTCCATGTCACCATATCTTAAGGATCACTGACGAGATTTTAGTAGCCGAAACTGCCGTATGGCCCAACCCTTTCTCCTTAATATGTCCACTGCTCTTACAGGATCTGTTTTAAGTTGTATTTAATTCGAATGTCACATTAACATCAGGGGTCAATTGTTCAAAACTTTGTTAGCTTAACGTCATCGTTAAGACCTCAACTCGTTAAGTAAATGCCGACTACATAAGCAAATACAAAGTTGTTATTTTTTGTTGATAAAATGCATTGCAAAAGATTTTCACATTTTATCAACAAAAAAAAATTATAGTGTATTTGTAATATTCATGTTTGGAATTTTAACGAATCGTTAACTAACGATGTTATTAATTTTGAACAATTGGGCCCTAATTTGTTGATAGACAAAACCTACCTTCGCAGCAACACCGACAAAAACTGTAGAATCGCTATTATTGTTGGTAACAAGTTCCGTCCGAACCTGAACTTCCAATGATCGTTTACCGTCACCCATTATTTCTCTGAAAGAATAAATTGTGAATTTTATCTAACTGGCACCACATCTTATGAGCTGCGACGCGAGAAAACCGGTCTTCGGGGGTTCCGAACAGGTCTGACACAAACCGATCTGTACAGTCACAGAAAAGAGCTAGAAGCTTGAAATTTCGTATTTAAGTAGAAGAGGAACTGTACTATCCGAGTAGCGAAAACAAAGGCGCTGATCAGCCGCGAAGCTGATCTGCGCCTTTGTTTTCGCATAGGCAATAATCCCGTTTTCTCACGATGCGGCTCTTATAATCTTGGCATTTCTTATAAATCATGCACCTGAGACCTTACGCAAAAATAATTTAAGCAAAACACGAGCGCGTATAAAAGTGCCAACAAGGAAAATAAATCTTAGTTCTTTTGAAAGCAGTGACGATATCAATTAGAAAGACAGTATAATTCATACGGTTTCTGTCATCAAAACCACACCAATATCATACAAAATTTAATTGATAAGAAGTAAAGTAAGACTCAATACATAAAATAAGTTAACTCACTCTGTTCTGAGTAGAACGTACTCTCCTCGTCCATTAAATGTATACTGTTTTCCATCCAGTGTCTGTATATGTGGATCTCCCCAACCAGAAGCTAAGGCAGGAAAAGATGAAACAAAAAGTCGAATACTAGACACGGAATAGTTGATGGTTGTTGATGATTTATTTCTTTGTAGGTTTATTGTGTCCAGTTTTACTTTGAGACAAAAACAGTGCACCTGCGCATTGCGAAATAGTAACATACTTAAGAATGATACAAGCATCCTGACAGTCGGTTATGCTACATTTACTGTATGTCTCAACCTAGTAAAGAATCCAATTACTTACTTTTTTTTACTTAATCTTTATTTAAAAATCGCTTCATATTTCAACAACCAACATAAGCTCTGTACAGTTTTTTATTGCGACTATTAGAACATATGTACACTTTATACATTGAGCTGTGGAAATGTGACTTGCTCAAGGCCACATAACAGACGGCGCTCCTGACGGGGATCGAACCGGGGACCCCTCGGCCCAGAGTACGATGCGCTCCCGACTGCGCCAGCCCGCTCCACATTGATTGATGTGCCTGTTTTCCAAGGAGTTAATGCTGTGCTCTCTCGGAGAATTTAACGTAAAACGTATGATTGTCTAATACATTGGTGCATAGTAAATAAAAATTAAAACTGAGAACCCACAAAACCCACACTGTTTTTGTGGTAGAATTTTAATAGGATAAGAGCAACAACATCAGATCCGCATGAGCATTCGCTGTATGACCAGAATAAAAGTACTAGAATGTTCATACCGAAAGAAGGTGGTCGGTAATATCTACACGTGTCAGGAGGATTCATCTGATAGAAAATATAACACAAGTTGGAGTTAACACAACAGTCATCGTGTATGTCCTTCATAGACCACTCTTCATCGGGTATTTTCATGTCAAGAAATCCCCCAAGACGCCCCTCTGTCACTAACACACCACGAGGACTGAAAATATGAAACGCAAACAAGATAAATGTAACACATAATCATGGTTTTAACAGCAATCAGATACTCAGTAGGCTCAAGGTCAAAAAAGTTAGCAGCTTGGCAGCATGGCAGGACGAAATTAGTAAGTTAGCAGGATGGCCGTACGGCTGGTTAAGTAAGTTAGCAGCATGGCAGTATGGCCGAAGGAAATGTCAATCAACCAGTGTGGTCGTACAAAAGACAAAAACGTAACATTAATAAAATAACTGAAATGCTCACAAATAATAATAAAAAAAATATATATATCTTATTTGCAAAATTCGTCCTGTTCGCAGGATGAATATCCGGACAGATGGGATTTCTGGAGAACCGTTCAATGTAGGAAAACGCTTTATACAGGCCACCTGCGTTATCTCAAACTCGGTTGTCTCGAAGACCCCACTTATGTCGAAGTGATCTCTCACTCCCGAGCGTCTCTCCCTATATGTTATTGTATTTCAACCTTGCTTGTGTCGAACTCGGTTATGACGAAAACTCGGCTGTGTCGAAGTGATAGTTTGCTCCCCACAGAAAAAAATACTATTAGTTTCACCCTTCCTGTGTCGAACTTCGAAGTCAAAAATTATCGGTCAGACTTCATGATCAGTAAAAAAGAAGAAAAAGAAAGATGTAGAGAATAAAACGTCAATTTTCGGAACTGCGTTTTCCATATTAGCAAACTCATACAAAGCCCAAAACAAAAGACAAAGAAATTTACCGCTAATAGATTTTTAATCCACTGAAATTTGTCATTTAATCCATCAAAATTTTAGTTTCATTTTCACAATTCCATGTGGCGTCCGATAACACACAACAATGGGGTTAATTGGTTTGGTCGGTGGCTTTGTGTAAACTAATTGACCTTCAGTTGAAACGTAACACAAGCAATTATCGGCGCCTTTGAAATTTAATTGTTTGAACACTGTTAAGCAGCGGTGTTTAATGTTAGCTATCAGAAGCATTCTTTAACTGTAACAATATCGTCTCAATATTTGTGTCACAATTGAGTAGCAGTGTTCTAAAAACAGCCGGCGGCCGGTGATATTGCCGATTTGCGCCGTATACATTTTTAGCAAAAAATACGAAAGAATCAAGAATGACAAATGATTCGACCATTCCTGATGTTTTCTGGCCGTTTGCTTGATGTATTTTCGTGTTTTTATTCAACACGACAGCGTCAGTGTTTTTACCGATGATGGCCTACGCTGCGCCGTATTACATTCTTTATTGAACGAGCACGTATTGATTATCTCCCTTCTCGTAAGCGCTACCTGGTGGTGACACTGGTCTCCAGCGCGTCCTAAAATTTATATTGCAATATTCGATAATGACAAGATCCAGTATTGGGGAAAATCTCGAACATGAAAAACAAGTGGCATCAGCAATTAAATTACGATAAAATAGCCAGTAGTCTATGCCGATACGCAATCACTGGAATTGTTAAAGAACGTTTCGGCATTTGTCGTTTGAAACCGCTATCAATGGAGTAAACATCGTGGAAAACGAAAGGAGAATCACTCAGTCCGGCAATGTGAGAGAGTTGAGCTTTTTGGTCTCAATTTGCTTATCTCGAACTTCGGAAAACTCGAAGTGTTTTCCCCATTCCCCTTGATTTCGAGATAGCGAAGGTGGCCTGTATCTCTAAATATATGCGCTGGTAGGGCTAACTGTCGAGTAGTATAGCAGTATGGATTTTCATATTCTTGGCGGAACGGTATCGGCAAAAGTCAAATTTCGTCCTGCTGTCAGCATGAAAATGACCAGCAGCATGGGATTTCTGGAGAACCGTCCAATGTAGGAAAACGGTTTATATCTCTAAATACATGCGCTGGTAGGGTTAACTGTCGAGTAGTATAGCAGTATGGATTTTCAAAGTCTTGGCGGAACGGTGTCGGCAAAAGGCAAATTTCATCCTGCTAGCAGCACGAAAATGACCAGCAGCATGGGATTTCTGGAGAACCGTTCAATGTAGGAAAACGCTTTATATCTCTAAATGCATGCGCTGGTAGGGCTAACTGTCGAGTAGTATAGCAGTATGGATTTTCATCGTCTTGGCGGAACGGTATCGGCAAAAGGCAAATTTCGTCCTGCTAGCAGCATGAAAATGACCAGCAGCATGGGATTTCTGGAGAACCGTCCAATGTAGGAAAACGGTTTATATCTCTAAATACATGCGCTGGTAGGGCTAACTGTCGAGTAGTATAGCAGTATGGATTTTCAAAGTCTTGGCGGAACGGTGTCGGCAAAAGGCAAATTTCATCCTGCTAGCAGCACGAAAATGACCAGCAGCATGGGATTTCTGGAGAACCGTTCAATGTAGGAAAACGCTTTATATCTCTAAATGCATGCGCTGGTAGGGCTAACCGTCGAGTAGTATAGCAGTATGGATTTTCATCGTCTTGGCGGAACGGTATCGGCAAAAGGCAAATTTCGTCCTGCTAGCAGCATGAAAATGACCAGCAGCATGGGATTTCTGGAGAACCGTTCAATGTAGGAAAACGCTTTATATCTCTAAATGCATGCGCTGGTAGGGCTAACTGTCGAGTAGTATAGCAGTATGGATTTTCATCGTCTTGGCGGAACGGTATCGGCAAAAGGCAAATTTCGTCCTGCTAGCAGCATGAAAATGACCAGCAGCATGGGATTTCTGGAGAACCGTCCAATGTAGGAAAACGGTTTAGATCTCTAAATACATGCGCTGGTAGGGCTAACTGTCGAGTAGTATAGCAGTATGGATCTTCAAAGTCTTGGCGGAACGGTGTTGGCAAAAGGCAAATTTCATCCTGCTAGCAGCACGAAAATGACCAGCAGCATGGGATTTCTGGAGAACCGTTCAATGTAGGAAAACGCTTTATATCTCTAAATGCATGCGCTGGTAGGGCTAACTGTCGAGTAGTATAGCAGTATGGATTTTCATCGTCTTGGCGGAACGGTATCGGCAAAAGGCAAATTTCGTCCTGCTAGCAGCATGAAAATGACCAGCAGCATGGGATTTCTGGAGAACCGTTCAATGTAGGAAAACGCTTTATATCTCTAAATGCATGCGCTGGTAGGGCTAACTGTCGAGTAGTATAGCAGTATGGATTCTCATCGTCTTGGCGGAACGGTATCGGCAAAAGGCAAATTTCGTCCTGCTAGCAGCATGAAAATGACCAGCAGCATGGGATTTCTGGAGAACCGTCCAATGTAGGAAAACGGTTTAGATCTCTAATTACATGCGCTGGTAGGACTAACTGTCGAGTAGTATAGCAGTATGGATCTTCAAAGTCTTGGCGGAACGGTGTTGGCAAAAGTCAAATTTCATCCTGCTAGCAGCACGAAAATGACAAGCAGCATGGGATTTCTGGAGAACCGTTCAATGTAGGAAAACGCTTTATATCTCTAAATGCATGCGCTGGTAGGGCTAACTGTCGAGTAGTATAGCAGTATGGATTTTCATTGTCTTGGCGGAACGGTATCGGCAAAAGGCAAATTTCGTCCTGCTAGCAGCATGAAAATGACCAGCAGCATGGGATTTCTGGAGAACCGTTCAATGTAGGAAAACGCTTTATATCTCTAAATGCATGCGCTGGTAGGGCTAACTGTCGAGTAGTATAGCAGTATGGATTTTCATCGTCTTGGCGGAACGGTATCGGCAAAAGGCAAATTTTGTCCTGCTAGCAGCATGAAAATGACCAGCAGCATGGGATTTCTGGAGAACCGTCCAATGTAGGAAAACGCTTTATATCTCTAAATACATGCGCTGGTAGGGCTAACTGTCGAGTAGTATAGCAGTATGGATTTTCAAAGTCTTGGCGGAACGGTGTTGGCAAAAGGCAAATTTCGTCCTGCTAGCAGCACGAAAATGACCAGCAGCATGGGATTTCTGGAGAACCGTCCAATGTAGGAAAACGGTTTAGATCTCTAATTACATGCGCTGGTAGGACTAACTGTCGAGTAGTATAGCAGTATGGATTTTCATTGTCTTGGCGGAACGGTATCGGCAAAAGGCAAATTTCGTCCTGCTAGCAGCATGAAAATGACCAGCAGCATGGGATTTCTGGAGAACCGTTCAATGTAGGAAAACGCTTTATATCTCTAAATGCATGCGCTGGTAGGGCTAACTGTCGAGTAGTATAGCAGTATGGATTTTCATTGTCTTGGCGGAACGGTGTCGGCAAAAGGCAAATTTCATCCTGCTAGCAGCACGAAAATGACCAGCAGCATGGGATTTCTGGAGAACCGTTCAATGTAGGAAAACGCTTTATATCTCTAAATGCATGCGCTGGTAGGGCTAACTGTCGAGTAGTATAGCAGTATGGATTTTCATTGTCTTGGCGGAACGGTATCGGCAAAAGGCAAATTTCGTCCTGCTAGCAGCATGAAAATGACCAGCAGCATGGGATTTCTGGAGAACCGTTCAATGTAGGAAAACGCTTTATATCTCTAAATGCATGCGCTGGTAGGGCTAACTGTCGAGTAGTATAGCAGTGTGGATTTTCATCGTCTTGGCGGAACGGTATCGGCAAAAGGCAAATTTCGTCCTGCTAGCAGCATGAAAATGACCAGCAGCATGGGATTTCTGGAGAACCGTCCAATGTAGGAAAACGCTTTATATCTCTAAATACATGCGCTGGTAGGGCTAACTGTCGAATAGTATAGCAGTATGGATTTTCAAAGTCTTGGCGGAACGGTGTTGGCAAAAGGCAAATTTCGTCCTGCTAGCAGCATGAAAATGACCAGCAGCATGGGATTTCTGGAGAACCGTTCAATGTAGGAAAACGCTTTATATCTCTAAATGCATGCGCTGGTAGGGCTAACTGTCGAGTAGTATAGCAGTATGGATTTTCATCGTCTTGGCGGAACGGTGTCGGCAAAAGGCAAATTTCATCCTGCTAGCAGCACGAAAATGACCAGCAGCATGGGATTTCTGGAGAACCGTTCAATGTAGGAAAACGCTTTATATCTCTAAATGCATGCGCTGGTAGGGCTAAATGTCGAGTAGTATAGCAGTATGGATTTTCAAAGTCTTGGCGGAACGGTGTTGGCAAAAGGCAAATTTCGTCCTGCTAGCAGCATGAAAATGACCAGCAACATGGGATTTCTGGAGAACCGTCCAATGTAGGAAAACGCTTTATATCTCTAAATACATGCGCTGGTAGGGCTAACTGTCGAGTAGTATAGCAGTATGGATTTTCAAAGTCTTGGCGGAATGGTGTCGGCAAAAGGCAAATTTCATCCTGCTAGCAGCACGAAAATGACCAGCATCATGGGATTTCTTGAGAACCGTTCAATGTAGGAAAACGCTTTATATCTCTAAATGCATGCGCTGGTAGGGCTAACTGTCGAGTAGTATAGCAGTATGGATTTTCAAAGTCTTGGCGGAACGGTATCGGCAAAAGGCAAATTTCGTCCTGCTAGCAGCATGAAAATGACCAGCAGCATGGGATTTCTGGAGAACCGTTCAATGTAGGAAAACGGTTTATATCTCTAAATACATGCGCTGGTAGGGCTAACTGTCGAGTAGTATAGCAGTATGGATTTTCAAAGTCTTGGCGGAACGGTGTCGGCAAAAGGCAAATTTCATCCTGCTAGCAGCACGAAAATGACCAGCAGCATGGGATTTCTGGAGAACCGTTCAATGTAGGAAAACGCTTTATATCTCTAAATGCATGCGCTGGTAGGGCTAACTGTCGAGTAGTATAGCAGTATGGATTTTCATCGTCTTGGCGGAACGGTATCGGCAAAAGGCAAATTTTGTCCTGCTAGCAGCATGAAAATGACCAGCAGCATGGGATTTCTGGAGAACCGTCCAATGTAGGAAAACGGTTTATATCTCTAAATACATGCGCTGGTAGGGCTAACTGTCGAGTAGTATAGCAGTATGGATTTTCAAAGTCTTGGCGGAATGGTGTCGGCAAAAGGCAAATTTCATCCTGCTAGCAGCACGAAAATGACCAGCAGCATGGGATTTCTGGAGAACCGTTCAATGTAGGAAAACGCTTTATATCTCTAAATGCATGCGCTGGTAGGGCTAACTGTCGAGTAGTATAGCAGTATGGATTTTCATCGTCTTGGCGGAACGGTATCGGCAAAAGGCAAATTTCGTCCTGCTAGCAGCATGAAAATGACCAGCAGCATGGGATTTCTGGAGAACCGTTCAATGTAGGAAAACGGTTTATATCTCTAAATACATGCGCTGGTAGGGCTAACTGTCGAGTAGTATAGCAGTATGGATTTTCAAAGTCTTGGCGGAACGGTATCGGCAAAAGGCAAATTTCGTCCTGCTAGCAGCATGAAAATGACCGTTTTCCTCGATTTCTGGAGAACCGTCCAATGTAGGAATACGGTTTATATCTCTAAATACATGCGCTGGTAGGGCTAACTGTCGAGTAGTATAGCAGTATGGATTTTCAAAGTTTTGGCGGAACGGTGTCGGCAAAAGGCAAATTTCATCCTGCTAGCAGCATGAAAATGACCAGCAGCATGGGATTTCTGGAGAACCGTCCAATGTAGGAATACGGTTTATATCTCTAAATACATGCGCTGGTAGGGCTAACTGTCGAGTAGTATAGCAGTATGGATTTTCAAAGTCTTGGCGGAACGGTATCGGCAAAAGGCAAATTTCGTCCTGCTGGCAGCATGAAAATGACCGTTTTTCTCGATTTCTGGAGAACCGTCCAATGTAGGAAGACGGTTTATATCTCTAAATACATAATGTACATGCTAAACCATCCAACGCTATTTCAACGTCAGCGTCTTCCAGGACCATGACTTTGGAAATAATGAGAATGTGTTATAAAGAGGTATATTAGATGTGAATGGAAAGCAACAATTACTCCTAATACGTCATGCATACGCCACAGCAGTGAAATACACAATGGTTCAAATGTACTTAACCCATCTCTCCACCCCCCCCCCCTAAAAAGAGGAAAAAGAAAAGAAAAAAAAAGGAAAAAAAAAAAGATACTTGAGTGCCGGGGAACACGTTCGCATATGACACAGCCGAATATTAACTGAAACTAAACCGTGACCAGCAAGGTTTTCCGTAGAAGCGCAAATATAACTGAATATATAGTTTGGCAAATAGGTCACTATATGGGCGGCAACTTAATAATTCATATCTGGGCGTGGTCGACTAGTCCGGCATCTGTTCAAGTAGGGAGATTTTTGGAAAGTCGAACACAGTCAGCCTAGACTGTTGTCACAAATTTACCAGATACCTGTATTTTGTCCAATCCTATATGAATTAGACAAATTCGTATTTCATTCTTATTTTCTAACTTTAATCTTTTAACTGTATACCTTTGGCTTAAGGTAGACCAAACCCAATAACGAATTCATGAGGTAACGCCCATACAGTGACCTATTTGCTGAACTATACAACATGCGAATATAAATGAACATGAGTAGCATGCACTAAACATGCGACCAGTTGTGCGATATTCAACCAGGTGCTTCCTCGTATATATACTAAACAAAAGTGAAAATGTTACACTCGTATTCTAACTTGAATTTCTGTCTCTCATTTCATTTGATTGCAACTTTAGAGGTCGTCACACCTAAGCGGAAGTCCCTCAACGCAGACTTCCGTTAAGTTGCGAACTTGAGTTATGCAATATTCGTTTCAATTCGTTTGTCTGCGTTTCAATACCTTGTAGAGCGTTGGTGGTGTTCGCATGAATGCGTTTGCTTGCGTGAGCATTCGTCAGGATGAGTCTTACCTGCCAGAAAATTTTAAACAGGTGTGTTGAAAACAATTTTTCGCATATGTGCGTTTCACTTCGTTCACCAATCGCAAGTCTTCGCAAAGCATTCGTTATCGTGCGTAATCGTGCTTAATAGCTCTGTCACACATTCACGTATCAGCGGCGTATCGCTCACGTATCTATGAAAATGTCGATACGCCGAGGTCTGAACCGTATTTTGCTCGGGAGACGTATGTACCACGTACGTGTGACGTTCCTGCAACGTTCCCGTGGCGTATACGTGACGTATCTGTATTCGTATGGAATTTCACTTAAGAAATGAATTTCATTTTTCTGGTGTTCATGGAGCTATGAACCGCAGTGGGTCACGTGCAAAGTGAATGAACCCCGAAGGGGTTCATGTACGCTTTGCTAGCGACCCACTGCGGTTCATAGCTCCATGAACAACAGAAAAATTAAACTCATTGCTTATATTTACATTCATTTCTCTCTATCGCTTGTTGAAAAATCACCAAGGCGGTCACATTTACAAGCAAACAAAGACTCTGCACACAGTGGGTGTTCAAACAGCGGAACGGCGTCGACGTTTACAACGTCCAATCAGATTGGCGATATTCATGTTTTTTTTACGTCAAGTTTGAATTACGTCACGTCGCGTGACACAATGTTGTTCATGGAAGTATGAACACAGATGGACATCTAATGGTTCATCTAAGGAGGTTTTAGACAATGTAAATATTTTCGTATGTACGGCGTATCAATGCGTATGTGATACATACGTGTGACGTATGTATGGCGTATGAAGTGTACGCGTGACGTATCTACGGCGTATGTACTGCGTTCCATTCTTATCTGCGGCGTATCTGTTCTGTACCAATTGCTTTTTAATACCTATGAGAACAAACGGTTGTGTTCACTTTGCTCATGCAATTCGCACATTATAGTTATCAAATATGAGCCGCCGCATGGAAAAAACCAACAATCTGCATAGGCAAAAACAAAGGCGCCGATCAGCTTCGCATTAACTGCGGAGCTGATCAGTGCCTTTGTTTTTTCTACATGGATAGTACAATTCCTCTACTTTCTAAATCCAAAATTTCCAGCCTCTTACCATCTTCTGAGACTGTACAGGCCGGTTTGTGTCAGACCTGATCGGAACCCAAATTGTTGGTTTCTCACGCACAGGCTCATAAAAGAGGTCGAAGATGCCACCGGAGAAATCTAGATAATCTAGATTAACACCGAAAAAAACCGAGGTGGTGGTGGTGGTGGTGGTGGTGGGAGAACATCTTCAAGCTCTCCATCCTGGTCGTAAGACCACATGAACAAAGACGGAGGCTACACCAAGTGTCGCCATGAAAGAACCCTGCACGACACCCCGAACCGTGAGAAACATTTGATCCATGACTTCGGAAAAACGAAAACATACATATAGAAGCATTAAGATTCTCTTGGAACGCCACAAAATATTCCTAATACTCCTAATACGTCACACATACTCCACAGTAGCGAAACGAACGTAGCACATACGTAGCACATACGCCATTGATACGCGAGATACGCCACACGTACGTCGCTGATACGCCGTAGATACGAAAAGACATTCGAGGATACGCCATACATACGTCACACATACGTAGCAGATTCGAAAGGTACGCTGTACATACGTCACGGTTACGTGGCATTTTAACCGCTTACGTACGTGTGGCGTATCAGGAGTATGAGCTACGTATCTACGACGTACTTGACACGTTGCTTTCGTATGTACCACGTATGTGTGACGTATGTACGGCGTATCGGGTCTGCTACGTACGTGCTACGAATTTTTAAGTGCACACATAAAAAAACGTAGCACCTCGGCGTATGAGGAGTATGAGCTACGTATCGAAGAGTATGAGCTACGTATGCCCACGTATCTACGACGTACGTGTGACGTACCTTTCGTATCTCGATACGCCGTAGATACGTGAGTCGATACGCGAATGTGTGACAGCCCTATAAGGATTCACAACTAACTGTAAAATTGCATCATGCTATTAGGCTAATTTGCATATCAACTGAAGAGTTGCGCTTGCCTTCAATGACGATTGCTTGCGCTCTTCAAAGCACTGTACCGCTTACAAGCGCATTGTTGCGAATCGAATCCGACGCATGAATGCGAAGTATTACGTTTAGTCAACGAACGCATACGGAGGGAAACTTTGACAAACAGATCCATGCGAAACGTAGCGTTGCACATATATCGTAGCGTTGCGCAGAAGCCGTAGTCTGCGGGTTCGAAACATGTCTGTGCCAATTTAGTAGGTCTATATCTTTATTTCTCTACTTTTTTTTTTTTTTTTTTTTTTTTTCCTGGGCGAGACCAGTACTATAGGAGGTTGTTTTTGTGGGTTTGTTGTTCCGGGAGCACCCGAAGGCTCAACCGGAAGGAGGTTTTAGGAGAAGCCCGGGATCGAACCTGCGACCCCTGGTTTACAAGGCGAGTGACTTAACCACTGCACCACGGATATAACAATGGTTTAGTAGGACGTAAATTCAATATTTAACAAAGAATCGTATATGTATCAAGAATTTATCGTTTATAGCGGGTGCAATTCAGATTCCTTATTAATTCCTTTTAAACGTAATATCTCTAAAGATTTTGTGGTTATGGCGTAAGGTGTAGTTTTATTTTCCAGCTATATTATTTTATTTAATATATTTTTTTCTTAAATTCAACATCCATCTCAGGTTTTTTAAATGTGTATGAAAAATATGTATTTCTAACTTCAAGGGTAGTTCCCCCTGAATTGGTCTTTTTTCATAATTCCCGGAATGTTCACTGATACCGGAATATAAGTTGCATTTATTTTATACTTTACAGTGAAACCCAATGTATATCAAAATTTGATAAAATTGGTATTTTCATTGATATGAAATTTCACTGATATCAAATCTCACTGATATCAAAAGTCACTAGTGACTGATATCAGCCTATATCGTCACTGTAATGACTTCAGAATTTTTGGATTACTTCTGACGTTTCCATTTACTTGACGTCATTAAATGTGTCTCACTTCAGAAATTCAAACGCCTATAACGCCGTTATAAATTTATGTACGAAAACATAAAGTGTGGATATTCATTTTCTTAGAACATAAGGAACAATGTGGTACCAAAATTATTCGTGTTTTCAAAACATTTTTGTTTTTGCATTTTCAGCTATACTATGTAAAGTATAAAATAAATACAGATACAGAACAAACGTTATGTTTACGTCTTACGCTAAATACTCTGCCGTATTAGCACAATACGTAAACAATGGTAAAGGCGTTTCCCGCCGTTGTTATTACGTTAACTTGAGTGCGTTAATTTAAAACTGAATTCTTGCGAGTTGTGCAGGTATATACTACTCAAAAGAATCCAGCAATTATCGCTTCCCAAACTATGATCTATCACATAGAATGAGTATGTATTCTTTAAACAAAATACCTTTCCGTAATCTAAAATAAATGCAATACTTATATTGCGGTATCAGACGAACGTTCCGGGATTTATGAACAAAAAAGACTATTTCAAGGGGAACTACTGCCGTAGAAATTAAAAAAATACATCTTTTTCACATACATTTGAATAACCTGAGATGGATGGTGCGTTTAAGAAAGAAACATATCAAATAAAATAATCATAACTTGAAAAAACAACTACATCTTACGCCATAACCACAAAACTTTTGAGATATTACGTTTAAAATAAATTAATGAGGAATCTGATTCGCACCCGCTATATTCCATAAATTCTTTATACATTTAAATTATTTATTTTATTTATGTATAACATTAAGGTAAAAGCACATTGATTCGTACATATCTAAAACGTCAAACGTCAGATACAGCTTTAGTATACAACATTAAAGTAAAAGAACATGGATTCGTACAGATCTAAAACGCAAAATGTCAGATAAAGCCTTAAACTGTTGCAACAGCATGGAGAATGTCTTGCAAAAGCTAAAATTAACTACGCCATCAAAAAGAATATGCCATAAAATCTAAAAAGTATTAACCGTGTCAGAACAACACATACCAACAGACACGAAAATAAAAAGGTAGATCAGCATAGGTAACAGAAGAAAAAACTGCCTCCACATTTTTATTACTTAGAAAGTTCAATCCCTCCCTGTGTCTAAAGCTAAATGAGTCTTACCGAAGAACAGCTTATTTAGAGTCTGACCTGGACGTATATCCTGTACGAGTCCCGTCGTGTTACGGTTCATATATATCCCATCAAGCATTCAAAGATGGTTGTTAAATTCTAATGAAGAGCTTTTCTTTTTCCTCCAACATACTGCCATTTGCATTTGAAACACTGTAAATGGGGAAGATATTACAGAACATGAGTAAAAATGTTAACATTTAAAACCCTCAAGTTTGCATCATTTGTTTGTTGTCTATGCACTGTCATTCTTTGTTTGAGCATGTTTGTAGTTTTCCCGATGTAGAATTCGCCACAGTTTTTACACGTGAGAGTGTAGACTACAAACTCAGTTTTACAGTTCATGTTTGATTTGACTTCGAAGTGACGAAAGTTATTTCTTTCCATTGTATTAAATCTGGACATGTTTTACACCTCTTATCACTACATTTCGACATCCTACCTTCCAATATAAACGGCAAGAGACAACCCAAGAATCAACGTATCCTAACGTCTTCTAAATTTCACTCAAATATATCGGAAGGACGAAATTTGCCTTTTGCCGATACCGTTCCGCCAAGACTATCAAAATCCATACTGCTATACTACTCGACAGTTAGCCCTACCAGCGCATGTATTTAGAGATATAAACCGCTTTCCTTCATTGAACGATTCTCCAGAAATCCCATGCTGCTGATCATTTTCGTGCTGCTAGCAGGATGAAATTTGCCTTTTGCCGACACCGTTCCGCCAAGACTTTGAAAATCCATACTGCTATACTACTCGACAGTTAGCCCTACCAGCGCATGTATTTAGAGATATAAACCGTTTTCCTACATTGGACGGTTCTCCAGACATCGACGAAAACGGTCATTTTCATGCTGCTAGCAGGACGAAATTTGCCTTTTGCCGATACCGTTCCACCAAGACTATGAAAATCCATACTGCTATACTACTCGACAGTTAGCCCTACCAGCGCATGTATTTAGAGATATAAAGCGTTTTCCTACATTGAACGGTTCTCCAGAAATCCCATGCTGCTGGTCATTTTCATGCTGCTAGCAGGACGAAATTTGCCTTTTGCCGATACCGTTCCGCCAAGACTTTGAAAATCCATACTGCTATACTACTCGACAGTTAGCCCTACCAGCGCATGCATTTAGAGATATAAAGCGTTTTCCTACATTGAACGGTTCTCCAGAAATCCCATGCTGCTGGTCATTTTCATGCTGCTAGCAGGACGAAATTTGCCTTTTGCCGATACCGTTCCGCCAAGACTTTGAAAATCCATACTGCTATACTACTCGACAGTTAGCCCTACCAGCGCATGCATTTAGAGATATAAAGCGTTTTCCTACATTGAACGGTTCTCCAGAAATCCCATGCTGCTGGTCATTTTCGTGCTGCTAGCAGGATGAAATTTGCCTTTTGCCGACACCGTTCCGCCAAGACGATGAAAATCCATACTGCTATACTACTCGACAGTTAGCCCTACCAGCGCATGTATTTAGAGATATGAACCGTTTTCCTACATTGGACGGTTCTCCAGAAATCCCATGCTGCTGGTCATTTTCATGCTGCTAGCAGGACGAAATTTGCCTTTTGCCGACACCGTTCCGCTAAGACGATGAAAATCCATACTGCTATACTACTCGACAGTTAGCCCTACCAGCGCATGCATTTAGAGATATAAAGCGTTTTCCTACATTGAACGGTTCTCCAGAAATCCCATGCTGCTGGTCATTTTCGTGCTGCTAGCAGGATGAAATTTGCCTTTTGCCGACACCGTTCCGCCAAGACTTTGAAAATCCATACTGCTATACTACTCGACAGGTAGCCCTACCAGCGCATGTATTTAGAGATATAAACCGTTTTCCTACATTGGACGGTTCTCCAGAAATCCCATGCTGCTGGTCATTTTCATGCTGCTAGCAGGACGAAATTTGCCTTTTGCCGATACCGTTCCGCCAAGACGATGAAAATCCATACTGCTATACTACTTGACAGTTAGCCCTACCAGCGCATGCATATAGAGATATAAAGCGTTTTCCTACATTGAACGGTTCTCCAGAAATCCCATGCTGCTGGTCATTTTCGTGCTGCTAGCAGGATGAAATTTGCCTTTTGCCGACACCGTTCCGCCAAGACTTTGAAAATCCATACTGCTATACTACTCGACAGTTAGCCCTACCAGCGCATGTATTTAGAGATATAAACCGTTTTCCTACATTGGACGTTTCTCCAGAAATCCCATGCTGCTGGTCATTTTCATGCTGCTAGCAGGACGAAATTTGCCTTTTGCCGATACCGTTCCGCCAAGATGATGAATATCCATACTGCTATACTACTCGACAGTTAGCCCTACCAGCGCATGCATTTACAGATATAAAGCGTTTTCCTACATTGAACGGTTCTCCAGAAATCCCATGCTGCTGGTCATTTTCGTGCTGCTAGCAGGATGAAATTTGCCTTTTGCCGACACCGTTCCGCCAAGACTTTGAAAATCCATACTGCTATACTACTCGACAGTTAGCCCTACCAGCGCATGTATTTAGAGATATAAACCGTTTTCCTACATTGGACGGTTCTCCAGAAATCCCATGCTGCTGGTCATTTTCATGCTGCTAGCAGGACGAAATTTGCCTTTTCGGCCGATACCGTTCCGCCAAGACGATGAAAATCCATACTGCTATACTACTCGACAGTTAGCCCTACCAGCGCACGATTTAGAGATATAAAACGTTTTTCTACATTGAACGGTTCTCCAGAAATCCCATGCTGCTGGTCATTTTCGTGCTGCTAGCAGGATGAAATTTGCCTTTTGCCGACACCGTTCCGCCAAGACTTTGAAAATCCATACTGCTATATATACTACTCGACAGTTAGCCCTACCAGCGCATATATTTAGAGATATAAACCGTTTTCCTACATTGGACGGTTCTCCAGAAATCCCATGCTGCTGGTCATTTTCATGCTGCTAGCAGGACGAAATTTGCCTTTTGCCGATATCGTTCCGCCAAGACGATGAAAATCCATACTGCTATACTACTCGACAGTTAGCCCTACCAGCGCATGCATTTAGAGATATAAAGCGTTTTCCTACATTGAACGGTTCTCCAGAAATCCCATGCTGCTGGTCATTTTCGTGCTGCTAGCAGGATGAAATTTGCCTTTTGCCGACACCGTTCCGCCAAGACTTTGAAAATCCATACTGCTATACTACTCGACAGTTAGCCCTACCAGCGCATGTATTTAGAGATATAAACCGTTTTCCTACATTGGACGGTTCTCCAGAAATCCCATGCTGCTGGTCATTTTCATGCTGCTAGAAGGACGAAATTTGCCTTTTGCCGATACCGTTCCGCCAAGACTTTGAATATCCATACTGCTATACTACTCGACAGTTAGCCCTACCAGCGCATGTATTTAGAGATATAAACCGTTTTCCTACATTGAAAGATTTTCCAGAAATCCCATCTTTCCGGATATTCATCCTGCGAAGAGGACGTAGATTTGTGAGCATTTTAGTTATTTTAATGTTACGTGTTTGTCTTTTGTACGACCACACTGGTTAAATGATATTTCATTCGGCCATACTGCCATGCTGCTAACTTTCTAATTTCGTCCTGCCATGCTGCCAAGCTGCTTACTTTACCGAATTCATTCTGCCATGCTGCCATGCTGCTAACTTTACCAAATTCATTCTGCCATGCTGCTAACTTTTCGGCGCCTCATCTACACATATAAAGCGATGCTCGAAAGATGTTTAAAAGGTATTATACCTTTTTTGACTCAATCCGAAGTTGTCTGTTGGTTTAGTCTCAGAGTATGAAATATATCAAAATTGTTTGGTTTAGCGAGAGAGAGAGAGAGAGAGAGAGAGAGAGAGAGAGAGAGAGAGAGAGAGAGAGAGAGAGAGAGAGAGAGAGAGAGATGGGGAGAAAGAAAGAGAAAAAAGAAAGGAAGAAAGAGGAATTTATCAACATTAGTAAGTATATGGGAGCGTTGAATCGTTTGATAAATAACTTACTTGTACTTGCAGAGTCTTCTCGCATTGAAGCTGCCAGCCAAAGCGGACCTAAATAAGACGACTCCTTGATCTTCCCCTTTATATCTGAATCGGTTATCTCTCTGAGCCTGGGCCACGGTGCAGGGACAAGGGTCATATTTCCATCCAAGTGTTGAAACGGTATATACAACGCTTGTGCGTAAGGCAACATTTCGGCATCTTGCTTCAGCTAACGTAGTTTCATTTGTTGGGTGTGAAACGTCGAAAACCCATCTACCAGTGACACCTGTAATTAGATATGTATTGAACCCCAACGGCAACAATCACTTGTCTACTTCAAACGAATATCGAAGTAAAGCCCATGGGTAACTGAATCTATGGGGAATAAATTACTAAACATGAAGCTACATGTACGCAAGGGCACGGTAATCAGAAGCGAAGATACTGTAATTGAAAACGAAATAGGAACTCACTTCATAAAATGGTAAACGGGCAACGTTAAATGAAAGCCAATGACCTATTAAGTGGGCAGCCGGTCTCGTACAACAAACATTGATTAGAACTAAATTCTGCACCTTTAGAAACGTTTATAATGTATTTTTAATCGCCACATTGCCCGAAATTGACAACCTAGAAAACAGCAAATCGCTCGCTATAATTCATAAGTTTGTTTGTTTAAGCGTCCATTCAACATAAGGAGACGGGACCTCGGTTTATAGTCTCATCCGACAGACTGGAGAAATCCGGGATCAGACCTGTAACCCCTGGTTTACAAGGCGAGTGGCATAACCACTACGCCATGTTTCTTATAAGTTTGTGAGTGTGCGTACTTATATTGCTGCCAGAGTTTGCATTCAAGAAACTGTCTCCAGAAAACAAAATCGAAGCTTTATTCTTGGCCTCCGTAGAATAACCTATGGCCACTTTTCTTCCTGGGGTCATTTTCCAGGTAAAATGACTCTGGTCAAAGTTGAAAATCATTCGTGTGTTTGTCCCATTTGTGACTATTATCACTTGAAAATCAGCCTTCTGTAATATATAAGATACATTCTACACATTAAAATAGTAATCCCTTTCTTTCTGATATAAATGGCAAGCAAGAGTATAAGTTAAGCTTTGTTTAATTATGTTAAAAACAGAAAATTGGAACTTTAAGCATTGGAAATAAGGTCTCAACAAACTGATCAAACAGTAGTCGACTGACTGCTAAAAATCCTCTTTAAAGGTTTATTTATATGTCTGAGCATTCACATACTCCAAAGGTGACGTGATCTCTACCTGCATGATACACGTGTATACTGTATGGTATATACATATAAAATCCTAGATTGTCTTATCTATACTGTATATTAGGATTTGTTTCCGTTTAGCGTACTCCCGTTTCGCATATTCCCATTTCGCCTAATCACGCTTCGCCTACTCTGGACATTCAATGAATTCCCGTTTCGCCTACTCCTCACTTTTTATCAGTCCAACACTTTTTTTTCTTTCTAACAAATTATCATTTTTTTGTATTTTGTAACAATAAATATGAAAATATTACATGCATGTTTTAAATATCAAAACTCCGATAGTCATTTTTCTTGAGCATGTTTAGTGACATAGTTTACCTCGCTCGCAAAGGTTTCTGCAGCTGGATAAGGCGCCACATTTTTCCATGTAACCATCAAGGCAAATTTGGCATGGAAACCATAGATATTGGTGAGGTTTTCCACAATCTTTTGGTTATAATCACTGTATGATATACTGCCTATGTAGACCCCACTACCGTTTGTCGATGGGTCGATGTCGGCCCACAGCGGTGCTATAACCGGGGGATCTTGTGGCCAGTTGCTAATGCCATCTGGTGGTGATTTAATATCATATCGCTTGCCTAACGAAATGTACCCATTGGTGCTAACCTAAAATAAAGAAAATGTTCAGCTGATAATGGGCCAGTAGATAACTGTATTGTAAACCTCGGATTTCACCTGCATCGGGAGACCCTTAAAAGCCGCTGGAAAAGCAGTAATGCATGTAAGCTTAGTAGCAGTAGTATGTTTTGTCTCGTGTGTTTTATGCAATGTCCTATCGGTAAACCACATAATAGAGAGGTTGAGAAAATAAACTTGTAACGTGTACGTGTACTTGTAGCTTTTTTTACCCGTACACGATCGTTTTGAGTGTAAAATCGTTTGAGAAAATCGAACGTGTACGTGTAGATTTCATAAAGTATATACATTTTTTATTGTTTATACATGTGTTGATATATGAAAGTAAATATGGATGATTTATTGTAAGCCGGACTTTTAGACAACGATCATGAGTTAATTTTATTGTCACAAGTTTGCCCGATGTTCCGGCTCCGATGTGCCCTATTTTGAAAAGGGTTTCGACCTAGACACCTACACGGAAGAGCAATCCAAAGCAAGTTTTAGGTTTTATAAAGATTACGTCGATTCGCCTTTGGTCAGATATACTTCGGCTGCACGTGCAAAACGATTTGGCAACGCTTCATCGAACTTCGTTTCTGCTTGTACCTACCTGACCTATCGATGGAAACATATAAAGAAAACTTACAAGTCGCAAATTTATTTCATTCACAGCCTAACTGATTCTCAACGTGTAGCGAGTATTTTGAACTTGAACTTGTAATAAATGACGAAGTTTGGGGATAAAACTGTTCTACACGTACACGTACAAGTTACAAGTTCATTTTCTCAACCTCTCTATTGACTGCAATGAAGTAAATACTTACATATGCATAATAAAACACTTTCCCGAAGTATGGCAACCCCTGTTGCAAATATATTTCAACTATATTGTCATCATCATGCAATTCTGCAGTGTTCTGAGCGAGGCCTGTTGGTATATCCAACAAAACTTTGTCTGTAAAGGTAAAAACGTAAATCAAAATATGATTTAGAGAGAGAGAGAGAGAGAGAGAGAGAGAGAGAGAGAGACAGACAGACAGACAGACAGACAGACAGACAGACAGAACATTTATATACGAATTGTGAGAAATAGCTGTTTAAAATATCCGTAAACCGAAAATATTGTAGCACATCTTAAACATGAACCATGAAAAAGTTTTCTTACATACCTCTATCATAAAGATAGAAAATTTCCGGTATTTTAGTTGTGGTAGATAAATCAATCTTACACTGCTGGCTTGGTTGCTCATACAAGATAAGAAAAGCACGCGACTAAATTCGATCGTTTCTAGCCCAAAGCAGCTGCTTGCAGCAATAACATAGGGATCAAACATGGTTTTCTGTGCATTAACATCTGCTGGGTCCCGAGGGAGGCGTTGAAACCCGAGTCTGAAAGGCGAGGGTTTCAACCCTCCCGAGGGGCCCAGCAGATGTTAATGCATCAGAAAGAATATGTTTGATCGTTATTATCGCATTATACAACTATTTTATGCGAAAATGTGGAGAAATTGTGCAGATTTTGCAAAAATTTATGAACCTAAAATGACGTGAAAAAATGACGTTAACTAACGACGTTTTAAAAATGCTGCTTTCGGGGCCAATTCAACGTCATCATGACGTCACAAAATAGCGTTAAATAAAATGCACGTTACGCGATGACGTAAATTTTTGCGACAGGCCCTGTAACAGGCATAAGTAAAAGCCATGTATTAACAGCACGCGCTCACGAGAATTGCAGTTATATTAATACATGGCTTTCTTTTCATTAATAAATGGTTGTTAATATCGTGTGGCACGGGTATTTATGCAATAATATTCAACAAAACTAGACTAAATTGGTGTGAATTCATTGGGTATAATCTTGATTCACGCTCGTTTTCAACGAAAAACAAATCAAAACTGCATCTCTTTTGACTTTGACAACGATTTATTTACATTTGACGTCATATCCGTAAAAACACGTCAAAGCATGGTATCAGGTTACTTTACCGGTAAAATGAATTTAGGCCTAATCGGGGTATGTAATAAAAAGAATCCATCAGTGGTGTTCAGTGGAGAAAGGAAAATCTCAACCCTCGGATCCATCGTTCCAGTGGGAAACTCTGCGAGCCTCGTTTCCCACTGGAACGGATGGACCCTCGGGTTGAGATTTTCCCATCTCCACTGACCACCCATGATGGATTCTATTTATCTAGAGGGAGATTCAACAATTGCTCTCCACTTTGTGTTGTAGACTGTTCAAAAACAAGAGCTATAACTTAACTGTAATCATAATTTATCTGTATTATGTTCTACAATGTATATACATGTATAAATATTGTGATTTCAGTTTTTTTTCTAGGAGTAGTGAAATCAACACCATTTATTACTCTGTACACTTACAAACACATTTTTGTCCTTCTTTCCTGTAGCCCTGTGTACAGTCGCACGAGTAACTACCGTTGAGATTCTTACAGACAGCAGTTAGATCACACGGCTTTGAACGGGAACATTCATCTATGTCTTGTAGAAGAAGAAAGACAAAAATTACAGCCACATATATATATGTGTTGGTAAGCACTTAGAATTCAAAATGTAAGAACGCAATCATGAGCTATCCAATGTTTCTATTGCCATCAAATAAACCACATGATAAACTTATGTCTTTGTTATAATTAATGAAACAGTTGTAACAAGACATGAATCACTTTTTTTTTTTGTTATTAAAATTACATTTTTTTTCTGGATAATAATGTTCTAGAACTGGCTTGAGCTTGTCCTAAAATGTAACAAAAATATATCTTTAAATTTTGGCGCCCTACCAGTGGTTTGCGGGGTGGAAATTTTTTTCTGATTGCGCCATTTCCTGATCATTACCTACCTTTTCCGTGTTATGGGGATAAAAGCCATTTATTTGAGGGATCTAGGGAGAGGGTACATTTATTTTCAGGGATCTAGGGAGCAAGCAAAACCTTTTGGTGTTTTGGGGTACAGAGAGCAGGGATCTGAGGAAAACATTTAGGGATCTGGAGGAAAAGGTCATTTTTACTTCAGGGCGGCGGGAACTACATGTAAAACCCCCGATTTCAAAATCAGAAGAAATAGACAGAAAATCAAATCGGTTTAATCTTTATATTTTAAAGAAATTTCACCATATTGACAATGATTACCATCCCAGCCTCTGTCACATAAACAGGAATAATTTCCAAATAGATTAAAACATGTTCCATGGTGACAGTCGTTAAGGCTTGTATTGGCACACTCGTTTATGTCTAGAAAACAAAAACAAAGCAAAACAAAAAGTACTAGATAAAAATACTGGAGTGGGTGTAACAAAAGAATTTATTTAATAATTCATTTTTCACTACGTTTCAAAGCTGTTTATACTGTAGCTGTTTTGAAATGCAGTTCAACATATTTTGTTTTCAATTTTATCTTTTTAATTGATTATTTATTTTGTTATAAATTGTACAAAGAGAATGTGACGGTAAACAAGGAAGCATACTTTTATGAAAATGAAATCTAAATTTCTGAATGAGAATGTAAATAAAATGAGCCCTGTCATGAGAAAACCGGATTTTGCCTATGCGCGAAAACAAAGGCGCAGATCAGCTTCGCAGTAACTGCGAAGCTGATCAGCGCCTTTGTTTTCGCTACACTGATAGTACAATTTCTCTTCTTCCAAAATCCGAAATTTCAAGATTCTAACCATCTCCTGTGCTTGTACAGGCCGGTTTGTGTCGGACCAGGTCGGAAACCCCGAAGACCGGTTTTCTCGCGTCGCGGCTCAAATGATTAGAACAGAATGAAAAAGTTACTATCATTACCAGTGCACGTGGAACCGTCCCCAGTAAAGCCGCTGTTACATGTACAATTATACCCGCCATCTTTGTTGGAGCACGTGGCAAACTTGCTACATTCATGTGTTCCTCTCATGCATTCATCTATGTCTGCCAAAGTAAGTGGTGTTTGTAAATTTAAACTGTGGGGAAACATAGTTTCAGCTGTTTCAAAAACACTGATGGTCATTTAAGGTCAGGGTGAAGTAAAAAAACGCCACGATGAAATTTTCTTAGTTTTTGCATATCGATGTATTTAATGCTCCCCCATCGGAATATGCAAAAATATTCCTTGACTACCAGATTAGTTTTTGAGTCAATGGGGAAAAGGGAAATAGATGTCGGATTTCGCACATAAACATATTTTTCTCCTAAATTCCACGATGAAGTTTTTTTAAAAACTGATATTATCTGCGTGAATCAGTTTGGATCAGGTTGCTTGAAAAAAAGTCCTTGACAACCAGGCTCGTTTTTGTGCTATTGGAGGTTTTGATACTATGGTAGTGCGGTTTTTTTTTGGTATTTTGCGCGACGTAACGTAACGTCGTGGCGCGAACACGGGTTGCATTTCAGTGTGCGACTGACGCAAGGACTACAATATATGACTTTTACTGCAGAAATTCTCATTTTCTGTGTTTTGGTAAAAAATTTGTCGCAGTCTTTAAGGGAAGAAAAATGTAAAATTCGTACTAAATGACGTAAAAGCTACAGCTTTCTCCGGTTCAAAAAGGCGCGACATAAGAGCGTCGATTCTTGTTCCGCTGGCGTCGCAAAGCAACGTCACGCGTAACGCTCATAACGACGTTTTACTTCACCCTGACCTTAAATGTATTTAGAGAATTTAAGCAACCTCGCAAAGGGATTACATAGAAACAGCTGTCATCATAAGCACAACTTATTTAAGTACTATGCTGCTAGAAAACAAACAAAAAAAAAAGAAAAAAAAATGTGTATATCTGTAAGAAGTGAACCTGTGAAATTGTGAAAAATAATTTGAATCACCTTTATTGCAAAAATATCCTTCCCAACCAGACGCACAGGAACACGTGTAATTGTTTATACCATCAACACAAGTTGCTCCATTGGAGCAGTTGGACTGGACACAATCGTTGATATCTAGTAAATAGCGAACCAATCAAGAATTATGTTTAACATTATTTTGTATTGTTTTCATCTTCATGCAAACATTTACGAAGACGAAGATGAACGAACAACAAAATCAATTGTGCTCGACGTGCAATGATGAAAAATAATTGTGATTTCTTGTTATCAAACTAAATTGTCACCACACAACAGCAACAACAACAACAACAACAACAGCAAATATTTACATTTTTATTGCAATCGCCCTAGATGAAAGTATCTTTCTTAATGTTCTTCATTTCCCAATGAAAAACATTAAGTCACGTGATCTAGAGGCCTCGCCTATGGGCGGGACGACGTCGAACCCAGCCTGTGACGTTGCTTGTTTTCTCTTATTGTCGTGACGTTGGTCGGGTATCGCCATGATGTTAGGCGCGAAATTTTGACGTTTTGGCTGTTCCAAAATTAGGTTAAGTCGGATTTAATGTCAAATAACATGAACATGAGCGATGATACGCGCAAAAAAAAATCTGATACTTGATTGATAATATAAAATGTAAATATAAGTATTGAAATTCAGATTTTAGCTTTCACTGGATGATGAAAAACATTAGCTGTTTTAATGTCTCCGAGAAGCCCTTCGGGCTTCACAGACATTAAAACAGCCTAATGTTTTTCATCATCCAGTGAAAGCTAAAATCTGAATTTCAATCCTTAATTACAACGTATGCAACAATATAACAAAGATGTAACATGGCTTTTAACAGACAGACGTCCCAATTGTACACCATAAGATGCGGGGTTTTAGAGCTACTTCTTCTCAAAGGTTAATCATATTATATTTATAGAACAGAAAATATAACTGATCATTTTGTTTATTATTTTCTTTTGCATACATGCGAGAATAAAATGTATGCTAGATTACTGAAGCCCAATACTCACTGTTCTGGCATGTTGTACCATTAAAGCCCAGTACACAGGAACAGTTAAAGGCATTGATCTGATCATGACAGATCCCACCATTCTCACAGGGACTGCTACTACACTCATCTATATCTGTCAAACATACAAACAGACATAAATAAATAAATAAATAAATAAATAAATAAATATGCCCATTCATGATTAACATTTACATTGATTTAGGTTGATCGTAGATACTTACCGACAGATGTGCTTAGATGAGCTCCTCTATGCTGATGACATGGATAAAAACACCAATTCAGAGACAAAATGCAAGGGGCAATGTAATGGACCAAATATCATAATCATGTGATAACTATGACCTTACAATAAGCACAAAAAAGACAGTGGTTGTATACCAATCAGCACCTGGAAAACCATACAACGTATCATCCTCCACTGTGAATGGGCACACACTGGCAGTTATTGATAAATTCACCTACCTTGAACCTGGGAAGCACTCTCTCCAGAGCAGTGCACATTATTGATGAGATCACTGCTAGAACTCCAAAAGCCAGTGTGACAAGAATCAGTAACAGTCTTGGGGGTCTGATGCCCCGTTTTCAAAAGACCAGAACAATGTCTCAAAGGTCCTGGTGGTGGTATTTCATGATTAGGACAATAGCCCAATGTATTCTGAGCCTATAACTATCAAAAGTTTTGACTGTTTCCTCCAAATAGTTTAAAAAAGGCGATTTTAGCGGGGGTGGGGTTCAAAATTTCATATGTGAGAAAAAATAAATTTTTCGCTTTTCCTTGCTTGTAGTCCTTTAATTCCACTACTGTATCATATTTTGGGCATGCAACACTGTGTTAAGTGCGATAAACATGCATTATGCCATTGAAATAAAATTGAAATATTACAACGTCAACAGTTTGGGTACAAACCTTAGCAGTTACCTGTATAATATTATTGTGTCAGTACTAGACATTTCCAACTTAATCCGATATTGATATGGGAGTTTGAAATGGTAGTTCGGATAATTTTTTAAGGGATATTGTCAAGGACTACATGTAAGCTAGTATGTGAAGACATTGTATACAAGTTTACATGTTCGGGAATGTATATACACGGGATCTATCGGTAATTCGCTTATTGATGCGCCGTGTTGTCTTCAGAAATAAGATTATGGCATTTGTATGTGTCGGCGAGATCATAACAAATGTGTTCAGCGGCCCTTGGATGGTGGACGCCCGGGGTGGGGGTGGACGCAATATATCGGGTTTGAGAACTTGTACAGATGCACACCTCCGCATGCATCACTAGACATTTCCTACTTGGTAGCAAAATGACGAAAGCGAGTAGCTTTATTCGCCATTGCTTATTCGTGTTTGGTAGGCAAATGATTTATCGACAACGCATAAACGCCGGTCCTTGGAATATGTTTTGCAAAGGTAGAACTGTTCTAGGTCCCAATATTGTTTGAAACTTTATATTATACTCAATATCAAGGTAGTGTATGTACAAGAAGCAAATATTCGTGTAAGCATATTTACATGAATATTTTTATCATCATTATCTTATTTTTATCATCATTATCTTACGCGCTAATTTGTTATGAATTTAAAACAGCGGTCACACAGTAGCGTATGGAAACGCGTAGTGCGTGTTGGAAAAATAGCAAAATTCCACATACGCCAGGCGCACGTCGGAAACACGTTCAAAACTCGCTACAAGCGCGCTGGGTACGCTTGGTGTACGTCCGGCGCGCGTCGCTGTACGTCGCTGCGCGTTTCGCGCGCGTTTGTGCTAAAAAAATTTTTAAACATGCTTAAAAATTTTCTAAAAGCTCGGCGTGTCTCGGGCGTGAGACTTATACGTCCCGAATAAGTTCCACGTGCGCTGCAAGCGTGTTGAATACGCTCTGAACGCGTTTGGCGCGCGTTTGAAGTACGCCAGTGTACGTTCCATGCGCGTTCCGATTTTATTAGATGTACTTCAGTAGCGTGCCCCAAGCGTGTGTGAAACGCGCGTTGAACGTTTGATGCGCGCCTGTAGCGTGTGCTTAGCGTGTCTGGGACGTATCACAACCGTACTTCAAAACCGTCCTTGAGATTTTTATACGTCCGGCTCTCGCCCACGTCACGCGCTAATGTGTGACCGCTAATTAAAGCGAGTTAAAGGAACAAATTAATTTTATACGTCTATAGTCTTCAGCGTGTTGAGGTTTTTCATACGCCCGGTGCGCGTTTGGGTTATACGCTACTGTGTGCTGCTGTTTAACGCACGACGAATACCATAAAGTGATTTTTTATGCGATATATTTTGCTTCGCTTACGCATGCGTGTTACATTGTACTGTTTTGTCACGGCCCAACAAGGGAAGACCAGGCGCAAGAGACTGACCAGAGTTCAGATGGCTTTACCATAAATTATGTGGTAGATATAAACGACCAACATTACTTTAACATTTTTTCCATGTACGTGTAATTAAGGCCATATCAATATTGACTTTGTTCGACCGAGTGGTTTCAGAGGAGAACATGTTTGATCATTGTTGTCAGCAACGTTAGCACCATCATCCGTGAACGACAGACGGTGGAGCATGGTTGTACTCTAAGCTAACACTTTCAGTATCACGACTCAGGTGCATTGTTGCCACCAGGTAGTGCTTCAGAACTTTGTCTCGTCAGATCTCGCGAGAGTGGCTCACCTGAGCGGCTATAAATCGGACCCCGTCCATCCGGGCAAAAAGAAATAGATAGTCTACTTTTGTCTCAATAGCTATAAGATTTAGTTGTTTAGATCTACTTGGGTCGTTAAAGAAATTGTTCAGCTCTGCAGAGCAGTAATTTTTTGAGTAACCATTCACTGTTTTGAGGTCAGTTGTAAGAAAGGTCAAATCACGAGCGCGGAGCTCGAGCGATGTGCATGCTTACAACTGACAGACAAACAGTGAATAATTACTCAAGTCACCCCCTGAGCTAATCTATTACAATTCCAATACATAATAAACGGAATAAAAGTTCATGAAACCGTCGATATGTTTAAGCTTTCCGGTATTGCACCGCGGAAATCTTGCAAAAAGACTGTACTTACACACATCATTACTTGTCCGTTTGTTATGCATTACAACGATATAACGCAGTCTCAGAAAGTCTGATGAGAAGGTAAACGTCAAAAAATATAGGATGACGTAGAAAGGGTTCAAAATAATATTATGTTAATTTGCTTGAGTAAATTGTTCGATAATCATTTTAGCCATTGACTAATTGAATGTAGGAAAACAAGTCACTGGAAAAAAAGTCATGGAAAAACTTTTTCAGTAATTTTTTTTTCGTGACTTTATTTCTCTGACTTTTTCCTGAGACTTTTTTTCCGGCGAGTTGTGTTGGAATATATTGTTTGACTTATTTCAAGATGAAATAAAAATAAATCGACTCCAATTTTTGCTGTTTTCGGTAAATCCCTGATAGGGCCATTGTTGTTACTTCGTAGAGCTGACGAAGCTGACTGTTCTGCGAACTGGATAACCAAGAATGATTTAGCGAATAGAAGTTGTTTCTAAAGTTCTAAAAGTTTGGATGCAACTTTACTCATTTGTGTTAACTCCATCAGTGTCAGAATATCATTGTATACACATATATGACTAGTATATGACCGCCGCACTGAGAATGAAATGTTTACATTTGTGTCTCCGGATAGCTCATTCGATCAGTAGCGTCGTAAACTTCTGATTACCTACATAGGGAGATCGAATCCCTTTGTCGACGCCAGTAAAATGTCGATAATTTATAAACCTATCAAATTGTTCAATCCTGCATCGGCATATTTCAACCTTCCAGGCACGATGGTTTGACAGGGCATTTTCAGACCAAACATCGAGAGATGCTGTGCCCCCCCCCCCCCCACGACCAGCATCACCACTAGGCAGTCGGTGTCTAAAAAGCAGCATTGGTCATCATACGTCTGTTTCTTGCAAGCCGCATAGATTTGCGTGATTCGTGACAGGAAACCATTAAAAACACACCATGGCCTTAGCATGCATGTGATCGATGCACAAGATTAAAATAAGAACTGTGTACGATTTTTTAAATTGAAAAAAAAAAAAAAAAAAAAAAAAAAAAAAAAAAAACTTCAGATACCTTCAGACAAACTTATAAAACATGGTACGAAAGGTATCAAACTCCTTACCAATGATTAAAGAAGACACTGTTACCTCATGAGAAAACCTGCTATTTTTATATGCAAAACCATATACCCAGATCTGTGATGACCAGCCAGCTACTCAGAATCCTGTCATTAATTAACATAACTTCAATCCATCCTCTATGTGTTGCACAGCTTGATTGAAGTTCGATCTTAACCTAAAACATTTTCTCCAGACACGGCCCATTGTGACAAAACTTGGTCATACTGAGCAACTTTGCATGAATATTATTTGCCCATATAAACCTGTAACAACACGGCCTTCAGTGTATTTATTTTTCTGATTCAGTTTAATGTCCCTTTTAAGATTATTTCAGCTCGTATAAGATGGACCAATCCGTAGGTAGGCGAAAACACGAGAACCCACACAAAAACCGCCTGGCACACCCGCAAACAGAACTTGGCTTGTCTCAAATGCGTCCCGTTAAATGGATGTGTCGTAGTGATTCTAATCATAAACTTTATTTTTGGTTCAGTTAGATTATGGCCGACCATCCTTTAATAGTAACAATTTTTCAGTCATTTTGTGATTTAGCCACGTATTACTTCTTGTACCCAGTACTCTGGGGAGTTAATGTGTCTCGGGCACAGCACGGCTCCCAACAATTGGATCAAACAAAGGGCCTCTATTTAGAGTCGGTTGCATTAAAGAACCGAAAGATACATATTTTGATGCCTAACGTGGTATAATATGCAAATAGTTTTATGAGAATGAATGGCAAACTGTGTAAACATCCTAAAAGTTGGTAATTTGAAACTTCATGTCGCTGTATTGTACCAATGACAAAGACATTTTAAGTTCCCCTAGTACTGGCTAATAGTGGCCATAGACAGTGGTGGCATCGTACCGACGTCTGAAAATGTTGATTTGAATCCACCAATGTTACTGTTTGTGGTGCAAGAGGTTACTGGCCGTGTAAACAAGTGGACAATATTAGTATAGAATGATTTCAAAAGTTTGTTCCAGAGAATGTACAGTACCCTCATTTTCTGAGGAATGGAACATAAAAAGTGGTTATAAATCATGCAGATTTGGATTAATTTTGGAAACAAATGTATATATCCATTTTTGTACTTTATACATGGCTTACATTTTAACTTCTGTTTTGTTTTCTTTTAATTTTTAAGTTTAAAACAATTTCACATACTTGGGCTCTAGTACTGAGATAACATTTTGGGCTGTAGGGTAGTGTCCCCCCCCCCACCGAGTCCCAGAACGCCATTCACATATTTTATGCAAAAATGACAATGCATTCACAGGCAAAAGGATTTCTTGGGACTCGGGGGGGGGGGGCAATGTTAAATAAATACATTTCTATTTTTCTATATGTTTAATACAAAATATGCCCATTTTAACCCAAAAATAAAGCAGTACATCTTTTGAAACAAAAACCTAAATCCAATATCATGAACTATGGACTACTAGCAAGCATGTATAAAAAAACAAAAGCGTTTGACCAAAATTTATCTTTCTCAAAATCTGAGGCAGCTATACATTATAACTCCCATTACCACCGTCAGAGGTCCTTTGAAGATTCTGTGCAAATGGCTTGGACTGAAATGAAACCAAGCTTGACAGTTGACACCAAGCTAAAAGTCTAAAAGGCTGGTGTATTGCCAACCCTCTTATAGGCATGTGTGACCATTACAATGTCATGCAAAGAGACTAAAAGAGACTAAATCACTGCCATTATGCTAATAATCAGATAGGGATGCAAAGCATGCATACAGTCTTAAAGCTAAAACCGCTGAGATGGACAGGTCATTTTATAAGAATGATGGCATCGATGGCATGAGCGATTTTCCATGGAGAATTACAGGAGGGAAAGCTCTCCCAAGCCGGCCTGAAAAATGCTACAAAGACACCCTCAAAGCTTTACTGAAAGTGTCTTGGGAACATGCTGCAAGGATCGATCAAAGTGGCACAGTCTCATCAACAAAGAGGCAGCTCATTACGAAGAAAAGAGAATCTGTGCGAAGAGAGCAGCCAGAGTCAATGCACCATCACCAGTCTCTTCAACATTGTGTGCTCTATTTGCAACCAACAGTTTAGAGCTAAAATTGGCCTAGTCAGCCATCAAAGAACTCAACGGTCAAGACATTTCCGATCTACTAATCAAAACTTTATATGGTCTTTCTCTTTAGTAACGTCTTTGAGAGACGAACGACCAAGATACTTACCACCTATGCTAAATATGGAGAACAGGGACTAATGCATACGGGATTACACAATTCTCACACTTCTTAAAAATAACCATGCAGTCAAGTGGCCACCTTTATTATTTAAGTAATATTTAATTTTCTGTGAAGCTGTTTGTTGCCACTACCATATGACAAAGTAAAACTACAAAGCCTATTTCTAAACAAACCTTACTTGACTGACACTGTTGTCCAGTCCAGCCCGGTTGACAGGAGCAAGAGAATTGTCCCACATGGTCTGTACAGTTGGCACCATTCTTACAGGGATTGCTCGAACACTCGTCGATATCTACAATTATCATGAAAATGAAACAAAAATTCTTCGAATTTTGAATTCTGTTGTTGTTCTATTTGTTCTATGTTTTGGTGTTGAATTTTACATGCTGTTTGCACCCTTGTATGCGTTTTACATATTTAATAAAGCCCGGATAACTTCAGAGATCACCTAAAGGGAAATATCTGCTTACTCGGCTTAGGATATGTTCTCTTTGTGGAAGTATCTGATTGTCAATTTAGTTTTTCCCACCTCGGTTTTATAGGGTGAACTTTACGGTTCAAAACTTTTTGGACCCGTGTGGACACCCCATTCACACCTCCAACCGTAAACCTGTGAAGAAGGTTTAAGCCGAACGAACCAGATTTAAAAGGTACATATGCAAGAAACGACATACGAGCGTAGTTTTAATAAAGAAAAAGAAAGTTTACAAGTTTAATATTCTGCAGCATGGTGAGAACCTACCTGTTCTACATGTATTCCCAGTATAACCTGAATCACAGGAGCATTTATAGCCATTCACTAGGTCAATACACCTACCATGTTTACAGGGGTTGGGAGCACAGTCATCAATATCTGAAATATTAATGGAATTATCTCTGATATATGGCATTTACTTTCATGTATTACTGGCTCCATAAGATGCAATGTGATACAATAACATGTCTTTCAGCAATACACAGTCAATATTTTAAAATATGTAAATAAAAATAGAAGGTCAAGGCATTTTTACAACTAAGCCTTAAATTCCAACCCAGAAACTATGCGGGAAAGACACGAAAACAAGACATCAACAAAATTTTACCGAGCCTCTGATTTAAAAAAAAGTCAGTTAAACTAGCGTGCATAAGAACAGCAATGGCGCTGCGAGAAGTTATCTTTCTTGACCAATCAATTGATTGTTTTTAAAATTTATTTTGCTTGCAGATGGTCTACCAGTTTTGTTTCCAACGAACACCAGGGTTGTAACAAGAAAATGGCTCAGAAGCTGACTCACTTGTTTGACACATTTTATCAATAAATCCTGTCACACATGAACAATTAAAGTCGTTCACCATATCATGGCATGTTCCATTATTTTGGCATGGGGATCTGGCGCACTCATTGATATCTGAATATAAAAAGATGAACAAACAAGAACAATAAATAAACAAATGAGCCGCCTCGTGGGAAAACCAACAATGTGGTTTCCGAACAGGCCTGACACAAACCGACCTGTACAGCTACAGAAGCAGGCTAGAAGTTTGAAATTTTGGAGTTAAGTAGAGGAGGAATTGTACTATCCGAGTAGCGAAAACAAAAGCGCTGATCAGCTTCGCGGTTACCGCGAAGCTGATCTGCGCCTTTGTTTTCGCCTATGCAGATTGTTGGTTTTCCCATGGGGCGGCTCAAATGCTAAAAGCTTAATTTGTTTGTTTGTGTTGAGGCTCAACGTCCCAGTCAACAATTTCTTAGTCATGTCGGGACGGAAATGCTAAAAAGCACAAAACAGAATCAATGAATAGCGACAGCTTCTTAAACAATTAAATATAAATATAAGATGTAGCTGATTCGAAATTGTTGTTTATTTATTTATTTATTTATTTATTTATTTATTTGCGGGGACCAACGCACCCAGATGCAACGTACAATGAAGACATGAATAAGGTACGTACCGACAGAACAATTTCTACCCGTATACCCAGCTGAGCACGTACAGTTTGCAGTCGTACCGTGACTGACACAGGTCCCTCCGTGGTGACAAACTAGGCTGGCACAGGGGTCTGTTAAATATGTATATTGCTTAAATAAACAACTTAACGAGATAGTTTTAAAAATGTCTACTAGTTTGATTCATTGACTCGTTTGGGTTTGGGTGGTGGTGTTATGCAAACCGGAAAAAAAAATATATGTAAGTATTTATAAACTGAGGGCGATGTTGGACTCGTAAACCCGATTTAAGCCCCGTACGACTACTCACACACGGTAATTAATACCAACCAGTCCAATGCGGTAGTTCTGAGGTGGTAATGTTTGGCATGCTTATTTCATTTTGTTCAATGAAGGTAGCTGAATGGAAACGTTTGACATTATGCCAATCAGATATTACCTATAGTATTTGCTGTTTAGTTATATCCCAATACAGGGCTCCGACAGTTGTGCCAATGCCTGGTAATTACTTACTAAACTATAGATAAAACTGAATGTAATATTTATACACGAAATATATGTTGTTGTTGTTGTTTTAAAAGATTGATTAAAAAGATCCAAATGATGTCACTGAAATAGTAGCCTCTTTGCTTAACGTTACCTTAAAATGAAACACTAGTACTGTAGCTATGCATAAAGATGGCATACCTGGGGTTGTGGAGGCAGTTGTAGACTGTATGGTTGTTCCATTGGTAGCTTATAAAATAATCAAAATATAGTAAAATCCATAAAGTGGCACAAAGTATGAAATAAAAAATCAACACTTTTAATCGTAGTCTGAGAACTGAGTGGCAAATTCTGAATAAGGTGATGTGAATTACCTTGTAAAATCACCATTGTCTTGTGCTAGTAGAGGTTATAAATGTTCTTAAAATTATATTTCAATCACGGATAAAATGATAGTATTTGCTTCAAAAGGACGGAAGCATTGAGTAATTCCAAGCAAAACGAACAATGATTACAGAAGTAAAAGCTTATACAGAACTATTCTATGATAGGCAGGCACGCATATCAGAAAGTGAAAGTAGATCTACATATATCTTTTAAAACATAAGGAGATCAACTATGAAAAACTATGTTATGGAAGTCTGGGATACAGTTGCATGCAAATCACTATTTACAAAAACAATCATGCACTCGTTAATAAAGCATCTTATTTTGTATATTATATATACTCATCAAAAGAAGTTTTGCACCAGTTAATATTTTTCTCATTTTAAAATAATATCTAGTATAGATATTTTTCAAATAAACTTTTAAAACTTAATGCCATCTCAAAGGGCTGGACTTCCTGAATGACAAATCAATATTTCTTGTTAAAAAGTTTAAATAAAAATGTGCAAAAATGCATGTTTTTGAAAACACCAAAATTTGGGATGCAGCAAAAAGCCCACATCTTTATTTCTGAGCTTCCAAACCCGAATTCGTTTCACATCCTCATTCGGGATACTGAAAGCAATCGTTTATAGCAAAAAACTAAAAATTGATTTTTTTTGACAAAAACACTATTTTTGACCAAAAAATAACGATTTTTGAGATTTTGTTTAAATTCTCAGATAAAGCTTAGTAACTCATCTCTCCAATAAAATGAGCTGTTTTTCTTTCAAACACAGCATGCAGCACCCATTAATGTTTAACTGAAGGTACTGGTTTTCAACCCATCCAAATTCAGAATTTTTAAAAAGCTGCATGTCAAAAAAGTACTCATGCAACATCTTTGACATGAGATTGCCTTTAACCGAAAGAAAACAGGCGGCAATTTTTGGTGTCAAAACATCTCATAGTGATCAAAAATTGAAATGAATTTCGATTTTACTCATTTTTTCCAATATTTATCATTTTTTCTCAAAAATTGCAATTTTGTCAAAAAATGAATTTTTACTAAAATTTTGAGATTTTTTAAATTGTTTTTAGGCTTAATCATTAGCTTTGGAGCTCTTGTGTGTAAATTTTGAAACAAAAATGTGTTCTTGATGCTGTGGCATTTTTTGTGGAATTTTTTCGATTTTCCAATTTTCAGCATTTACAGAAAACTGGAATTTTCAATTTTTCCTAAAATCGTTTCCGCAACAATTTTTGATCTTATCACACACATTATCAAACTCTTTCAGACTGTGCAAATTCAAAAAGCTAACTTTAAAATTTGTTAGTTAAAATGTCACTTAAAAATATGAAAAAATCTAAATGGTGCAAAACTTCTTTTGATGAGTATATATTAAGGTTTTTGTAAAATATAATACATGTTAATAGTGATCAGAAACAAACAAATGCATAGTGAAAGTGCGCTGGTGAAAATATAGCATTACCTGGACTCGATTGGTCAGTTAGCAAAGGGTTAATCGTGGAGGAAGCTCTGGAAGAGTTTCTGGGTGAACTGGGTTTACTTAAGGGTTTGGAACTTGGTGTTGAAGCATGTGATGTGTTCAAAGAAACTTGCGTCGATACCGTCGTTGTTTTCACTGATGATCCAGGTAATGACATCGAAGTCAAATTGGCTGTTACGTTGCTGGAAGACTGAGTTACACCCGAAGATGACTTTGACACATTATACACTCCGGGTGAGCTGAACTGTTTAGGATAAGTCATTGTGCTTATAGAACTGACGTTAGGTGTCGTATTAACAGGCGTAGATCGTGTACTTGATCTTTGTGAAGAATTCGTTGTCAACAGTGATGATGCAGAAGAGGTAGATATGGACGAGGATAATATGCTTGATGAGTTTGAAGATCTCGTTCTAAGTGAAGAAAGACTTGACATCGTCGTGCCAGCATGTAACGATGGAGTCGGTGTTGTTTTACTATTTGTCGATGTTTTTGTTGTTGACGAATATGAAGCAGCTGTGTTTAGCCAGACGGTCGCAGAAGTGTTCGACGATTGTGATATTCCTGGAGAATTTGAAACAAGTGTTGTGGAATGGGTTTCTAGGGTCTGGAAAGAGCTGGTTCCAACAGAGGAAAGAGTGGACATGTTCGCATCAGGATGCAGCAATGCTGTCGACATTGTATCATTATTTGATGATGTTTTCGTTGATGACGAAGGCGAAACAGTTGTGTTTAATCCGACAGCCATTGTGATACTGGACGGAGACAATTGTCCTGATGAATTCAAAGAAACTGGCAAATGTTTGGTGCTGTGGGATCCCGGTGTCTGCGAAGATTTGAGACTGAACAAAATTGTTGATTTGGAACCAGCATGCAGCGATACCGTCATTATAGAGGTTTTGTTGTTTGGTGGTGACGATGGTACTGTCGACGTATTTAAATTGGAAAGAGATGGCGTAGATGATAAAGCCTGACTTATACTTAAGGAAGACGAAGTTGAAGATAATGTGCCTGGTGTACCAGTTGCTTCTGCTGCTGTTGTTGTTGCTGACGAAGAAACGATTGAATTGGCATTCGAATGGAATGCACCAGTGGATGAAATACTATTCGTTGTTGTTGAAGATGACTCTGATACATCCGTGGTTATTTCGGCAGTGAATGTTGACGAGTTAGTTGACGATGTACCTGTAAAGCTAAAACCGGTAGTGAAAGCTGGGGAAGGTTTTGTCTGATTATGATTGACAGGCACTTGACTTTGAGGTGAATTAATGGTGGTCAAAATGGAAGTGGGTTTCAATGAACTAGAAGTACCCGTTGTAGTATGTCTTTGTGTCACTGGCTGTTGGGTAGTATTGGCAGTCTGTGCAGCAGACGCCGTTATCGAAGAATTTAACGTTGTCGTTACGTTTCTAGTCACTGGTGTCACTGGAGACGGAGATGTAGCGTTCGTTTTCGATGTTGTCATCGCCATATTGCTAACTGATGCTGCCGGAGATGAAGTTGATACTTTTGAAGATGTAGTGTTGGATGCAAAATTGGTAGATTTAGTTGTTGTTGTTGTTGTTGTTGATGTGGAGACAACGGGTGATGATGGCGCAGCATTTGTTGCATTCCCACTAACTGATACTGAAATATTAGATAGTTTAGTTGATGTTGGTTTACTTGCTGGTAAAATTGTTGTCGTAGTAGTTGTCTGGAGAAGAGCTTTTGGTGACGTGGTATTTGACACATTAGAGCTATTTCCTGCAAATGACCAGATATAAGTTTTCTGAGACGTTCTGGTATTATCGTTTTTGTTTTGTTTTTAATTTATTCACATGCAAAATGTTTACATTTGAAATACCTCTAAAAAGTTACTGTTTTGTATATCATCTTCATTGACATGCGCCCAGCGTCCGAACGTTGAATCATTAATTAACGTAGTGTATGATGTAATCAGCTTGAAATGACACTGAGAAGCTTCGATTAAGCTACCTTTATCTTCTTTTTATCTTGTGTCAATGTCGGCCAGATATTGACATTGTTATATTATGATACTCCTTTATTTTAACTTAATATTGAACAAAAGGCTTATAAACGTCTAATGAAAATATGTATTGACACTGCATTACGAAAACACTTCCATGCAATATACAGAATTTTTTTTTGTAGTAAACATGAAAATTTTCATCAGAAAAAAATTGATATTTTTCTTATTTTTGCTCCAAAACATAGATTGTGGGTACACGTTAGAACCCGGCGAGGCGGTTCTAACGTGTACCCACAATCTATGTTTTGGAGCAAAAATAAGAAAAATAGGTATACCCCTGCATACCCCAGTCTTTCTATATAAAAGTGGGGTTTAAGGGGGTAAATATTGCACGGACATGTTTTCCTGATGGAAATCAATCGTAACACTTTGCATACTACTTGTAGCTCTCAGTTTTATTTTTATTTGTATTCAGAAACATGATTGTTCAATTTATGTAGCACCATACTTGTAATGGAAGAGGTTGTGGGGTTGTATGGTAATATACTGTAAATCGCCTATCATCGATGCTAAATACATAAAACTGACATTTTTCGGGCATCCCGCGTTTCATTAATTCCTAGCACTGCTGAAGTGTCGAAACCGCGCCTTTAGCAATATGTGTATATACCGAATATTTACACTGATTAATCAGCAGTTCTTAACAAACATGCAAGGATATCTACTTTGACATTTCGAAAAATTGTAAATGGCTAACAAAATGGTTAATATACAAACATGCATTTATTTATACATGCAATATAGTTCAGAAACATAATATGATCCGCATATGTTATTTAGAAATTTACCTTGTGCTGTAGATATTGTTGTTTGTTGTACACTGAATGGTATACTTGGTGGATTTGTAGACCCTGATGCTGTTGAGTTTGGAGAAGAAGTATTTGTTGTAGTTGTTGCGGCTGCTGCTGTTGTAGATGTAGAAGTGGTAGCTGTTGTTCCTTTTGTTGTCGTTGGCCTTGTTGTTGCTGCTGCTGCTCCTGTCGTAGGCACGGCTGTTGAAGATGTTGCTTTTGATGTTACTGCTGATGATGCTTGCGTCACCTGTGATGCAGTCACTGGCTGTGTCGACAAAGTTGTTGCTACCGGTGTTCCATTGTGACTGTTGTGATGGCTTGTAGTATGTGTCGATTGAGTTTTTGCACTTCCTGTGCTTCCCGGCTGAACTGTCGTCGCATGAGTGAATCCAATACACAAAACACTTAATAAAATCCAGAGTAATATGAAACCACTTCTTTCGCCTTTAAATGACATTATTAACACGTCAGTGTGCTACAAAGCTTTTGGCACCTTTGAATATTTTGATTCCTGTTTCTTTTTCACAACTGAAATTAAGATACTTTTTAAAGAAAATCCCAAATCGCAGCCTGTTTCGAAATGATTGGAAAAGGGGCTTGCCAGTGACTGTTTTCTATCGATTAGGTCATTTATTATGTGATAGGACAAAGTAAACATTCTATTTCTCTAGTTTTAGTGATAATGCATATTGTACGTTATCTTTGAGTGGCCCGCTGTCCGACAAAATCTACAATCGACCAAATTTTAAAACAATGACTATATAACCAGACCAGTCATTTGCACTAAGCTGATAAGCAGAATGCTTCTTGGTGCAGAAATTATTATGTGTTGAGCACACTCGCCTTTGTGTTTCTCGTTTTGACAGACATTCTATGGATGTTTTGCTGTTTGACGGCTGAAAGTATTTCGTAATCAGATAGAACGAAAACTTTTCAGCTACGCCCAAATGTTACTTTTTTTTACATAGTTGTAGATGCATTTTTAAATAAAGTATATTCGTAAGTTATAAAACTGCACCGTTTTAGAGAGTGATTTTGCCAGTCAACTGGCACTGGCCATTTTATAGAAAAACCGATGCTGCCGGTTACCTTTAATTAACTGTCAGATTTGACTTTTTAAACATTTTATTTAATAAACCTTTCATAAACAGGAAAAATAAAACATTAAACAGATTAAACTTCTGCCTGGTCGTGAATATGTTTGCTATTTGAGCCGCCTCGTCGGAAAACCAACAAAGTGGTTTCCGAACAGGTCTGACACAAACCGGCCTGCACAGTAACGGAAAAGAGCTAAAAGCTTGAAATTTCGGATTTAAGTAGAGGAGGAATTGTACTATCCGTGTAGCGAAAACAAAGGCGCTGATCAGCTTCGCGGTTACCGCGAAGCTGATCTGCGCCTTTGTTTTCGCCTATGCAGATTGTTGGTTTTCCCATGAGGCGGCTCATTTCATGTTTATATGAATTAAGTCAAACATTGCTATCAACGGTACACAATGACCCAAGTAAAAATTTGAAAATTCAAAAGAGGAAGTAAAGTGCACGTAATAAGAATAGTAGACCAGAAATTGATGCAATTAGATCTAGAACAATGACCACATAAGACACTAAATGAGTTTGTTAGCAACTCAAATTTAGAGCATGATCATTAGCTCTTTACCGGCAAGAAAGCTACCTTAATAGTGTCAAAAAAAAATAATAAAAATGCGGTTTATCTGCTAACCTTCTGCAAATATCTCTTTATTAGTAGTGTTATACGTACAAACTAAATATGGTACGATCAGATTTGGTCAGAAACTGAGAAATGGTCATCGCCAGTTTAACATTTTCAACGAAATAAACTTGTAAATAAAAGGTCAATTCAGGGAAGGCACACATAAAACAAATATGTGTCCGGATGTATGCTTATGAATACATAAATTATGATAGTGTTTATATTAAAGGATATATGCTTTATCTCGCTCGGTATATACTCAACACAAAAATAGTTGTTGAGGGTCCCCTTTTAACAAGAACATGGAAGGTATCCATGCTGTCCGTGCCTCTGATATGATGGTCGATTTGATGCTTGATGGGTATTTACTAAATGGAATAAGTATGTCTGATGATAAAGGAAATACTGACTGACGAAGTGACATCCAGCATCGGTTTATTTATTGCTTCTCTTGACACTATTAGGAAATGAACTTGTGTCGATACCTGACAACTTGCATGTACACGTATATGTATATTTTTAACAAAATGACACCTGTTGGACTAGGCATCGTGTCTATTACCAGGCTTCGTACTATTGCGTTACAACTTTGGCACGGTATAGTATTGAAGTGCGAGTTTGACATTTTGTGCCGGTTCAATCTGTATAATACGTGTTTTATTTTTTCTTGCTGATAAGATTGTTTGACAAACACTGAACAAAGCGGTTAAATCATTTATTTCTTTGTATAGAGACTCGTTTGACAGGTACAATTCCATATGGAGTGCTTTATTTTTAGAACCCTATAAAAGGTGGCATTCGAACGAAATAAAAATCATTCTCTAAAGAGATAGTCTATACGTTTAATGATTTTATTACCATCGTAGTATTTTATGTAAAATTCGGAGAAGGAAATGCAAAATAAAACGTGTAAAAGAAACGAGTAACAAGTTATTAATGATATGATATTACTCTGTGTGTGTGTGTGTGTGTGTGTGTGTGTGTGTGTGTGACTGAAGGAAATAAACTGGGTGTTAAGGGAAATACTGTGTTATTTTGTACCCTCTGTGCTTTCTGTGTGACTTTTTTTTTTATTTAATCCAGACCAGACCGGTGGTTTGCTATCTAGTCCATGAGATGAAAATATAAGAAAACAATCGAGTAGTTTCAACATGTTTTATTATTCAACATGTACTTTGGACAGAATCAATGAGAAAATGAATACTTTCTCAATAAATAAATAAATAAATAAATAAATAAATAAATAAATAAATTTTCTAAATCGAATAAGTACTTTTATCTGTTTATCTTGAAAGTAGAAAATCCATACTATTAAAATCACCATTCCCTGAAAAAGTAAAAATCTATAAAAATATGAGTATTGCTGTCATAAAACTAGAAACACTGATCTTCTCGAATATCTATCAACTAGCACAAAAACATTTCTTTCTTTTTTTCTTTCCTTCTTTCTTTCTTTCTTTCTTTCTTTCTTTCTTTCTTTCTTTCTTTCTTTCTAAACTGTATATATAGGCTATTCTAGTGTCTAATAATTTCTTTCGTTCCATTATCTATGAAGGCATAATTATTCTAGTGGCTAGTTATTGACGAATTTGTCGAACATCTTGAATCCTTTCTTCCCTATTTTCATGGCTTTCTTCATGTCGTCCTTCACTCCCCCGTCCTTGTCCTTCTTGTCCTTTTTGTCTTTCTTTTCTTTGGGAGCATAGCCGGCGCCCGGAGGGGGTAGGACGTTGGACGCACCAGCCACTGGGTTACCTAGATAGAGTAAAAATGATAATTATCAGAGAGACCTGTAATGTAATGCATTTGTAATGTAATGTAATATCGGAATTGTCATTTAATGTAATGCAATATGATGTAATTGCAATGCAATGCAATGCAATTTATAATGAAATCGTTCTTACTAGCCACCTGAATGAAATAAAATGTAATATAATGTAATGTAATGTTACGTAATAATCGGCATATTGACCCAAATTAATAAAAAAATAAGCTGCATTTTAAGTCAAAGTGCAAATTCAATATTAACAAATAAGGATTATCTGTGGTATATAAGAATCATGGTTATTAAGAAAGAAAGAAAGAAAGAAAGAAAGAAAGAAAGAAAGAAAGAAAGAAAGAAAGAAAATAGTTACCATCAGCATCAACAACCTTGACCTCGTCGAAATTCATGGGAGGTTTGTCCTTGTTCTCTGGAGAGAAAAAAAACACGAGGGGATTAAAATAAAAAGAAGAGATGAATTTGTAGTATTACTTTGTCTTTTGTTTTTCGGGGAGCCTTTTGAGAATGAGAAAATGATATCTAGGGATATCTGGATAATATATCTGGATAATTTTATATCATTGAACAGGAGAACCTAGGGCCATCTATTTATTTGGATGGAACAATACGAGTAAATCCTCATCATAAAAAGTAAAAATTGAAATTTAGCATCTCAAAATTGAAATTTAGCATCGATAATGTTGTAAAACATTTGCAATATTTTCATCATAGATGTAAATGTAGTACCAACCATCTAATTCAAATATTTTGAAGCTTCTTCAACTGTGACTAAACAGCCCGGTTTGTATAAGGCTTCCTCTAACACCCCCCCCCCCCGCCCCCGACTGTTGTTTACTCATTATCACGCCACAATACAACTTACCTGATCCTCTGTATATCATTTTGATGGTAGCGTCGGGGCAGCAGCATCCTATCATGGGGTACACGGGGAAGTGTTCTCGGGGGATGTTGAGTGGCGCTCCCCAGTACTCAACGTCAGAACCAAACCCAACCGTCCCACTGTCACAGTCAACGTACATATAGAATCTGTCAAGCAAAACAGTGTTGCGATAAGAGAATAGCTTGGTTAGTTTGTTTGTCTGCACTTATTCAACAATATATCACTTCAATTACTGACTTTTTTTTTCATTTAGGCTTGCTAACTCACCTACCTTGCATACTCAGTCATTCACTCTCTCGGTCAATTGCACATTCACTCACTTTTAAAAGCATTTAGATGACAAATTCAACCACTGTTTTATTTATTATGTTAAACTTTGTAACTGAATTCCTCAATTACTAGTAACCCCATAATCTTACTTTTCTGGCACGAAGCCGCCCGCAGGCATGCCCTGAGTTGCCTGTCCCTTCGTGACCAGCTTCCTTCGTGCTATGTCGAGCCCGAAGGAGAACCTATCCTTCCCTACGAGGGAGTCACGTGGTTTGCAGAATAGCTCGGCGTTATAGCTACCAACCCCCACCGTGGCAAACAGTCCTCTCTCCTTCTTGGGCCAGTAAATTTCAAACACGTGTTTGCCTTTGCTTAGTGCTGTTAGACGAAAACACAGAACACAAAAACGCATGTATTAAGAAGAGTATAAGCATACTTGCTGATTGTTTCATCTCTGTGCACAAGCGTCAAATCATTTACAGTATTAGCACGAGTGGTTAACATGGGTATAGCTCCAAAAGAAGTTGTGAAATTTTGTTTTTAAAAATGGCAATTTCGAGATCGTTTCAATGGTTGGAATAAAGTAGACAGTTGTTTTTATGAAGATTTTGAAAGTGTTGGTGAAAACAAGAAAATATTGCAATGCATGTAAAGATAATTTCTCGGTACATACGGCACCAAAAATTGGTTGAAACCGAATTAATTTGCGCTATATTCACCTTTGTGAAAGCACCAAATCATGTTAGAATCGGTAATAAAAACTTAGTGGAAATACTTTCGGTTTCAACCGACATTTTGGGTCGTGATCATAGACACTGAATTATCTTTAAATGGTACAGCACTGCAATAATCATCCTTCTTACGTCGAATGTATTCACAAAACAATTGAGACACATTTCTGTTTATCTTTGGAACAATCTCAAAATTAACAAATTTCCACTACCTCTTTTGGAGCTCGTTCCCATGTTTACCACCCGTGAATAGACTTCTCAAGCCATAAAGCGTGCAACATTTTTGGAAATTCCGAGTTTACTTTAAACGGCCTGGTACAAAATGATCTTTTGCGAAATTAATGAAAATCTTCAGATTTGAATTTCGAAACGAAAACTTTAATATTGTTTATTTCTCTATTGTTGTTCACATATTGAAGACGACCAAAACTCACACCCACATAATGAGGATGACATCTTTCTGGTTTTCATTCCACGTGCACAAAAAGATGAAACAACGCTTTGAAATGTGAACCAAACAAAGTTAGATGAAATAAAATGGACGCATGCATTTTGCTCATGTATTTAGACTCCAAAATTCAACACGAACAAAAACTGTTGCCTTTGTTCAGGACGTCTTGGCATTAGACAAGGGCTTGCACGTATCTCCTCTCATAAAGACTAAATAGATATTAATGATTATATTCGTAAACTTCAGCTAAATCGCATGCGTCCATTATTGTTTAAGAATGTTAACAGCAATACAAACACATCACAACGCATGTTTTTAATGGAGAAATGCAATTGCAAAACATCTGTTACACACAGAATGTTAGTTACAACCTTTTTGTGACATTCATATGGAGATATGTCCCTGTGAAAATTACACGTATGCATATTGTTAGCTACGTAATGGGTTCCACACGCGGCTTGGGGTTCCACACACATCTTACTTCTTCGGGCACATGCCAGTGAAGCTCCAGCTGGAGCCCAGACCCGCCAGGGCGGCGCCCCGGTGGACGAGCTTCCTTCTAGCAATGTCAAAGCCCCAGGAATGCCTGCTATTGCCCACAAGAGAGTCTTTGGGTTTACAGTACATTTCCGCTTCTTCACTGCCCACCCCTACGGTGGCGAACAATCCTCGGTCGTCCTTATCCCATTTAATTTGGAATACATGCTTGCCTTTGCTTAATGCTGGAGATATCAAGAGAGATTGACAACATCAGGAAAACATGTACGTGTAATGTATACCCCCTTGAACCCCACTTTTATATAGCAAAACTGGGTAATGCAGGGGTATACCTATTTTTCTTATTTTTGATCCAAAACATGCGGGTACTCGCCGAGGCGGTTCTAACGTGTACCCACAATGTATGTTTTATGCTAAAATATTAAAAACATCAAATTTTTTCCAATGAAATTTTCAATTTTTTAAGCTGAAAAATTCTCTGTTTATTGCATGGGCATGTTTTCGTAATGAAATGAGTTTTAGTGCGAAAAAATCTGAATGGTTTCAGGTCAGGTTGGGTTTAAAGTAACCCACATAATTATGAGAATTTATGCTATCTAGGTCCTAAAATGAGCATACTGATCTATGCAGTTCTTGAAAAAGTTTACCACGTCGAGGCTGAGTAGATATTTACATTAGTAATTATATACAGAAGCCGCTGATATGAGCCATGGGGACTTACTGTTAAGTTCGCTTGTAATCAGTAATCACATTAGATTCTGCAGGTCCACTCATAATGCAAACAGCTAATTCATTATTGAGCCCATAATCCTGTTTATTGTTCTTCCCATTTTAGGAAAATGCCCTGGACCATCAAAGACGCACATTCCATGCTTACCTGCCCCGAACTTTGCACCGTCAGTTTCGAAATTTCCTGTCCTGTGTCTTGTGACAGAGGTGGGGTTGTTGATGGTAAATCCGTCGGAACACCCAGTGATACCCTTGTCGACCTCTGGGTCCATGTCGAGCTGAAGGATCCATGGGGGAGCGGGACGGGCTGGGGGATAATAAACGATTTAACTTAGCATAAATAGGAGAAACAAGATAAGTTCTTTAAACCACGAAAGCAAACTGAAAGATGGGGAAAATAACGGGCTACGTTATCAGCCTTAGTTTCGATTATTTTAGATCTACAGTCTACTCTCTGGCATACTCCTTTAACATGTCCTTTCATATGAATTTCATTTTGAGAGACGCGTTTTTTTATTTTGTCGGGAATCTTGAATGGTGGAATGTATCTAGAGATACACGGAAGGCCGGGAAGGCATACGTATGTTTATGCGAATTCGCTTTTCCCTTGGCATTCCCTTTTCTAGCTGTCTTAACTTATCAATGGCAAAATATGATTGTGACCACAATCAGCATGTGGCAATTATCAATTCGCATTTAATAATAATAATAATAATAATAATAATAATAATAATAATAATGATAATAATAATAAGCAAATAGTGACTAGCTTATCAATTATCGTTTTAATGCAAAAAACAATTTGCATGTCCTCCCGGCCTTCCATATAATGTAGGTGATGAACGGTGCGGTATGCTCTACCGTATGGTATGATGGAGTGTGAGAATGATGTGCTGTGCAGTATAAAGCAAGGTGCGGAATTATGCACGGTTCGGTTTGGAGTGTGGTGCGGTATCATGTACGGTGTGGTTTGCTGTACGTTGCGGTACGATGTATTGTGCGGATGATGTACTGTACAGTATATAGTACGGTGCTGTACGATGTATTGTGCGGATGATGTACTGTGCAGTATAGAGTACGGTGCGGGATGATGTATTGTGGGATGATGTACTGTGCAGTATAGATTACGGTGTCGTATGATGTTCGGTGCGGTATGCTGTACGGTGCGGTACGATGTATTGTGCGGATGATGTACTGTGCAGTATACAGTACGGTGCTGTATGATGTACGGCGTGGTATGATGTTCGATGCGGTATGCTGTTCGTTGGTATGATGATGTACTGTGCAGTATAGCGTGCGATGCGGTATATATGATGTACGTTGCGGTATACTCACCAACATCTACACGTCCTCCGCAAAGTGCCAGTAATCCAATGAAGCAAGCTAGAAGGAATACACCGAACACAACATGGTAGCTGCTCACACCCTCCAGACCATCTGACTCTACCTCGGAGCTACTGAAAAGTTGTGAGGAAGCAGGTAAATGAAAATGAGCTGCCAGAAGAGATTACAAACAATCTGGGTTTCCGACCAGGTCTGACACAAACCGACCTGTATAGTCACAGAAGTAGCTTAGAAGCTTGAAATTTAAGATTTATGTAGAATCTTTGTAGCAGTTACTGCACAGCTGATCTGCGCCTTTCTTTTCGCCTATGCATGTTGTTTGCTTTCTTATGCGGTGGCTCAAATCGTCGGCTGAGTGCTATACTGTTCTATCTCCATATTTGGGTCATACCAAGTGTGATATACCGTTGGGATCGGAATCAAAAGTTCTATCTCCTAGTGTGGTCAGATGTTGATATTTCTGCCTAGATTTTATGTAATCTGGGTCACAAAAATATTCCATCTCCGGGTCATGAAAAAATAAGGACATTTTTTTATGCAAAATGTTCTATGTCCAAACACAAAATTCCTATTTTTCCAAAATTACTTCATTTTGACCGCTATTTTTTTTAAATTAAGCTCATTTAGACAGAAAGACATCTTCATAATGCATGTTCACTCTAAATATGAACATTTTGACCTTATTTGAGAGTCTCAAACCTTTGAACCCAATTTTCTCGAAATGTTGAAAAATGGAGATAGAACACTATAGCACTCAGCCGACGAAATGTGGTTCGTTTTAAAGTTTTATTTAAATCAAACTTGTTTAAACATCATTTCACTTATTTATTTTTTGTTGAATAATTTTGCATTTGATATTTTCACGTATTATTAAAAATAATCTTTCTAATGGCGTTGTTTATATCTAAAACAAATCCAACCAATTATACCTTGAATAATTTTGATTACAGACCTTTTTTATGAAAATTATACTTACCAATTTACACCTGTAGGGATGAGAAAATAAAATAAAATCGTTATTAATATTTTGAATATATATAATACACGTTGATGACAATATTGATATAGGTGACGAATATCATTTCCTCATAACAGGCATTTTATACAGATCTTAGACGACTATGTTTTCGTTTTGCACATCCAAAAAAATTACTATGATCCACTGACTTGTTGGTTTAAACATTATTTCAATTGTATAGATACAATATACATTATAGACAATGGTACATAATGACAATAACAGATATACAATAAGGATTCGGAAGGAAGTCTTGCGACTTATGTAATCCGTTTCCAAATCGTTCGAAAGTGTGTAAAATTCAAACCCATGACTTGATGTATGTATTATTCACAAATTAATGTTACTTCAAATACAGATTTAGAAATTATATCAAGACAGTACAAAAATTTGAATATTTAAGTAGTAGTTTGATTGAATTTATAGGCATTTTCACTAAAGGCAGAATCAGAAAAACTTTCATCATGGTCTTGAAAGAATGTCCATATCACACTGAATCGTGTATCTGCTCCACGGTGAAGAAGGAGCCATGCAGCCGTAAAAACTCTTCAGACCTAACTAAGGTTGAAATAACACATAGACTAACTCGCTGACTTGTTATATTACTTGTTTAAATTGTCAAAACAAGTATACTTATGTCCGTAAGCAAATTATATATGATGATTTCTAACGTGAATTTTCATTCAGAATCTATCTTTACAAAATAGGTGGCCATGGGTAACTTGAATGGAATTGGGTAAAATATCCAGTTCCAGCCTTTGGTAACTTTCGTAGCCAATAACATTAGGAAAACTTGCCCATGAATGCAATAAACAGGGATTTTTGAGCTTTAAAAATTAAAATTTTTCAGCGGAAAAAATTGATATTTTTCTTATTTTTGCTCAAAACATAGATTGTGGGTACATGTTAGAACCGCCTCGCCGACGCGGTTCTAACGAGTACCCACATTCTATGTTTTGGAGCAAAAAATAAGAAAACAATAGGTATACCCCTGCATACCCCAGTAGGTATACCCCTGCATATCCCAGTAGGTATATCCCTGCATACCCCAGTTTTACTATAAAAGTGGGGTTCAAGGGGGTATACATTACACGGACATGTTTTCGTGATGACATCACGATAGCGGTTCTGTGTAATGTGTGCCCCCCGTACCTCACTTATATAGTACATTATTAAAAACTAAGGTGTACAGGGTATACATATTTTGCTCCAAAACAAGGTGGTTCTTCTAACGTGTACCCACAATGTTTCCAGCAAAAATATTAAAAATATTGAAATTTTTCTGATGAAACTTGCAATTATTACAGCTGAAAAAAATCTTTGTATATTGCATGGGTAAGTATTCGCATTGTTTTATACGTATTCTGCTGGTATAGTCCGATGTGCCCGATCCTTGCATTTATTTCTTCAGTTCAAAACAGTTATTCCACTTATTCCATGTAAGAATCCACTCCAGGACATCATTAAAATAAAAAGAAATTTACAAAGTGAAATATTTACCTGACAAAAATAATAATCCTACAATTAGAGGACAGAGGTGCAAAAAGTTTAACGCCATTTTTCTCCTGGCGCAGGGCACAGTGGCCGTCGGTATACAATAAAATCTAAATCTATTTTATTTACTTCTTTGTTTTGGCTTTTCCCATAGCTACTTAAAACATATGCACTATGGTCAGTTTTGGCGAATCAGGGTGTACAATATATTTGAAAGCGGTCATTTTTTTTCTTTTAAATTCAGTTTCCTGTTGCTTAACTTTTTTTTGGTTTTAGGCTGGTTGTTCGATACGGATAGTTTACATAGAGATAAAACTGCTACACAACTATTCATCACGAAAACATGTCCGTGTGATGTATACCCCTTGAACCCCACTTTTATATAGAAAAACTGGGCTTTGCAGGCTTATTTTCGCTCCAAAACATAGATTGTGAGAGTGACCCCACGAGTTAGCTTCGAGTGGTTGACATCAACTTATTAATATTCCAGTGATATCAATATAAAATAGATAAAATAAATATTAATTATCGCCTTCAGGGATGCGATGGTCTTCCTTGTTATTTCTAGGACTTGCACTGAGCTGTCCTTGTATCGCTTCAACCATCAGGTATGTCGACAAAAAGTTTAAAATGATCACTCAATTAAACTTTTACACCCCGTGGAAGTGGCCAAATGGCTGCTAAATAGTGTTTATATAAATTGGATATTATACATGTGTGGGCTTCTTCATAAATACAATATTCAATGGATTACTTAATAGAATTTATACCTATTGTCGAGAAGGTCAACAATTAAGGTTTAGAGAAAACAAATCTAAGCCTGTTACAAAAATTGGTAACAAAAAACGATAAAATCACCTTTTCCATCTGACTTCTTTTACAGAAAATCAATACTGTGTTTCAAACGTGTGTAAGAGTTTCCTTTCATCTTTCAGGTAGATCTACTACAGCTGTTCTTGGTCTATGCTACGTTTTCTCTTGTGGCTTTCCCCTAATTTCCATTGCCCTAATTTTAAAGCGGCAGTGCACATTGATGATAATATCACTACCAGAATTGCAAAAACTAGTGTGGCATTCGGAAGACTTAAATTTAATAGACTTAAGCGGTTCCACTTAAGTGATAGTTCGTCTCTCACTAATGAGAAAGACCATCATTATTTCTTGAATAGTGCTGATGTGTGTTGGTGAGTTCTTTAATGGCTGACTAGGCCAATTCTGGCTCTAAACTGTCGGTTGCAAGTAGAGCAAGTCAATGTCATAGAGTCTGATGGTGGCACATTTGTTTTGGCTTTGCGCTCTCTTCGCTTTCTTTCAGCTTCACAGATTCTCTTCTTTTCATAAAGAGCTGCTCCTTTGTTGATGAGACCTCGCCACTTTGATCGCTCCTGTGCAGTCTGTTCCCAGGACCCCATTGGTATTTCGAAATCCTTCAGAGAGGCTTTGAGGGTGTCTTTGTAGCGTTTCTTCTGGCCACCTTGAGAGCGCTTTCCCTCCTGTAGTTCTCCATAGAAAACTTTCTTTGGAAGTCGCGCATCAGGCATTCTTATAACATGGCCAGTCCATCTTAGCTGTGCTAGCTTTAAGACTGTATGCATGCTTTGCATCCCTGCTTTCGTCAGGACCTCTGTGTCTGGAATCTTGTCCTGCCACTTGATTTTTAACAACTTTCTCAAACAGCTTAAGTGGAAATGGTTAAGTCTCTTTGCATGGCGTTGGTATACTGTCCAGGTCTCACAAGCATACAAGAGGGTTGGCAGTACCACAGCCTTGTAGACTTTCAGCTTGGTGTCAAGCTTGATTCCATTTCGCTCCCAGACATTTGCACGGAGTCGTCCGAATGCCACACTAGCCTTTGCAATTCTGGCAGTGATCTCATCATCAATATGCACTGCTCTGGAGAGAGTGCTTCCCAGGTAGGTGAACTTGTCAACAACTTTCAGTTTTTGCCCATTCACAGTGATGGTTGGTTCATTATATGGCTTTCCGGGCGCTGGTTGGTGTACAACCTCTGTCTTTTTTGTGCTGATTGTGACTGCTCATAGTTATCACATGACTGTGAGACTTGATCCATTGCTCTTTGCATTTTTGCCTCTGTGCTGGCATTCTTATCCATATCATCTGCATAGAGGAGCTCATCTAGCACATCAGTCTGGACCTTAGTTTTGGCTTGCAACCTTCTGAGGTTGAATATGTTGCCATCAAAACGGTACCTGATTGGAAAACCAGTGTCACTGTCCTGAAAAGCATCCATAAGCATGGCAGAAAACATCATGCTGAACAGTGTTGGTGCCAGAACACAGCCTTGTTTGACCCCATTTGTTACTTCAAATGGTTCTGAGAACTCTCCATCATTTTGCACACGTGCCTGCATGCCATCATGAAACTGCCGCACCATTGCTATGAATCTGGGTGGACAGCCAAACTTGGCCATGATTTTCCAGAGTCCATCACGACTAACAGTGTCAAAAGCTTTGGTGAGGTCAACAAACGTCATGTATAGATCTACATTCTGTTCTTGGCATTTCTCCTAAAGCTGTCTTGCTGTGAAGATCATGTCTATTGTCCCTCTGTCTTTTCTGAATCCACATTGACTTTCTGGGATAAGTCCCGTCTGATCAAGATGAACATTCAGACGATTCAACAGAATTTTTGCAAGTATCTTCCCAGCAATTGATAGGAGGGAGATGCCTCTGTGATTGTCACAGACTTGAGGATTTCCTTTCCGCTTGTATAGGTGGATTATGGATGCATCCTTAAATTCTTGTGGGATAGCCTCCTTTCTCCACATACAGTGAAACAACTCTGTCAGTTTCTCTGCCATGGGTAGCCCCCCAGCCTTGTAAACTTCGGCAGGAATTGCATCTGCACCTGGGGCTTTGCCAGATGATAGTTGTTGAACTGCTTTTCTTGTTTCCGTAACGGTAGGAAATTCATCTAACAGAACATTGCACTCTATCTGTGGAAGTCTGTCGATTGCATCCTCATTAAATTTAATAGACTTAAGCGGTTCCACTTAAGTAAGCTGTTTTAGAAAATCAAGAGGTAAGACAGGATTCCAGACACAGAGGTCATGGCGAAAGCAGGGATGCAAAGCATGCATACAGCCTTGAAGCTAGCACCACTAAGATGGACTGGCCATGTTATAAGAATTCTGATGAGCGACTTCCAAAGAAAGCTTTCTATGGAGAATTACAGGAGAAAAAGCGCTCTCAAGGTTGCCAGAAGATACATTTATCACCGACTTTCAGTTTTTATTCCATTCACAGCGATATAGTTGGTTCATTATATGGCTTTCCAGGTGCTGGGTGACATATCACAAAACATTTCCGTGTAATGTATGCCCCCTTAAACCCCATTGTTATATAGCAAAATTTTCTTATTATTCATTGTGGATACTCGTTAGAACCGCCTCGGCGAGGCGGTTCTAACGTGTACCCACAATGTATGTTTTGAGCCAATACATTAAAAAATCAATTTTCCCACAGCTAAAAAATTCTCTGTATGTTGCATGTTCATGTTTATACAAGTTGGCTTCTTGAAGAAGCCAAGTTTTGGGCTAGTCTGGTTTATGTCAAGTAAATACAAAATGGGGTGGTTGTATGTAGCTGCTAGGGGCTATATACATATACATTTCCATGATATTCAAACATCTTTTTTCTTTGAAACTACATGGTCTATGAAAGCCATTCCGTATGGTGTTTCCTTGCAAAGGAAAAAAGTTACTTTTATTTTATTGACCTATGTCAAATGACCATTACATACAGCAAAATATTTCAAAAATCTTCTAAAGAAACGGAAGTCTTGGAGCTGACAGGATGTGAATAAAAAACACATTACATAGGCTAAAGAAAATGATAAACTGATTGATTTCTTATGAAACTTTAAATGGTATTTACATGTATTGGTCAAAAGGCCTTTGTACAATCGAACACTTGTTAATTTGCAAAAGATAGAGTAATTGATAGAAAATCTCCGCTTTTATGCCAAATATAGAGAAAAAATGTCCTCAAAGTTAGTGTTTACATTAAATAGATGATAATATTTGACTAATAACAAAGTTGACTTGAGGTACAAGTTGACGACAGTACGAGTTGACCACTGAAAAAGTACGAGTTGACCAGGAACGAGTTGGTTAAAAGTACTAGTTGACCATAACTCATGCAGGCTACCGCCTCTAACCCCCAGTAAAAGTTAAGATTTTGTCACCGTTTAAGGCAGGATTTTTAAACAAGAGCATGCAGTGCGCATTTTAGGCACACCTCGTGGCACGAAAACTACGCAAATAGATCCATTACAACCTGACCACTATACTGTTTTGGGCTGATGCCCAAACAATAATGATGTAGCAATTGGGACCAATTTACAACTGGGAGTTCTACAATGTGTTTATAAATCATGACGACCTTTACAGATTTTTACGGCAAGCGGGCAGTTAAGGTCAACTTAGGTCAAACATGCAGAAAATTGTTAAACATGTCTTTGAATGGAAAAACTTTAGGAAATGGGCAGAATGACAGAATATTTAAATGATTTTGAAAACGAAACTAACCCCAAGTGTTATCCTCAATATCATGTATACATGAATATGACCATAATAGTCAAACAAGTTTATTGGTATATATCTCAGGTGAGCGTTTACAGGACCATTGGTCCTCTGTTTCAACTGACTGGTTTTTCTGAAGTTGTTTATTATTGTCATATAACAGGACAAATATCTTTCTTCCAAAGTCAACTGTGACCATGACAAAGGACTGTCAGACCACAGAGACAATCCAAAAGAACGCAGGCAAACCTGAAACCTGTTGAAGGTAAAACACCCTATTTAGCCATGTATTGTACAGTCTTTGCGATTTTTTCTGCTGCTGCCTGGACAACTGTCTGGCAGATTTTCACAAAGTCTGAACTGTTATAACCATAAAACCTAACGCTTTTGTTCGTGTCCCATTCATACTCGTACAAACCGGGTTAACCAATGGTAGTACAAAAGACAAATGTTAATTTGAACGTCAAGAAAATGTTTATTGGCGTGTCTAACTATTGATCATGACTGCGTCAGTATTATGCGCAGGGAAGCGTGTGAGAGAATAAATAAAAATAAATAAATAAATACATAAATAAAATAAAACAAAGTGCGACTTAAGGATTATACACCGACCGTTTTCGTCGACATGTATAACTTTGTGAAGAGCTGTGTCGGGTCAGTTTTGACATTTCACAGTCTTATCTCATCGCCTCCAATGTGTTCTGTCGAGTTTGTATATCTTAAAAGTACACTTGACATTTGGAAAGTTTAGTTTTTGTGTGATAGATGGCCACCATGCTTACATTGTATATGATTTGCGTGCTGGAGTTAGCCGTGGTTATACGGGGCAAAATTAGAAACATTCCTTCAGAAGAAATGTTACAGGAAATTGCAGGTTTGTATTTTACACGTACTTTGCTTAAAACTAATTTAACATACGAATACCTATATTTCATATCATTATTTAGAGAACCATATTCTCCATTTGTTTGATGTTCCAACAGAAATCAGAGCTATTATTATTATGTCTTCATTTCATATGACGAAGTGGTCATCCACTTAAGTGTTATCCTAGACTGAAATTGGAGTTGAAGTCAGACTAACTACAAGTACACAAAGATTCAAAGATTCAAAGATTCAAAATTTAATCTGCATTCAATCCAAAACATACAGGATTATGACAGAAACATATAACATACATACAAGATGAAAAATGACAACTACATGTACACTATATTTACAGTACATTTGCATTCTACGATGTACAAAACTATACTATGAATATGACTTATGTAGTGTGACATACCATTACACTTGGCAGTGCAGCCGTAACAGTGTATAAATGTATTTTTATTATGTCCATAAAATGTCAAATAAAACTAGTTGGAAACTAATGCACCTGAATGTTGACTGGAGTCCTGATATTGTTGCCTAATCTTTAAACAATTATCTACATACAGGACAACAATTGGTATCGATATTGTTGCCTAATCTTTAAACAATTATCTACATACAGGACAACAATTGGTATCATGTCCAGTTCACTAACTGACATAATATATAAAAACTTATCATAAAGACAAAAATTGTCAAAATTAGGAACTATGGATGACATATCTTTGAACAACTGTTTTCTCAAATCGTCATATGCTTTACAGATGCAAATAAAATGAAACTCGTCTTCTATGGCTTTCAAGTTGCATGTTTTACAAAGCCTTAACTGTTTTGCTGTTCTAGCATATCTTCCAACTTCAACCTCTAATACGGGCATGGCACGAAGTGCGCGAAGCGCACTGAGGCTGGGCCGAAGGCCCAGCTGCGTGCCCGCCTATAGGTAACGCGTACACACGGGTAAATGAACTCTGATGTTGTTTACCTAACTAACTTTGTGCACCTGAACGTCCGGTCCTAGTCTCGGGGGATATCGCTAATCTCCCTATCTCGCGATAATTCGCTATCCCATCGGTAGTTCTAGATAAAATATACATCATTTTTCCACCCATGATTATACAGTTTAGCTTCTTTGTGGACAATATATTTTTTCGTTTCACTTGAGATCAATTTTGTTTGCAAAATTACAAAAAAAAAAAACAAAAAAAAACAGGTTACGTCACTTCTTCAGCGCGCGAGAATGCTCGATTATCGCCATAATCGGGTATCACAATTTAGCGAAACAGGTGCGTCTTAATAGCGAAAGTGGGTCGATTCGGCCGCGAGTCGTTACATCCAACCCCCTGGTGAAATAATGTCATTTGGCGTGTCACCAGTAAACTATTCATATTCAGATCAACTTTCTTTCTAAAGTTACAAAAAATAAATAAAAATTACGTCACAGTCACGCGCGAAATTCTTCTAATATCCGGTGTTACTATTTACCGGAACCAGAACGGGCCGGAACGATGCGTCTAAATAGCGAAATCCGGTCGTTTCGGCCGCGTATCGCCGATACAACCTTAAATCGGACATCCAAATGCAAGTAACTGGTCGTTTCGGCTCCGTGAGTCGTTCGTTCTTCAGTCAGCTACCCGAGGGTTTTACCTGGCGCACAAAATGAACGTTTTGGCCCAAAAATGACCCCCAAAATACCCAGTTCTGTTCAGAGAGGGGACCATGATGTCCCCCAAAATTAATAAATATTTCTTGTTCCTGATATTGTCCTATTTTGTCAGAATGTTGTTTAGGAGTTGTCAGTAGTGGGACATTGGTCCCCTAAATTAATACTCTGAGGTCGATGGGGAACACCCTGGTACTAGGTAAGGTAGGGATAGTGAAGAGAGGGGTAGGAGTAAGGGTAGGGTAGAGTAATGAGTAAGGTAAGGGTAGAGTAGGGTAAGTAGTAGGAGTAATGATAGGGTTTGGTAGGGTAGGGTTAGGTGGGGTAGGGCACGGCAAGGAGTAAGGGTAGGGTAGAGTAATGAGTAAGGGTAGGGTAGAGTAGGGTAAGTAGTATGAGTAAGGATAGGGTTTGGTAGGGTAGGATATGAATACTGGTAGGGTAGAAGTAGGAGTAAGGGTATGGTAGGTTAAGGAGTAGCAGCAATGGTAGTAAGGGTAGCCTGGTAGGGGTAAGAGTTTGGGTAGGTAAAAGTTAGGGTATGGTATTGGTAGGATAAGGGAAGGAGTAAGGGTTAGGACAAAGAGTATGAGTAAGGGTAGAGTATGGGTATGAGTAGGGTAGGGTAGGGTAGGAGGTTATGTGTAGGGTAGGAGGTTATGTGTAGGGGTAGGAGTAAGGGTATGGTAGGGGAAGGATTTGGAGTAGGGGGAAGTCGTAAGGATAGGGTAGGAGGTAAGGTGTTGGGTAGGTGGTTCGGTGTAATAGTAGGAGTAAAGTTAGGGTAGGAGAAAGGTTAGGGTAGGGTATTGGATAGGGGAGGACAGGACAATGGCACAACATATACTTTTACAGTAAGTTTTGTTTAGTAGTTTTTTTTTTTTTTTTTTTTTTTTTTTTTTTTTTTTTTAATCCTTTTTTTTTCCTGGGCGAGACCAGTACTATAGTAGGTTGTTTTTTATGGGTTTGTTGTTCCGGGAGCACCCGAAGGCTCAACCGGGAGGTTGATTTTTGTTGTTGTTTTAGGAGAAGCCCGTGATCGAACCTGCGACCCCTAAATCAATAATAATTTCAAAATCATGATGGCATGCCCGTTCTAGGCAGTGCCTAAGTTCATATTAATTCCAACTTCACTAATTTCCTACATTTTGATTGGTTGTTTGAAAGGTTTTATACTTCAATAAAAGCAATGCGTAAGGATACTCTGTTTTCACCTTAAAAACGGCGCGACGTTACGTGATTACGTGACGTTTCTTCGAAGAAACGTTGACGTCACCAAATCTAAACGTCATAAAAACAATGGATGAACGCGTTTTGAAGGCGTCGAAATGAATATTTGGAATTTTTATTAACATGGGCGCTTTTTCTCTTAACAGAACATCGTACGGTAAGTGTTTTAATCTTCTTGTTGTGTGTTGAAATTTGACGCTTGAATTTCTAATGTTCCGAGCCCCAGTTCAAAGTCGACATGTCTTTCTATCGGTTCAGACGGCGATGTTTTCTCTCAAAAGAACATTTATGAATGAAGGTTAGATGTTGTAAAGCTCCCGCTTGTAACAGCCTGCCCATAGCAAGCCAGTTATAGCTTCTATTAATTATTGCGAAATGTGGAGAATTTTCAAAATGGCTGCCTCATGAAGATCCGTTTTGCTCTATTTTCCTTCCGCTGGCTATAAGAATTTAAATCAATGTAGACAAATGCAGTGTTAGGAGACAAAGTTGGAATTATAAGGAATGAATTATTATTTTTGTTGATTTTATCGATATGTAAACTCAGGCGAATCACTCACAAACTTTTTCATAAAGCCCTGGGCTTTATTTAGTTTGTGAGTGATTCGCCTGAGTTTACACATCGATAAAATCAACAAAAATAAAATTCATTCCTATAGTCTATGATTAGATATGCGAAGTTTCGTAAATTTTGCGAGTATAGATCTATCAACATTTGCCGATAAATAATTTTCGAAGCAGATTTTCTTCTTGAATTCACTGTATGTTAATAACTTATTGTTAGTCTTAACTCTTGTAGAAGTACCTGATATGACGGAATTAAAATATGCTTCGTATCTGTCAAGTAAAATTCGCTTAATAGCATATATTAATTTATTAACAGACATTGTTCCTTTATTATGCCAAACATGGTTAAAGCCGAGATATTTCAGTAGACAACCTATTTGATGGTTAAATGAGCCAAATGCTTCACCATCATTATACGTTAGCGATAAATATGAAAATCTTGTCGCTTTTTCAAATGGGTTTTGTAACAAATATAACCAATATTTAATTGACTGTAATAAGGCAGAGATAGCGATAGGAAAACGACCTAATTCAGCTTTAGGAGCCATGTTACAAGCATACTTGCCCACCCCTAGTCATGATGTACTTACAGTATCGCGTGTGTATCTTTTCTGGTAGAAAGGAATCGAAAGTTTTCTCAAGAGCACACTCTTGTTCACCTGATAACTTTTTCGAAAGATTCAAATTAAATACCGACCATAGTTCGCTTCCATATAAGAGTACAGGCTTGACACATGCATCAAACAGTTTCAATAATAATTTTGCATTCACTTCAGACGTATGAAATCTACTTCTTATCATATATACCACCTTTAAAGCTTTATTAGATAAATGGCATATTCCACTATTAAAATTACCAGATGCTTTTATAATTACCCCTAAATATTTGTATTCTTGTACGTTTTTCAATAAATCATTGCCAAAGTAGAATGAATTATCCTTTATAAGTTGCCCCCCTCCATTAAATGTAATTACTTGAGTACACATGCATGTTGAGAAAAAAAAAACAGTATCTGAAAGACATGATTGTTGTGCACATGCCAAATACATGCCAAGTAAGAAACGCAATGGTACCATTCATCAATTTTTCATACCGATCATAAGAAATGACAAAATTTCATTTATACCATTGGAAAGGAGTATTATTCGGTTGTTCATTGCATATTTTAATCCAGGAATTAAAATCTGCTCTAGAAAATTGGTCATAAAATGTTAAAGCTAAATTGTTCGGAACCTTTTGAATACACCGCTAGGTACGCAGACACTTAATCTTCACATCTTTGTTCAAACACGGGTTCTAAAGGTTTTGTAACTCTTGTCGTTTGAACAGAAATTGCATGCAGCTGGAGACAAACCTTATAAACCATAAAAGTTTGAGGCGTGATTTTGAAAACTGTAATGGTCAATACAGACCAAATTAGAGTTTTATAGACGAAAAACATTAGGATTAAACTTCCAAAGCTACAAAACTAATTAAAAATGTATTGTTATTGCACCTTGCAATTGAAACACTAACCCAAATACCCAAATACCCAAAATATGTTTGCCGGTTGCATCAATGTTTTCTTTCTGTGTTTACTTCAGGTACACCCGTCGTACTGAATGATCCAGAACATTTCCAACAGTTTGTTATGTCTGTAGTCGAGTTATTTACATCACACGCACAGAAAATGGATGCACTGGGTGAGCAGCGACTCAAAATAAAACTGGAGGTGGGTTGATTATGTATTTTAAAAACTCCTTTGTTTGTGCACGACGCACAGAGTTTGAAATATCAAATTTGGAAACCATTTGGGCAGAAGTTAAGCTTCCAAATGCAAAGCCTTTCTTGTTGTGCACAGTTTACCGTCCCCCAAATGCTAAGAGCGAATGGGTTGACTTGTTTGAGGAGGAGCTTTCCATAGCTCAAACGACCGGCCTTGAATATATAGTAATGGGTGACTTTAATATTGATCTGTTATCAAACATCCCGAGAACAAAATGGTCAAATATGATACAGATATTTGACCTTACTCAGCTCATCACGAAACCAACCCGCATTACGCAAGCTACGGCAACATTGATTGACCATGTCTACACAACGTCTCTTGACAATATATCCGAAAGTTTTGTATCAGATTTATCTGTCAGTGATCATTTTCCCATATGCATAACCCGTAAAGTTGGTGTTAAAAAGTCCAAAGATACTCACATTTCCACCATATATCGCTCATTTAAACATTTTAATGAAAATCAATTTCTGCATGAACTTTCGCTAGACTTAGAGAGTTTTACCCCTTGCCATGAAAGTATAGAAGATGATTTTAGTACATGGTTCTCAATAATTTATAAAAATTTAAATGAACATGCTCCCCTGAAAAATAAAAGAGTAAAACATAAGAGATTGCCAGAATGGTTTACACCTGATATAAAAGAAATGCAACATAAACGAGATTTAAGCAAACGTTTGAAACAATGGGAGGACTACAGAAAATTTCGAAACAAAACAAGACAATTAATAAGGCAAGCAAAACGCAAATACTTCTCTGATACAGTTGAAAATAGCAAAGATACTAAGGCAATATGGAGACATTTACTGTCTGTCAGTTCCGGAAAAAACATGCAAAAAAATCACCTCCCAGTCGAACTTAATATAAATAATGAACGCATAATTGATTCAACAAAAGTTGCATCTAAACTAAATGAATTTTTTGCTTCAGTGGCAGAGCAATTTGAAATGGAAAGTACGGAATTATCTATCACCGACAGGGATAAGATTAAAGCTTTCGTTGATTCTAAAGTCCCTACCAGCACTAAGTTCTCTATTCCATACATAACCAGTGATCAAGTGTTGCACTATATCAATAAACTAGATTCATCAAAAGCTACTGGGCTGGATGGCATCGGGCCAAAGATTATTAAACTTGCAGGTAGCTGCTTATCGCCATCCATTGCTGAACTTATCAATAAAAGTATAACTTTAGGACAATTTCCATCCCAACTTAAACAGGCAAAAATATTCCCAATTTTTAAAAGTGGGTCTAAGACAGACCCGTCAAATTACAGACCTATCTCGATATTGCCTACGATATCCAAAATTTTCGAGAGACATGTTAATAAGCACTTAATGGGGTTTTTAAATAAACATAAACTTTTATTAGAAACTCAGTCTGGATTTAGACCAAAGCATAGTTGCCAAACGGCTTTAATTAGACTTATTGATACCTGGATGGAATGTATCGACAAAGGAGACATAATAGGCGCACTCTTTCTTGACTTCCGCAAAGCGTTCGATCTAGTTGATCACAGAATCCTACTTGATAAGCTTGCACTATATAATTTCAGTAACTCTTCTCTTGAATGGTTTGACTCATATCTACATGACCGTCAACAGGCTATGCAAGGCCAACACGGATTAACGGAATTTTCAAAAATACTGTCTGGCGTACCTCAGGGTTCCATTTTAGGCCCTACTCTTTTTCTTTTATTTATTAACGATTTGCCATTAAATTTTGAATTTTGCTTATCAGACCTTTACGCTGATGACGCGACAGCTCATACTAATGGCAAGGAAGTCGATACCGTCGAATATAAAATACAAGGAGACTTTGGTAATGCTAAACATTGGAGTAAACGGAATAATCTTCCAATAAATTATAAAAAATCCACCTGCATGATGTTAGGCACTAGGAATCGACTTATAGAAGCGCGTAAATTTAACATTAAAGTAGATGACATTTGTTTACAAAATGTCTCAACACAAAAAGTATTAGGCTTGCATATTGATGAGCACCTTACATGGTCAATTCATATAGATCACTTATGCTCAGCCATCTCGAGTAAGATTTCGCTTCTAAAACAATTAGCAGAGTACGTACCAGTAGAGGTACAAAAACGTTTTTACCAAGGTTATATTGTACCATTGATAGATTACGGATCCGTCACTTGGGGAGCAGCCTCAAAGTATAATATGAGAACGGGTATCGAAATTACAAAAACGCGCCGCCAGGATAATATTAAAAGCTGATTTCGACACATCATCTGATGATATGTTTCAAAATCTCAACTGGCCTTCAATAGAAAAAAGACTTAAATATAATAAGGCAGTGCTAACATACAGAGCTCTCAATAAACAAACTCCGGACTATATTTCAAGTTTATTAAAACCTTTATCTGAAACTCATTCATTGAATTTAAGATCTTCAGAAAATAAATGCCTACATATACCACGATCACATACTACACTTTATGATAACTCTTTTACATGCTCGGCCCCGAAGCTATGGAATGCTCTTCCTCAAACAGTCAGAGAAGCAGAAACTCTTTTAACTTTTAAAAAACAACTAAAAAATGTTCTTGAAATCTAAGCATTTTAAATAATCTTTTAACAGTGCTACCTTGTTTGTAAAACATTCCCTTATCTTTTAAAGAAAATGCTCCATGTTATATCTGTCACATATTTTAAAGAATATATTTTATGTTTTATGCGCTCGTTTTGCACACATATTTTGTATATATGTATATAGTTGTAATGTTGTTATTTTAAGAGGACCGCAAGGTAGAATAGCTTCAGCTAATTGTGTTATCCTCTATAAACAATGTATAAATAAAATAAATAAAAAAAATAAAGAAAGAAAACGACAAGATACACAGAAAACTTCAAATTCACGACGGAGAAATGATAAAATTGTCGACAGAGAAGGAGAACATGGCAAAGGAAATGCGTAAACTGCGGGGTGATAATAAAATGCTGTCCAGAAAAATTCGTTTTCTCACCGATAAGGCCTTAAAGCTTTCTAGAATAGTTCAGTTGCTTAGTAATGAAGTTCCAGAATTTAAGACCGAAAACAGACCTTTATTTTCCCAAGCAGATGGTGAAGCTAAGAAAACTAGGAAACTGGATAGCACATTACAAGCGAATGCAACATCGATAATACACAATAATGTCAGTGAGCTACAGAAAACCACAGTAAGGAAACAAGGTTGCGGGAAAAATAAAGACATTGCACGGGATTGCCCAAGAAACATTCCTTCAAAACGGGATTTTCCCCACAGCGACACTGATATTCTACATTTGGTAACTACCCATGGTACCGAAATACAACGATTGCGGGAAGACATTGCTGCTTTAAAGAACGCCATGCATAAATAAAGCGCCGGTTCTACTTATGTCCGTTGGGGTAGAAATAGCTGTAGTGGAAATAGGACAGAACTAGTTTATTCAGGTTACGCAGCGGGATCAGATTATATCGACAGTGGTGCCGCAGCGAACTTCCTTTGTCTGAGCCCGGATACTCTTTGGGGACATTATAGCGACGCTCTCGCCGCGGGTGCTAAAGTGATGGGTGTTGAATATGAGTTTTACAGCGCAGCTCCTGGAGATACAACAGCTTTCTTTAACAAAAATCTACACCAAGAGAATGCGCCCTGCAGCGTTTGTCGTTCGTCTAGACCAACCGTTATTATGATTCCTGGACGAAACCAGTGCTACAACGGTTGGACCTTAGAATATAAAGGATATCTTGTTGCCGGCTTCTCCAATCGTACAGCGGCGAGCGAGTATATTTGTTTAGATGACAATCCGGATGTTGTACCCGGGGGCCAGGCCGATCAAAATGGGGCGCTACTCTACTTGGTGGAGGGGCGATGTGGTTCTCTCCCCTGTCCGCCGTATGTGCACGGTCGTGAACTCACGTGTGCTGTCTGTTCTAAATAATCTGAGTACTAAAAAACAACAATAAATAAATAAATAAATAAATAAAAGAAAGACAGATGTTGTGCTTTTTCGATTACGTTGACATGTGGTTGTGCAATCAAAAAGGTCGTTTGAGACTTGAACGGGCTTTTTAAACAAGAAGTGAAAGAATTGCACTAAGCAGCAAAAATCAAAACAGTTGAACTGACCAGCTTCGTCAATTTTCTGATCCGCCGGCAGAATTTGACCTAGGACATGATATATAGATTCCCTCTCTGAGAAATAAAAAGTCTAGTCTGGTTTGTTATTTGTTTTTATTTTTTGTTTAATTTAATTCTTAGAAAGAAGAAAACTGATAAACCATACCAGCAGGAAAACATGTCATGTCCGCCGGTTAAAACTTTGCGATTATTTTTTTTCTTTTCACAGCAACAAAGATAATGGCACAGTCAAAATTGGTTAAGTGTAACAAGCGTTATTTGTTATTTGAATACACATTTCTCTCAGATTAATATGTACGATAGAATAAAGTAAAGAATAGATCATTGCACAATCAATCAAATATGATAAGATATAGTCAATGGCACAATCAGTATACTACATTTTGGTAGAGTAAAACAAAATATCACAGAGCTTCATGAAACAATTAATGAGCCGCAACGCGAGAAAACCTGACTTTCCATGGTTTCCGACCAGGCCGGACAAAAATTGGTCTTTACAGCCACAGAAGAAGGCCAGAAGCTTGAAATTTCGGATTTAAGAAATAGATGGGGTCTTTTTATCCACTTGAGAAACCAAGTTACTAGTATCTCATGATGCGGCTCAAATAATTTTAGACAATTGTCTATCATTCTACGGGTTGTTTTTTCTCGTCGTCTGGTGGTGGGGCGCTGTTCTCGTAAGGTGGAGGGGCTTGAGCGTAGCCCCCGGGGACCGGTTGTGGTGGTGGGTAGATCTGAGCCCCACCGGGGGCTGGTGGCGGGTATCCCTGAGCCCCTCCCTGAGCATACTGAGTATGTACAACTGAAATAAGGAGAATACAGACGGTCACGTGAATGCCATTAATATGACGGTTAATGCAATAAAAATATAACTTTTACGTTTTACGACCTCGACGACAAGATTTAGTTGAAATCTTTTTATTTACTAAAAATCAAATACTTATTTCAGTAATAGATTGTTGTTTAGATGAAAAACTCATGTAACGAATCAACCAAGTGTTTCTGTAGCTCAGTGGTGGGTGCTCGTGTGGTAAGCGAGAGGCTTTGGGTTCGAGTCCCGGTCGGGCCACCTTTTTCCGCCCCTGTGGAATTTGGTGGCAAGTGAGGGTCCGTGCTCGGGCTGCGAGTGCCACAAGGTACATGCATATAAACGGTAAGAAATAATTAATGAGCCGCGACGCGAGAAAACCGTTTTTCGGGAGATCCGACCAGCTCTGATATAAACCGGGCTGTACAATCACAGAAACAGGCTAGAAGCTTGAAATTTCGGATTTAAGAAGAAGAGAAACTGTACTGTCCGTGTAGCGAAAACAAAAAGCTGATATGCGCCTTTGTTTTCGCATAGGCAAACATCCGGTTTTCTCATGACGCGGCTCATTTACCATTGGTCACTGCGACTTGTCCACCTGGTGGCACTACCACGGTGGTCGGAGCAGGGGCTTGGCCTTTCGTCTCTGAAAAGCAATGTAAATAAAAAATCTTGGCATACAAGCTATACAAACTTAATGATCGCGTTGTTGGGCAAGGGTTTGTCGTCTTGTTGGTCATACGTATTGTGATATTCTATGTAGTGTCAAACGGGCTGTTTTCCCAACAAGCCCCCGTGGCAAAGTTGTGAAACTTATTGAACAACTATCAAAACCTTTACTATTAAAAGCCTCAGATTCGAGATAACTATCGTTTTTACCAAATCACAGAGCTTTTTCACAAAATCATGGAGCTTTTTCACCAAATCATGGAGCTTTTTCACCAAATCATGGAGCTTTTTCACCAAACCATGGAGCTTTTTTCACCAAACCATGCACCTTTTTCATCAAACAAGGTATTAAATGAATAGGCCCTATTCATTTCTAAATTTGAACGTGTAGCATACCTGAGCCTCTGTAAGTCATGGTGATCTGAGCGTTGTGACACATGCTACCCAGCATGGCGTAGACCGGGAAACGATCCCGGGGTATATTGAAGGGTGCTCCCCAGTACTCGTACTCTGACCCGAACCCGAGGGTCCCGCTGTCACAGTCCACGTACATGAAAAATCTGAAACAGACCAGGTTTTAATTGGTTCGAATTTTTTTTTTTTTGGACTAGAGCTTAACAAAGGTTTAATACTGGCTTTCAGAGGAACCGTACACTCACTCGCCATATACCATACACTCACTCACGCCCCTCCTCTTTGAACTAGAGTTGTGTCTCCCCATGAAATCGACCATCACCGACCTTCATTTATCTTTAACTACGTATATAGACATTGCATTTGAAGCAACTACTTATTGCTCCAGCACCTTGCCAAATTGTAAATGGTTCCCACGGTTCTGATCAGTCTTTTTACCTTTATACACTTTGTCTTAACTTCATTTTATTTTGTTCTTTATAGTACTTATTCTTGATGGCGGCTTAAGAAACCAAACTTTTAGTGTGTTGTTCTTTTGAATGTATTCCCCAAAGAAAAACTCACTTGTCCGGAACAGCAGTTTTAGGCATGGTTCCCACAATCTCCCCACGGTGTATTAGCTTCCTCCGGGCGATGTCTAGACCATATGAATTCGCATCCATACCTACCAGAGAGTCCCGGGGCTTACAGAACAGCTTTGCTTTGTCACTACCCACCCCGACCTGGGCGTACTGACTCCGGTGGTTACTGAGCCAAATGATCTCAAACACGTGCTTCCCCTTGCTCAGAGCTGAAATAACGAATAGTTCTCACCCTGTGAAACGCGTATCCTTTATTAACAAAATTGAGCCACCTCGTGGGAAAACCAACAATGTGGTTTTTGAACATGTCCGACACAAACCGGCCTGTACAAGCACAGAAAAGAGCTAGAAGCTTGAAATTTCGGATTTAAGTAGAAGAGGAATTGTACTATCCGAGTAGCGAAATCAAAGGCGCTGATCAGCTTCGCGGTTACTGCGAAGCTGATCTGCGTCTTTGTTTTCGCCTATGCAGATTGTTGGTTTTCCCATGAGGCGGCTCAAATAGGACATCCCCTCATTTCGATTTGTCTTAATATTATTATTTCCAGAATTATTTTTTCTTTGTCGGTGGGTTGTTGCTTTACGTTGACGCCCAGCAGCTAAAGTCATTTTGGAATCGTCAGTGACCTCAGCCAGGCTGTTCGTCGGCAATTCTCACAGAGGCAGGTTACCAGTATTCAACGGTCATTCCTTTACACACTCTGACTGATAAACACTCTTCTTGATTCAGCAGAAGAGGAAAAATGGCCATTACACATTTGTGGGACATTTTCATGATCAAATCTCCATGGAAGAACTACGCAAGACTAGAGCATCGATCGGGGTCCGCTTCGTAATTAAGATTTCGTGCCAAGAAGAATTTCTATTTCTTTTTTCTGTTTTATAATTGGTTATGTTTAATAGGTTGCTGTTCTGTAACTATACAAATTGACCCTTCATGTCATGTACTTACGTGCCCCCCATTTGGCACCATCTGTTTCCCAGCCTCCAGTCCTGTGTCGGTGCACCATATTATGGCTGAGAATGGTAAAACCATCTGAAGACCCAGTGATTCCTGTGTCAATCTGTGGGTCAACCTGAATAGTCTGTACCCATGGCGGCACGGTTCTGGCTGAAATATACAGAATATGAACCAGACGTAATCCTAGATCATAATAAGTAGAATAGGGGACTCTGTGTCGCTAGGACTGCACGTATGCAGCGGCCACAACGTACGTCATATTCAATATGACCAATGTGCGCATGCGCAGCAGTATCGCCAAAGAGGCCCATATACTACTCCGATATACATTTTTAATCGAAATTCTTTGCACATTGATAACAGATAGTGTAAACATACGCTGCCATAACGTAACCACAGCTCTAAAGGTTCCTGTGTTCGCTGGGGTATTTGTTGACAGATTTTGACGTCCATCCTTTTCGTCTTCGTCAACAAATCTGCTTAATAGCTCATAGAACATTATTTATTCACGTTTATTAATCTATATAATCCTTTAATTAAGTTGTTTTTTGTTCCTTTCTAGATCTTCAATCTTTTGAAGCTTTTTTCTATCAGATATAGCACTGCAAATTAATCACAATACATTATTTCATGCTCTTAACTACGAATATAGAAACGAGCTTAGAAAGTCCACTGCACAATCGTGATTTTTAAATTTAAATTAAAGCATGACCCCAATGCAGATCAGTTAACTCATTTAAGCCTGGTGTCCCTTTTATGGGACATAGGCAAACAGAATAGCCCCAGATGTGACGCCGCAGAACGCGGCGTTCCATCTGGGGCTGTTCTGTTTGCTTAGAGAATTCGAATTTTCATCGAAAAATTGAATAAAGTTTAAAAATCGCTCCTGATGCCCCTAAAATGAAAGTGGACTCACCCAAATGATAATGATGGGAAATTACATTCGTCAAATATGGGTTAAAAAACGAAATTATCGTAATTTGAGCTATGCACTTCAAAAACATCCATACAATTTATTTGAACAATGACACAAGGATTGATATACCCGAAAAAGTGAAATTCATCGAGGCCGTCACAGCAATCCTTATCAAATTTTAGCAGTATTTCATCCAAACGTAGCTTTCACATGCTACTTTATTGACCCCGCCGACCTTTGATCCACCTAAGCTCAGATCTGAGCTATACTTACGCGGTGCTACAGGTGTCCCTCCGCAGAGTGCAAGCGCTGCGATGAGACAGATGAGTACTACTACTCCCAGAGCCACGTGATAACTGGTGACGTCATCAAGACCGTCGTCTTCGAGAGTGGCGCTGCGAGCAAAGAAATTGGGGAATTAATTAGAAAGTAGATTAATAAAAGTAGAATGGCTACAATGCAAAAAAGTAACAAGACCTCCCCCCCTTTTCAAATGGTGTCGAAAATTGTAGGTTTGTAGGTGCTTGTTAGAAACAAACGCTTGTTACGTACAGATGAAATTGTGAGTAAAATTTACCAAAGAAAAATGTTTTGTCCAAAAAAATGGCTTGCACCAGTATTTCATATGGGTTTGAAATATACATTGATAGCATGGGTACTACTTTTGTATTAGTAAGACAAAAATGTTCAAAATTCGGTCATAGAGTCTGGGCATTTATGCAGATTCGAAATAGGCAGTACAAGCGCAAATTTCGCAATAAACATATTAAAAGACGATTACAAATGAGCCGCATCGTGAGAAAACCGTTTTTTTGCCTATGCGAAAACAAAGGCGCAGATGATCAGCGCCTTTATTTTCGCTACACGGATAGTACAATTTCTCTTCTTCTTAAAACCGAAATTTCAATCTTCTAGACTTTTACTGAAACTGTACAGGCCGGTTTGTGTCAGACCTGGTCGGAAACCCCGAAGACTGGTTTTCTCGCGTCGCGGCTCATTAATGGCAACGGAAGGACTTTATACTCACCCGCTCACACCTGCAAATGAAAAAGTATCAAGTTCAACTTAATATTGTTTGCTCAGTTTAAGTCACTAATACGTTTGATAATTCAAGTTCGGTAGATCTATTTTAAGTAAAGTTTAGTCAAAGGTCTGAAAAGATGTAATATTATAAGAATCTTACATGAGTGTCAGGTATGGATAGACAAATCTGTCCCGAGGGTCACATTTTGGCATCACGAGGCTCGCCGAGTGATGCCAAATTGTGACCTGAGGGACAGATTTGTCTATCCATACCTTACACGAATGATGGATTCTTTTTCTTGCACGCCTTAATGCGGCGTAGCTTGATTTTTATACTATTTACCTAGAAAAATGCCACAATCGCGGCGTCCGCCATTTTGATTTAAAACGTTTTGACGTCATTGTGACGTGTGCGCTTAGCGACGAAATTACGTGACGTCCTATACAACCAGTGTTAAAAAAGAACATTTGAACGCAGGGTGCGACCGGGGTGAGATAACGAGGGTGAGATAAATAGAATCCATCATGGGTGTCCAGTGGAGATAGGAAAATCCCAACCCGAGGGTCCACCCGTTCCAGTGGGAAACGAGGCTCGCCGAGTTTCCCACTGGAACGGTGGACCCGAGGGTTGGGATTTTCCTTTCTCCACTGGGCACCCATGATCGATTCTTTTTCTTACATACTCCGATTTTATCCTTTTACCGGTAACGTAACCTGGTACCGTGCTTTAACCCTTGTGACGTTGTGCATATTACGGATATGACGTCAAATGTAAATAAATCGTTGTCAAAGTCAATAGTGATGTAGTTTTTATTCGTTTTTATTTTAAAACGAGCGTGATTCAAGAATACTCGCTGTGAAAAACATCACTTTTGTCTAGTTTTGGTGAACGCCATTGCTGCAAGCAGTAGAAACGATCGAATTATATCGCGTGCTTTTCTTATCTTGCATGAGCAACCAAACCAGCAGTGTAAGATCGATTTATCTACCACCACTAAAATACCGGAATTTTTCTATCTTTATGGTAGAGGTATGTAAGAAAAGAATTTCTCACATGGGGTAAAACGTTGGATTTCTCTATCTGGTGTGCAAGAAATATACATATATTTAAATCATAACTTTTTCTTTGAACATGCAATGAAAGTTCCCAATGCTTTGTCAATATTGACACCGATTTCCTGAAGGGCTAATTTAATTGAATTTGTAGAATTACTGACTATTAAACGGTCACGAAAACACCTTATTCATATGTAGAGCACATATACCCGGCCCCCGATATGTACCCACTCTCTGATCTGTACCCACGACGTCCCTGATCTGTACCCACATTTTTTCGAATCTGTACCCATACATATTAAACTCTAATATGTACCCATTTAACTCATATAATCCTGGCGTCCCTTTTGTGGGACATAGGCAAACAGTATAGCCCCAGATGTGACGCCGCAGAACGCGGCGTCCCATCTGGGGCTATTCTGTTTGCTTAGAGAAATTTCATCGAAAAATGAATAAAATTTAAAATTCACGCCTAACACCCCTAAAAATGAAAGTGGACTCATCCAGTTGATAATGATGGGAAAATCCATTCGTCAAATATGGGTTAAACTCACCCCAGTATCCGGTTATGAGTTTAACGATGGGTACAGATTAGAGAACATAGCTAATTGTTAGGTACAGGTCAGAGAAAGCGTGGGTACAGATCAGAGAAAGCGTGAGTACAGATCAGAGATTGCGTAGGTACAGAGTAGAGAAGGCATGGGTACGGATCAGAGAAAGCGTGGGTACAGATCAAAGAAAGCATGGGTACAGATCAAAGAAAGCATGGGTACAGATCAGAGAAAGCGTGGGTACAGATCAAAGAAAGCATGGGTACAGATCATCAAAGAAAGCATGGGTACAGATCAGAGAAAGCATGGGTACAGATCAGAGAAAGCATGGGTACAGATAAGAGAAAGCATGGGTACAGATCAGAGAAAGCATGGGTACAGATCAGAGAAAGCGTGGGTACAGATCAACGAAAGCATGGGTACAGATCAGAGAAAGCATGGGTACAGATCAGAGAAAGCGTGGGTACAGATCAGAGAAAGCGTGGGTACAGATCAGAGAAAGCGTGGGTACAGATCAGAGAAAGCATGGGTACAGATCAGAGAAAGCGCGGGTACAGATCAGAGAAAGCGTGGGTACAGATCAGAGAAAGCGTGGGTACAAATCGGAGAACGTAGACCTGTAGTCGTGGGTGCAGATCAGACAACGCGTGAGTACAGATCAAAGTGGGTGCAGATCAAACAACGCGTGAGTACAGATCAAAGTGGGTGCAGATCAGACAACGCGTGAGTACAGATCAAAGTGGGTGCAGATCAGGGACTGAGTACAGATTAGAGCCCTACACATGTATGCACCAAACATTGTAAAGACTTCAGTTACCGCGAAGCTGATCAGCGCCTTTGTTTTCGCTACTTGGATAGTACAATTCCTCCTCTACTTAACTCCAAAATTTCAAGCTTCTAGCCTGCTTCTGTGACTGTACAGGTCGATTTGTGTCGTACCTGGTCGGAAACCACATTGTGTGTTTTCCCACGAGACGGCTCATTATTATATCTACCTGAAATTAATAATATTCCAATGAGGAAGAAAACGCAAAAGGATTTACACAGGGCCATGTTTAACATGTTATGAAAACGTTTGAAAACCATGTGAGCCACGTTGCCAGAATTACTGTCTTTCGTGTCTGACCAGGTTTGAAACAAACCGAGCTCCATAGACAAAGAAAAAGTCAAAAGACTTGAAATTTCGAATAATGAACATAGGAACTGTATAAGATTTTTTTTAGAAAAACTCGGCACGTATTTGAGATGTGTGGTTTAGCACATAACCATTTCAGCATAAACAAAAAGTAGCTTGAAACTCACGAGGCGGCTCATGTAGACAAATATCAATATTGATTGGGAGTTTTCATAAAATCAAATATTCTTTGTTTAGTTTATGCTTGTTATAGTTCAGCCATAGCGATAGCCCCATTATAAACTTTTCAATAGTGTATTCAATTTCATACTGAATACATGTATACAAGGCTATGTACTTTAAAAGAAAATCATTTACTTTACTAGTGACTGATCATTCTGCAAAAACATTTTAGAAGCCCCTGTGGTAGAATTGTGGGTTTCATTTCGGGTTTCTCATTACGAAAACTTGCCCATGCAATATACAAAGATTTTTTTAACTTTGAAAATTGAAAATTTTGAGCAGAAAAATTTGGATATTTTTCTTGTTTTTGCTCAAAACATAGATTGTGGGTACACGTTAGAACCGCCTCGCCGGCCGAGGCGGTTCTAACGAGTACCCACAATCTATGTTTTGGAGCAAAAATAAGAAAAATAGGTATACCCCTGCATACCCCAATCTTTCTATATAAAAGTGGGGTTGAGGGGGGTATACATTGCACGGACATGTTTTCCTGATGTTAGTCCTTCTAAATAAAAACAGGTCAGGGTTATAAGCATGCCTCCACAGGTCTTTGGATACACTGGAGCCACAGGTCAAATCCATACCAGAGACAGACATTTTATTTCGCCCATCAGGAAAACATGCCCGTGCAATGTATACCCCCTCAAACCCCACCTTTATATAGCAAAACTGGGGTATGCAGGGGTATACCTATTTTTCTTAATTGTGCTCCAAAACATAGATTGTGGGTACTCGTTAGAACCGCCTCGCCGAGGCGGTTCTAACGTGTACCCACAATCTATGTTTTGAGCAAAAATAAGAAAAATATCAATATTTTTCAGCTGAAAATTTTCAATTTTTAAAGCTCAAAAAATCTCTGTTTATTGCATGGGCAAGTTTTCGTAATGATACCAAAGACGGACATTTTATTAGCCCCATTGACAATGTGCAAACAACGAATGTCTTGTTCAATTACAATATTTTCATTCTTCGCAATTATAAGCCTCCAGCTTGCTCCTGTTGTAAGTCAATATGTTTTTAACAACAATGTGTTCAGTTATTATTTTGGTGACAAAAGCTCGCCCTATTTATTGGGCAAAGACAAAAACGGTTTAGCTACAGATGGACTGCCGCAAAACGTGCATCTCATCTGGGTCTGTAGCAAAGAGAAGTTAGTTCGATTTTCGTTTTCCCAAAACGGTTTGGCTACAGATGGACTGCCTCAAAACGTGCATCTCATCTAGGTCTGTAGCAAAGAGAAGTTAGTTCGATTTTCGTTTTCCCAGATGACCCCACGAATAATACCAAAAAGCTGAACTGAATGATTACTGTTGATGCCCTGCGTCATGATGGGAAAGTACATGTAGAGTCATAAGATGGGTTGGACGCTATATGAGCTGGATCACGATAAAAACAGCTCTTTCCATATGCGCAAAGGTGCAGATCAGCTGTACACAAACTGAATAGCTGATCAGCGCCTTTGTTTTTACTTCACTTCACGGATAGTATGATGACTACAACAACATAATTCTACAGAAATCCGAAATAAACTCGGCTTCTACCATTTTATGTGACTGTGCAGCCCAGTTTGTGTCGGACCTGGTCAGAAATTTCCACGAAATGCGTCTTCTATTATATAGGGTGATTATCAGTAGCAGCTATAGAAGTTGTGGCTGTTTCACGATTGACTGAAATATTAGTACGAGAGATTTGGTTGCTCTGGGCTACAGAACTTGGGACAGTCCGATTTGCTGACGAGGATTGCCTGGAATTGTTCATAGACTCCAGTCTGTGACTGGTCCTGTCTAACAGGCGTCTTGAAATATCCACGGAGCCCCGCCCACGTAACGTCCTACCCGAGGCCTGGCGTGAATTTGGCACAGAGAACATGATGCCCGCGGGCGTCACTAGCTGCATGCTGGATCCAGGTCCGTACGGTCGCTCGGAGGTAGGCCTGCTACCACCGGCACTGACCCCCGGGATACCCTCCCGGGTTATGAGGCTACGCGGGGGTAAAATAGTATATGGGGGAGGTGGAGAATATGACACGGTTAAATCGTCAGAATTTGTCAAGGGAGCACTTGTAGTTTGATCATTCGCATTTTCTCTAGAAGTTTGTTCGTTGATTGTTTGATCTTCACTAGCGTTGTTTCGATCATTTCTTCTAACCACTTGTGGAGTTCCGGTGTCTACTTCTGTGTAATCTGGTGGAGGGACGTCTGTTCTCGGGTCGTCGGGAGATGGCGGGGCCGAGTACGGCGGAGGGGGTGGGGCATGGTGGTCTGAAAGCACAGATGCCACGCTTGGATAAACAGGAATCATAGTAAATGTCTGCATGACGTAGAGGTGATTTATCGAAATATCTAAATAAAATGGTATACATTATATAAATATCAAATATAGCAGTTTAAATCAACCAAAGATTGAAATATATTTAACAAAGTCTTTTTTTTTTCTATTCACTCTTGGCGATCCTTCAAAGTTTTAATTTTTCTGTAAATCCATAAGAAATTTCGGGGTACTCCTGAGAGCCGCATTATTTAAATGCCTCGCCACACATATATTAAAGCGAAAATTCCTCAGCGTATATTGCAAAAAGGAATCCGTTTCAACAGCTAACGTTCCGACATGACTATAGACATTGACTGGGACGTTAATAAAAAAAATAAAAACATTTTGAAATTAAACATATTTGTGACGAGGCCTTAAACTTGCTATTGTCGAAGCCATAAAGATAGATTTTTCATCACCGTCTCATAGTAATGTCCCATCACGAAAACATGTCCGTGTAATGTATACCCCCTTATACCCCACTTTAATATAGCAAAACTGGGGTACGCAGCGGTATACCTATTTTTTCTTATTTTTGCTCCAAAACATAGATAGTGGGTACTCGTTAGAACCGCCTCGGCGAGGCGGTTCTAACGTGTACCCACAATCTATGTTTTGAGCAAAAATAAGAAAAATATCAAACATTTTCCACTAAAAATTTCATTTTTTACAACTATAAAAATCACTGTATATTGCATGGGCAAGATTCGTAATGCAATGACTTACCGTCACGTGGGGTGTCCCGTGGTGCCACTATTATTCGGCGTGTTTCGCGTCGTTTAAGTTGCTTCCACTTCAGGCCCAGGAGAATAATACAGACCACTATACTTCCCACAGACAGGATAACAGTGCTAGCTATAACAGCTATCAATACTGTGTCACTTCTATCCATCTAGGAGGCATAAAATGAAAGGAAAAAAATAAATAAATAAAAAAAATGTAAGAATTGCAAAAATGTTGCGATAAGTATTGTGATAGGCAAGCGTGGTCGCTACATTGTATTATAAGAACGTAGGACTCCGTTTAGAGAGGTCCCTGGCCGTGTTTTTCTACACCATCATATACTGGTACATGTTAATGTCCAGGAAGCGGTGAAGCCGCCCCCATCTGACTAAGAATTCTTAACAAAACTGAGTGACCACCTATAGGGACCACTGGACTATGTCATCCTTTTGCAGTTTGCATGTGCAAGGGAGGTAATCCAAACACCTTAAAATTGAAAATCATGCAAGTCTGTGGAATGATTTTCAGAGTTTTTCATTCTCTATGTATACTACACAATTTTGTTTTAGTTTGGTGCCTTTGAAATGAAAAATAATCGATTTAGATTTTTCCAAGAAAATAATTACTTCCCTTGCTGACATTTTACAATGGAAAAAATCCCTGTTCAAAATTATTTCCTGGCATAAATGTTTTATTTGTTAACCGATTTCCAAAATTTTTGCGGTACTTTTTAAGACTTTTGGGATGCAAAATGGTGTCCAGTTATATTTTTCTAGAGGTGTTTCAGAAAAGCGAGAATTTGTGAAAAGGCAGTTTCTGGAAGATGGTGTATGGACAGTGAGTTTTCTCGGTGAGTTTTCTCCCACCTCGGTTTTAAGATAAGGACTTTCTCACTGATCATTTCCCGATCATTGCTTACAATTACCATTTGACTAAACCTCAGCTATAATGGGGACAACAACTTTTATACTTTTATATTTAATGATGAAGCCTACCTCAGAGAACCACAAAATGCAACACTGGATATACAGTGACGTGCCAAATTAATGTCCACAACGTCAGAATCTCCATAGACCTCAATGTATTTTCAGGTTTACAAGAAAAAATATCCTGCCTCTCCTGGTCAACCGATTTTCAAGATTTTGGTGTCATTTGAAAGATAAATAGATAAAGCAATAAACAAGATATTTTCATTCAATTCTATACATGCATTTCAATGCTACAATTATTTAAAGAAAATGTGAGAATAGTTTTACAGTTTTTGGGCAACGTCACCATTGACGTCAATGGGAAAATGGATTTTTCAAAATTTCTTACAGTTTTAAATTGTTGTATTTGAAAAAATGCAATTCAGAAAATTCCATCAAAAATCATATTTACCTTTTTCATTTACCTTTCAAATGAGACCAAAATTGTAAATTGTAAAAGTTTGTTGACCAGGAGAGACAGGATATTTTTTCTTGTAAATGTGAAACTACATTGAAGTCTATGGAGTTTGCGACGTTGTGGACATTAATTTGGCACGTCACTGTAAATCTCTCAACAAAATTAAAGCACAAAAAACAAACAAAAAATAAAAAAAAAAAAAAAAAAAAAAAAAAAAAAAACAAAAAAAAAAAAAAAAAAAAAAAAAAAAAAAGACATACTACTTTTGGTACAAAAGGTACAAACAGGTACAAACAATGACACTTTTTGATTTCTACGAATTAAAAAAATAATAAGATAAAATAAAATAATAATAATAATAATAATAATAATAATAATAAATACACACACACACACAAACACACACACACACACACACACACACACACACACACACACACACACACACACAAAAAAAAAAAAAAAAAAAAAAAAAAAAAAAAAAAAAAAAAAAAAGCAAAAAACAAAAAAAAACTGGCAAACAACTGGCAGTAGAACAACTTACGTTTATGTTTATGTAAATACATGTATTCACTTAAAATAGTCTTCTTCCAAAAGTCTTTTTTGTTTCTTCTTTATTACTAGACTAAGTTTATATTGGCCAGCATCCTTGTACTCATAAAAGAAACATAACTTTTATTGTATTAATTAACAGATGCACCATATTAAAACAGAAAAGTATAATGTTATTAGAAAAACATTTCATTAAATCAAATCGCACATACAATGCTTATTGTTTAACATTGTGCAAAAGATCAGTCACAGTATTTTAATAAGTAAAAGGGATTAACCAAGGTTAACCAATTTCTAAACCCGGATTATTTAATTTGAGCCCCGACATATGTAGTATTATACTATCGTACAAAATCTGGATTTATGTCTCAGAACAACTGGTAGATAAACCCTTTCAGCTTATCCTCGCATCCTTAACGATAAAGTAACAAAAGTTACTAATATTTCCCTTAAAGTTTTGCTCAAATAAGTCTGACCGGTATGTGTCTGACCTGTTCGAAATCTTCACAGATCCTTAAGTCATTTTTCTTAAGATCCTGACCTTACTAATGTTTAATTATGTCTTGCAAATGAATAAACAATAAGAGTTTACGCTCTTTCGGTGTTGCGGACAAGATATAATCATATGAGCCGCATCATGAGAAAACCAACAATGTGGTTTCCGAACAGGTCCGACACAAAGTGAGCTGTACAAGCACAAAAGATGGCTAGGGGCTGGAAATTTTGGATTTAGAAAGTAGAGGAATTGTACTATCCGTGTAGCGAAAACAAAGGCGCTGATCAGCTTCGCAGTTACTGCGAAGCTGATCTACACCTTTGTTTTCGCATATACAAAATGTTTGTTTTCTCAAGATACAATCATATCAATTTCCAAAGAATGCCCATTAAGATACCGGGTTTCGCCTATTCCCGGAAGACGACCTTCATTGTTTTTATCAAAAATTGTCAATGAACATTGTTCAAAAGAATTTGTAAAGGGAACGGCAGTTCAAAATTTGTCACAACCAATACCCTTTGCAGACAAAGGTGCGTTTCAAAACTTTGAAATTACCCCACGTCGCGATATCCACGTGGTTTTGACAGACGTGGCTAAATAAACTGTCGTAGTCATTTTAATAAGCAAAACAATTTTGGGTATTACCAATTAATGTGTAGGAATTTGCATATCCAAGACAAAAACCTTTTTTTTTTCTACGTTGCATTAGAGAAAAAAAATCCTTTTTAACGTCCAGGCTGAAACATTTCCTACAATGTGGACATCAATTCATACAGGCGATAAACTGTTTAGATAAAAGTAAAATACTTTGACCATGCCGCTTAATCTCTGACATAGATATGCAATTGTTTATCGGAATGCTTTAATAACTTTGTTCTCAGTAATGCGACTCTATGACGGTAAACACTATATGACTACGCGCTTCATATTACACTAGAAAAAACGTGTAAAACAAACAGGTGCCCCTTTCACCGTGTTTACAAAATTTCATCACGTGAGTTCAAGCAGCACGGTCAAAGTATTTTTCCTATATTAAACAGTATATCGTCTGTATGTTTATGTCAACATCCAATGGTAGCATGGATAATCGTAAACATCATGCAAACATGTCCATGCAATGAATATCCCCTAACACCCCACTTTTATATAGTGAAAATGGGGTTGACAGGGGTATAATTGTTTTAGGCAAAACATAGATTGTGGGTACTCGTCAGAATCCGACTCGTCAGAGCCGCCTCGGCGAGGCGGTTCTAACATGTACCCGTAATCAATGTTTTGAGCAAAAATATTAAAAGTGTCATTTTTTCTGATGAAAATATTCATTTTTTTTTTCAAAACTCAAGAAAACATGTACATGTATATTGCGTGGGCAAGTTTTCGTAACGAACACTCGTGGCCAGGTTAAGAAAAACAATAACAAACACAATTTTGAACAAGAAACGAAACTCTTTGATAACAAGAAATATCTGATAAACATGTCAAACCAAACAAACTCAGAAACATAATTCAAATATGCAAAGGGGTTTTCGTTTTTACATTGGGTACATTCGCAGATCCCAACCAGTCTGTATTCCTCCTTGGAAAGAAAAACATAACAAATCAATTTGTGTCACAGTCAACAGCGACAATACATTCTGAAATGACTATCATAGACACTTGCTGCTCGTCATGATATGTACAAGATAAACCACTTTTAGATTTATTTATCCACGTTTTATTCACTCATTGTTCATTTTGAATCCTTTCCGCTTGCCTGGTCGTTATGTGTAGTTTAAGGCTTTGTTTCAGTCTGAATTTGTGCGGGCAGATATCAAGTCTGTAAGGTTTCTCACCAGTATGTTTATGTCAACATTAGCGTAATAGGCTTGCAGCAAATTGAGCGGCATGGGTGATCGCTAGAAAGCAAATGTTTCAATATGGATAGACACGTCAGGTTCAGAACACTACAACAACAAACAAAATTTTGAAAAAGAAACGACACAGTGTGATAACACGGGAAGTTAGATTAGGTATGCAGGTCTTTATTCCTCCTTGGGAAAAAATGCATCAAAAGATTTTTGTGTCACAGTCAACAGCAATAATGCATGCTGAAGTATGCGGCATCCACAAGCTACTCATCGTGAAATGTTCAAAAATAAATCTTTGCCACACGTTATCAAAATTGTCTCCAGGCAGACATGCGTTTTGTTGCAAAAAAAGAAAAAAATGTTCCATTGATTTATTGTTTAATGTCTCAGTCAATATCTAACGTCCCGGCATGACAGGAGCTTTTGACAAGAACTTCTCTTCGCAATTAAATGCACGTCTGGGTCGAGAGTCTTTTGTTTGCGTGCGGCGAATCCCTAAACTACATCTAATATTATAAACGTTTTATTCACTCTAACTTAATGTTCGAGATGTTGCATTCCTTTAACGGCATAATGCTTTCTTTTGAATCTTTTCTGCTTATCCCCTGTTGCTTCAGATGTGTTTGTATATGTATCATCAGTTGACTTTCATCCAAGAAACATTCGCCGCATATCCTACACAACTTCGCAGCCTGGCCGCTATGCGCCCGCTCTTTGTGTAGTTTAAGGCTTTGTTTCAGTCTGAACTTGTGTCGGCAAATATCACATCTATAAGGTTTCGCGCCAGTATGTTTAGTAGCGTGCATATCTCGCTGCTGTTTTGTTCGAAAACTTCTGAGACAAATCTCACAGCTGAATTCTTTGAGACCCGAATGTGTAAGGAGGTGAGACTTGAGTAATCTTTGATTCAAGAACGACCTCCCACAGAGATCGCATTTGAAGGACTTTTCACCGACGTGAGTTTCCATATGCCGTGTCAATGTCGCAAAATGGCCCAGCTTTCTATGACATAAATCACAAGTGTACATTTTTTCTTGATGTGTTTTCATATGCGAGGTGAGCTGATAAGCTGTCCTAAACGCCAGAGGACAGCTCTCACATTTATGTGTTTTTTCCTGAATATGAATTCGCATGTGGCTCTTTAAACTCAGGGCCCCATTATATGACGTTTTGCATATGTCGCATGTGTGAATATCTTTAGAATGCGTGTGCATATGCAGTTTAAGATGCTTAAATTCCTTGTTGCATATGCTGCACCACTCTTTTTTCTTCTCTTCGAAATGCGCCTGTTCATGTTTCCTTAATGCAGTCTTAGTTCGATACGTTTTCTGACAAATGTAGCATTCGTAAGTTTGATCCCCGGTATGAATTGTCATGTGTCTGTCTAGATCGGACTTGGATGGAAGTTGTTTTTCACACAATTCACAGGGGAAAACACATCCCTCGTGCACAAACGAAACGTGTTTCTTCAAAGCCTGATTAGAGCAATATTGTTTTTGACAAGTACCACATTTAAACACCTTCTTCTCTGAACTGTATGGCATTGTGTTACGATAAGGAAAACGAAATATCTGTTAGTTCTTATTTGATCAGCTTTCCTCAATCTGAAAATACAAAACATAACAAATTTATAAGAAAATAAGTGTTTAATGCCCACAGCTATAATACCCCGGGCGCTTATTTGACCTACCTTGCACTTATAGTTTTTCGCTAGTTTTTCCTTATGCTGCTCTCACATATACCGAATATCCCTTGCGAATCCTAATATGATGCGAATGGACGGGGCGGGGCTTGCACAAAACGATGTCTTTGCGAAAGCGTTAAGAATGCTTAGGGATCCTTACAAATTTCTTAAAAATGTTGCGATTGATTGCCATGCTCACTACCGAATTCTTGAAAATGCCTTACGAATGTTCCGAACGCTTACAAATGCCGTTACAAATAATACGAACGTCTTGCAAACACCTTACAAATGAAGCGAATGTGTAGCGAATACTTGCCGAATTCTTTTGATTTTTTACTCATTCGCAAACATTGTAGCCAATAATATCAATGTAAAACGAATTCACCCACAATACCATGGGGCATGGAAAAATATGTCATTATTGGTCCAAGTCTACTCTTGAAACACACACCACTTTTTTGTTTCTCTCAAATTGCGATTTACACAATAAAAAAGATAATTTTACTGGGCAAATGAAAATTTCACGGGACTTTAATTAGTCTGTCATACATTGATGAATAGCTTAAAGCCAAACACCATAAATAATGGTCTTTACTTGAAGGATAGGGCCAGAATAAATAAACTATGCTAAAAACTGAGTATTGAATGTGAAAATTTTGCGATTCACTAGCGATTCTTTACGGACACCAAAACTCAATAGAATTTAATGCTACAGAATCCTTGCAAATGGCTTGCGAGTGTTACAAATGTCTTGCAATCAATCCGATTTGTTTACGAATTCTTTACGAATATGTTAAGAATATGATTTCCTTGCGAATTTTAGGAGCATGTTCCTAATTTTCGCAACGACTCGAAAGTTTCACCGAATGCTTCCGAATGCTTACAAATACTACCGAATGCTTCCGAATTTCTAGCGATTAATGCGAATTTGCTCAAAATTGCATTCGGAAGGGCATTCGCAAGGGAAATTCGGTATATGTGAGAGCAGTATAAATGTTCGACATTGTTATATTCATGAATATGCAAATGAGATCAGATCACATAGGCCCAAGTCATCAATAAATTTATCATATGATATAACTGGTTCAATAACAAAGTGTCACAATGGCAGTTTGGACCTGAAATTTGTTTATTTATGGATTTTTAATGATTTTCTGCCATTTTAATATTTTCATAAAATTCATGAATAAGCAAATAAAAAAAAATGCATCTCTTACAAGCTTTAAACTGAGACCAGGCTCAGTGGTCTAGGATGAGTGAGTAGTGGAGATATGACCAACTTTGTATGTACACCCCATGCTCATGAATCGCGTTAACGGTTGCCATGGAAACCATGCAATTTTTATAGTGGAATTGGGTTTAACTTTGAGGACAAAAATTCTTTGAATTTCTAGGGTCCAAATGAACGATTTGGATCTGGGGAGAAGGGGCATTTATTGTCAGTGATATTGTAAGCTAGCAAAAATTTTTGGGCTTTAGACCCGCCTCTTGAAAACTGATTAGAAGCCCTTCTTCCCAGATCCCAAAACCCCCGGTAGGATCCATTTTTTATCATGGAAAAAGGGAGCTAAGACCCGGCCCGCTATACACACACACACACACACACACACACACACACACACACACACACACACACACACACACACACACGCACGCACGCACGCACGCACGCACGCACGCACGCACGCACGCACTGTTGGGGCCTAGAAGAAATAAATGGGCTGCTTGTGCCTCCACTCTAGGCACACTGGTGAAGTAAATTGTCAATTCGGCGTAACATCAGTAAACCATTCAGATTCAGATTCACAATGCTTCTAAGCTTCTGACCGACCATCTGATTACTGGTTAACCCTCCCCAGGAAACGTGGTTTAGACAAACCATCCATACGTATAATCAGACAATCTTAATGCGTTTGCTTGGGTGGTCATAATTATGGAGCACATTTTGAAAGTCATGACATCCTAATGTCAATGTTGGGTAAAAGTCCA